>JASVER010000094.1:1262638-1309470 GCA_030449065.1 Oceanodroma leucorhoa
CCTTTGTCCCCTGCACCCTCCTCTGTCCCCTGCACCCTCCTCCGACCCCTGCACCCCTCCTCTGTCCCCTGCACCCACCTTTGTCCCCTGCACCCCTCCTCTGTCCTCTGCACCCACCTCTGTCCCCTGCACCCTACCTTTGTCCCCTGCACCCACCTCTGTCCCCTGCACCCTCCTCCGACCCCTGCACCCCTCCTCTGTCCCTTGCACCCTACCTTTGTCCCCTGCACCCCTCCTCTGTCCCCTGCACCCACCTCTGTCCCCTGCACCCACCTCTGTCCCTTGCACCCTACCTTTGCCCCCTGCACCCTCCTCCGACCCCTGCACCCCTCCTCTGCCCCCTGCACCCTACCTTTGTCCCCTGCACCCCTCCCCCATCCCCTGCACCCCACCTCCGTCCCCCGCCCGGTCCAGGCTCCGCGCCCCGGCACACAGGGATGCTTTTGTGGCCGCGGCAGCTGGCGGTGCTGCCTGGCACCCCGCGAGGCGTGACGGCGGGTGACAGGCGGTGCCAGGAGGTCCGGGGGACACGGGGACATGGGGACACACCTGCGGGACAGGCTCTCCGCACCCCCTCCCCCTCCCTCCCTGGCCGGGGGAGCAGCACCCCGGGCACCCCCGGGCACCGGGACCCCCCAGAGCTACATCCCCGAGGGGACAACCGGCACCATCCCGGGGTCAGCGCCCCCCGCGCCCCCCGCTCCATCCCCCCGCAGCCCCCCGGGCGCACTCACCGGCGGGCGGCCGAGCCGGGCGGCCCCGTGGGGCGGCGGAGCCGAGCGCGGCCCCGGCGGCGGCACCGCCCCCTCGGAAGGGGCCGGCGGAGCCCAACGGGGCCGGGCCGGGCCGGGCGGCAGCTCCGCAGCGCCGTCTGCGGGCACGGCCGCCCCGACGGGGCGCACGGCGCGGGGCATGGCACGGCTCGGCCCGGCACGGAACGGCGGGAGGCCCCGGGCACAGGGGCCGGGAGATGCCCTGAGAGACGGCCCGTGGGCTGTGGGAGGACGCCCCGCGGCCCCACGCAGCGTCAGCGCCCTCGGGGCATCACTGCCCCACGCAGCATCACCGCCCCATGCACCATCACACCCCGTATGGCATCAGCCCCGTGTGCCGTCGTAGCCCCATGCAGCCCCACATGCACCGCTGCAACCCCCCACGAGCACCATTGCAGCCCCACGTGCTCCCTTGCAACCTCACATGCACCGCTGCAACCCCCCCACAGGCACCGGTGCAGCTCCACGTGCCCTGTTGCAACCCCGCAAGCACCATTGCAGCTGCACGTGCCCCCCTTGCAACCTCACGTGCCCCGTTGCAGCACCACATGCCCCCTTGCAACCTCACATGCACCGCTGCAAGCCCCCACATGCACCGCTCCAAACCCCCACATGCACTGTTGCAGCCCCACATGCCCCCTTGCAGCCCCACATGCCCCCTTGCAACCTCACATGCACCACTGCAAACCCCCACAAGCACCGTTGCAGCTCCACGTGCCCTGCTGCAACCTCTCATGCCCCTTGCAACCTCACATGCCCCATTGCAGCCCCACGTGCCCCCCTTGCAGCCCCCTACGCACCATCGCAGCCCCGTGCAGCGCTGCAACCCTGCACAGCCCCACGCTGCCACCGCCACGCAGCATCACTCCCCCACGGGGACCACCACAGCCCCACGGAGTGTCCCGCGGGCTCCCGCCCCACGTCTCCCCGTGGGCACCGTCCCGCCGGCTCCCTCCCGTCCCAGCACCACCAGGCAGGGCCTAGGCTCGGGCTGAGCTGAGCTTTAATGATGGACAAGAAGCAAACGCGACTCCCGGGCGCGTGGCACGGCCCCGGGCTGGCATCTCGGGTCACGGCCGTCACGGTCAGGCCCGGCACCGGCCACCGGCCAGGCCCCCCCTGCGCTGGCTGGAGAGGGAGGGGAGGTACGGCCACGGGGCAGCGGTGAGGAGGGGTCAGATTAAGGCACTGGGGTGGGGGAGACCCCCCGCGCATGGGGGGGATTGGTCCCTGTTAGAGGCAGCCCCATAGGGGCGGGAGAGAGCTGAAGGCACTTCGTCCCCGTGGGGGGACGCGGAGGGGACGCAGGGTGGCCGAGGCGGGACGGCAGGGAGCCCCCAGCCCCGCACCGCCGGGCTCCTCTTCTCCGCGCCGCGGGTCACACCGGCGCCACGTAATTGCCGGGGAAAGTGCCGAATTTCTGCGTCCTCCTGGACACGCCTGGGAGGGAAAGGCAAAGCGATGCGGTGAGGGGGCCGCGGTGGCATCCCGTCCCCGTCCCCATCCCGATGGCCACGCACCCACGAACCAGCCGTCGTCGCACTGCTGCATGACGTCCACCCGGTCCCCCTCCAGCAGCTCCAGCTCGTCGGCGTTTTGGGGCCGGTACTGGTACAGCGCCCGGTACCTGCGAGACACAGCGTGGCCAGAGCCCGCGCCGCCACGGGTCCCGCGTGGGGACCCTGTGCCACGGTGCCACTCCCGGCCCTACTTACGGGGTCCATTGGATTTCGGAGCCGTTGTAGGACGGGGCGGGCTCAGGGCGGGTGCTGGTGGGTGCCCCCGGGGCTGCGCGCTGCAGGGGGAGGGGATGGGTGCAGTGTTACGAGGCAGCACCCACATCCCCAGCGGCGGGGGGCTGCGGTGGGGGGTCTCTCACCTGCTCGGGGGGCCAGGCCGGGCGCCAGGGCTCCTGGGGATGGGTGGCCACAGGGTGCGAGGGGCCGGCGGGGGCCGGTGAGGGGCTCGGGGTGACGGTGCGGGGCAGCTTTGGGGAGGGGGGGAAGGTGAAGCCGAGGTGGCGGGGTGAGGACGGGCGCCCACCGGCCTCGCCGGGACCCCTCTCCGCCACCCGGGGGGAACCGGCGGAAAGCGGGGGGCCCCGGGGACCCGGCGAGCGCTGCGGGGACGGGGAACCGGCCGGGGGCCGGGGGCTGGCAGAGGCGGGCGAGGGTGGGAAGTCCTCGGCGGTGGCTTTCACCCGCGGCTCCTTCAGCACCTGCACGTAGGTGGCGGGGAAGATGCCCTGACGGCTGGTGCCGGAGATTCGCCCCTCGTACCAGTTCTCATCCACCCGCCGCACCAGGCAGACCCGCTCGCCCTGGCGATGGGACGAGAGGATGGGTTAGCACGGCACGGCCCGGCACGGCACGGCACGGCAGGGCCCGGCACGGCGGTACCTTGCGGAAGGAGAGCTCAACGGGCAGCTCCCCTCGGAAGTTGTAGAGCGCCAGGGCTTCGCCATACTCCAGCACCTGGATGGTGGGTGCCTTGATGGGCTTGGGCACCTCCGTGGGGGGCAGGATCTGGGGAGGGAGGGACATGGGTGACAGTCAGCACCGGGCTCTCCAAGCCCGGCCATCCCCTCTCCATCCCCTGGGCTCACCTCCACGTAGTTGGAGGGGAAGATGCCCACGCGGCCGTGGTGCTCGCCCTCCAGCCAGTTCCTGTCCACCTCCTTATGGATGTAGACGATGTCCCCCTTCTGCAGCGTCAGCTCCCTGCAAGCGGCAGCGCTCAGGGACACCGCTCGCACCGGTCCCTGGGGGGGCACTGACCCCTCCCCAGCCCGGCTGGCATGGCCACTGCATCCCAGGGCTTCTCCGGTCCCCATCCACTGCCCGAGGGACTGTGGGGGGACGGTGGGGACCCCCAGCAGCGCCATCACTTACTTGGGTGACTCGGCTTGGAAGTCAAACTTGAGGCGAGCGGCTTTCATCTGGGGAGGGAGAGGAGCAGTTACGGGGGGCCCCCCCATCCTGGCCATCCCCGATCCCATATGGGATGGGACCATCCCGGCCTCACCTTCTTCTCCTCCCTCCTGACGGCCTCCGCAGGGTCCCCCATGTCGGAGAGGCTGGGGAGGGTCCCTGGCCTGAGGGTGTCTGCAAAGAGCGGGGTGTCACCAGCCAGCGGGGCTGGGGTGCGTGGGGTGCCCCATGGCACAGCACGGCTCAGGGTGGGGGGCTCACCTCTGCCGGGGGCTGCACGGCTGCGGTCGCTGGCCAGCCCCAGGCCACCCCGCTCCATGCCGGGGCTGGCGGGCGAACGGTGGGTGCTGGGGGGGCTCTGCAGCCGGCGGGGTGACGGGGGGCTCCTGGGGGGTGATGGCAGCTCAGGGCAGGGCTGAGCCCCACATCCAGCCCCGCTGCCACGCACCCCCCTGGCCTCCCTGCTCCCAACCCCATGGCCAGGACCCCTGGGTACCCTGGGACCAGGACACTGGGGTCCCCCGGCTGCAGCCCCCCCCCCCCGGGGTCTCATCCCAGAAGCAGCCAGGCAGGAAGGGTCCAAAGTTTGCCGGCAGTGCCGGCGGCACGTCCCCGCTGCCGCGGAGCAGGAAGCACGGAGCAGGCGAGCGCCAGGGAGGGCCGCCTGGCTAATGGATAACCCCGCTCCTGGGGGCACTTAAAAAGCCCAAATTCCTCCCCCCTGAGCCCGGAGTGGGGGTCAGGCAGGGGGGCAGCCAGCCCTCTAGCCCCCCCTGTACATCCGTGGGGGGGGTTAGGGTAGGTCCTACAAGAAGCAGCGCACTTGTTTGTTTGTTTTCCAACCACTGCCAGGGCAGGGCACGGGGCCATGGGGATGCCCCGGGGTGCCGCCCCCCCCCGTCCCCCCCCCCCCAGGTCCCATGGTGCGGTAGCACCCGCCGGCACAGGCTTCCCCTCCCCGTGCCGGTGGCAGTGGGGACATGGGGACACGGCGGTGGGAATCCAACCGCCGTCACCTCCCCTGGGGCTGAGCCAAACCCCGGGACACTGCGTCCCTGCAACGGGCCGGACGGGGGAAAGGGTCAGCCCCGGTCCGGCCCCGTCCCACCCACCGGGCAGCCGGCCCGGCGCCGGGGTCCCCCACCCGTGGCGGGGCGTGGTGGGGGCGAGGCGGCCAGCGGGGGGCTCCGTGGGGGTCCCTGGGGGATGCGTGGGGACCCCCACCCTGCCGCGGGAGCCGGGACGCTGGAGGGACGGTCCCGCCTCCCCCCCGCCTCGGCGTGGGGCCCTGTCCCGCCGCTGCCCCCCGCCACGAGTGGGACCCAGGGCGGCGGGATTTGGGGTTGGGGGTGCGGGGAGCAGCCGGCTCTACTCACCGAGCCGCCGGGGAGGCCGGAGCAGGGGAGCGAGCGGTGGGAGCAGCCGCCGAGCTCTGCCGGAGAGGAGCGGGAGGGGGTGGGAGAGAAAAATTAATCATCCAAGAGGCTGAGTCTCCTCGGGAAGCGAGGGAGTCCAGCGCCTGGCTGCGCAGAACCAATAACCGCCGGACGGACGGCGCGGCGAGACAGGGTCCTAGCGTCCCACGGCCACGGCCACGGCCACGGCCACGTGCCGCCGGCCGGCTATGCACGCATCTGGTTGTGCATCCAGATGTGCACGCGTCCGGCCGTCCGTGCGTCCAGCTGTGCACACGCATCCTGGCACGCACGAGGCAGTGCACGCAGCTGGATGTGCACGCACAGCTGGATGTGCACGCAGCTGGATGTGCACACAGCTGGATGTGCACACACAGCTGGATTTGCACACGCAGCTGGATTTGCACACGCAGCTGGATGTACACACCATCAGCCCTGCACATCCCTTCCGTGCCACCCAGCCCCAGGGCAGCAGCAGAGCCCCCGGCGAGCGCGGGGCGGGCAGGGGCCGGGGTACCTGGCAGGGGTGCCGGCGCGTCTCCATGGCCCTCATGTCCTTGTCCAGCTCCTCGCTGAGCTGCTCCAGCTCCTGCTCCAGCAGCACCTGCAGGGCCAGGACGCGGCTGCGGCGGGTGAAGCTGGTGCTGCCTGCACCCAGCGTCCCAGCGGCACGGGCACTGGGACCCCCGCTGCCACCCCCGGCCCCCCGCCTGCCATCGGCACCTTACCTCGATGGGCTGAGCCCGCGCCGGCGGCACTGCTGCGGGGGGCTGGAAAGGGCAAGGGGCCGGTTAGGTGTGTATCCGCCGCAGCGCCCGTCGGCATCCATCCGTGCCAGGGCAGAGCGGGTGCCGGGGGTGCCGGGGGTGCCGGGGCTGCCTACCTGCTGTGGCTGCTCCAACACTGAGGATTTCCCTGGTTCGTAGTCAAAAATGCTGCCGGGCTCCGCGGTGGCACCGGTGTCACCCCAGCTGGTCCTGTGGGCAGCCGGGAGGAGCTCAGCCCCAGCAGCCCCCCCACTCCGTGGGCACCCCACGAGGGGACGGGTCCCCGGGCACCATTTAAACGCCGTCCTGTGCCGCACTCACCAGTCCAGCCCATTGGGCATGCTGGGGGGCTTGGCCAGCGACGGCCCTTTCCTCTGCAGCTCTGGGGGGGATGGAGGCACCACGGTGGGCGAGGGGCCGAGCTTACCCACGGGGCAGCGATGGGCATCCCAGTCCGGCTCTGCGGGGATGGAGGAGGAGGTGAGCGGGTGCCGTGCCGCGCCGTACCGTGCCGCAGCACCGGGACTCACCTGGCAGCTTGCGGTGGATCTGCCGGAACATGCTGCGGTACCAGTCGCGGGGCCGGTCGACGCTCTGCGGGGACACGGCGGGGTGGTGAGGGGGTGATGGGGTGGGGGGAAACCCCAGCCCCACGTCCCCGACTCACTGAGCGCGAGGCGATGGGCATCCCCGTCTCGTCCACCGGCCCGATGCCGTCGTACTTCACCCAGCGCCTCTCCCGCCGCTTGCTGTCCTTGGTCCAGGTGGCCGACCAGCCCGGTGGCCGGGGGCAGGCGGGGGTGGCCCCGGGGCCGGGCATGGAGCTGGTGGGTGCCGGGGTGCTGGGTGCTTTCATCTCCTTGGCCGGCCAGGTCTGGTACCACTCGCTCGCTGGGGACGAGGCGGGCGAGGGTCTGCTGAGCATCACCCGGGGGAGCCTGCGGGGACGTCCCGGGGGATACTCGGGGCAGGTACCTGAGCTCTTGGGGGCCGCCCGGCCGCCCTCGGCCACGCTGTGGGTTGCCGGGTCGTGGAAGTCAAAATTCAGCGTGTTGGAGCCGCGGTGGCGGATGACGGGCACCTGCGGCACAAAGAGGGGACTGGCGCGGGGACAACGCGGCGGGTGGCAACGGGATGGAGGCGAAGCAGCTCCCCAAATCCCCCCGAGCATGCAGCAGCCCCCGGCCCCACTCACCCGTGTCGCCGTGTGCTGGAGGGGCACCCACAGTGGTGGGTGGAAGTGGGGGGTGTCCTCCATGCCCAGAGCCTGGCGGGTGTCGGGGGGCAGGAGCCAGCCCGCCATGGCCGTGGGGTGCCGGGACGGCGCCCCGGGGCTGCCCGTGCCCTGCGGGGGAAAGCGGCTGCGCTCACGGCGGGTCCCGTCCCTCTCTGCCGGATGCTCCCCTTTGCCTCACCGTGCTTTGCCGGAGGGCTGGGGGCTCCGGGGGAGCCCCATCCCAGCCCCATCCCCACCTCCGGGGACCATCCCCTGCTATTCACAGGCGCAGGGGACACCGTGGCAGGGTGACGACCACCGCAGCACCGTCCCCAGCCCAGGGAGCCTCACGGTGCCGGGGGAACTGGCTGTTCCCGGCCAGAAACAGCCCCGGCACGGCTCCCCGATGTGTTTGTCATGCGGCCTCAACCCCACCATGGCCGGAGCCAGACCACCCGGCCCCTCTCCCTGCCCCAGCTCTGCAGCACGGATGGATCCAGCCCCCCTGGGCTTTTTGGGGAGAAAACACCCCGGAGCGGGACAGGGTGACGGCCGAGCCGTCCGCCCATCATCCCGGCATCCCGGCGCGGCACGGTGGGATGTGGCTGGCGCCGGTGCCCTTCCGCCTGGGCACGTGGTGGCAGCGGCGTCGGGCAGTGCCGCGCCGGGAGCGCTGCCAGGGCCGAGCCTCCCTGGGGCCGAGAAACACGAAAAGGCAGAAGTATTTCCCCGCCCTGCAGCGCAAACAGGGAAGGGAGAAGGGAAGGAGGGGAGAGGCGGCAGGAACGCGCGGCCGAGCCCGGCACCACCCCGCCGGGAGGGCGACGTGCCCGGCGCAGCCGCGGCCGTGACTCACCGCTGCACCGTGGTGCCAGGGCCGCAGCACGGGGCGGGGGGCAGCCGGGGGGGACGGGACCCTCGTAACGGCTCCCGACACCGTTGCGGGGAGACGCGGGGCTGCGTCGGCGTGGGATGGCTCCAGGGGAGAGAGCGGCCCCGGGAACCTTCGGGGGACACCCGTGTCCTTGCTCGTCCCCCAGCATCTCCATCCCCACCAGGGCACGGGCATCGCCCGTGGGACTCACAGATGCCGCGGGGGACCCGTGCTGAGCCCAGCACCGTGCAGACCCCTCCTCAAACAGGGCAGCCATGCTGCCAGGGGGCTGCTAGCCCGGCACGGTGCCCTGTGTCCCCCAGAGCGGTCTGGGGACCCCTCGGTTCCTTGCTCCCAACACCGCCAGAGGCTCTGCAGCCCTCAAAGCTCTAATTAATGGTTATAACCACCGCGGGGAAACTGAGGCCCCAGGAATGACTTGCCCCAGGGCACAGAAAGTGGGGTGCAGACTCCCACCCCCCCCCAAGGGCACCCCGACCACTGCCACTCCATTCCCAGCACCGTGCCCTCCTGCAGCCTTATGGGGCTCAGCCCCGTCCCGCTCCCGCAGACCGTCCCCCAAAGCCTGGCCCTGGGGAGCAGGTCCCCGTCGGTCACCCCCTCCTCGCCGGCCCCCAAGCCAGCTCTTACCTCCTGGGTGGTGCCGGCCGGGGTCCCCCGGGGGACCGAGGGGCCGGGGGCTCGGGGAGCCCCGTGGCGAGCGGGACGGAGCTGCGAGCGGCAGGGAAGAAAAATGCACGGCGCAAACTGTGCCGGGAGGAGGAGAGCAGGGGCCTCAGCGGGTCGCGGGCGGCCGGCAGCGAAAGCCCCCCGACAGCATCCCCCGGCCGGGTCAGCAGCCGCCGTCCGCCCCGGCGGCGGGTACCCGCATGCCCTGGCCCTCCTGGGGTGCGCTCGCCCCCCCAGCGCTCCCCGCTCTGGAGCGGGGCCGGCCCATTCAGAGTTTCCAGTGACATTTCCAGGGACGGGATCCAGGGAGGGGAGCCAAGAGGCTGAACTCATCCCACGCCCCGCGCACGCGTTCCCGCGCACCCGGCCCCCGCTTACGAAACGGGGCGAGCCCGGTGCCGCCGGCCCCCCGCTGGCAGCTGCCCCCTGCCAGGATGGAGCCGGGCGCCTGGAGGGGCTTTTTGGGAAGAGGATGGGGAGGGAATTGCCCGGCGGAGGTCAGGACCTGAGTGGGGAGCGGGGCTCCGTGCTCCCGCAGCCCCCCCACGCCCTGGCACGGGGGGCACGGTGAAAGCTGCCTGGTTTCCCACGGGCGACCCTCCATCCCCTGGGGGTCTGGGCATTGGGGACCCCCATTTAACACCTCCGTGCCCTGCTGTGTGGGTGCCCCGTAGCCCACCTCATCCCCTCCGGCAGCGCCCGTGTCCCAGCCTCCGCCGCGCTCGCCCGCCGGCCGCTTCCCGAAACTGCTGACAGCCCCGAAACGGGGCAGCCCCGGCCCTTCCTCTATCCCACGCGCTCCCACGTGAGCTCGGGGCTCTGCCCCAGGGGAGGATGGTGGCTTTGCTGCCAACCATCAGCCATCCCTCGGTCCCCACCAGGCCCACCCGTCCCCTGCCAGAAGCGGCTGCTGGGGACGGAGGGGCCGATGGCAGGAGCCCTGCCAGGCTGCACCCAGGGGACAAAGGGGACAGGAGCGGGGGTGCTCCCCGCTGTCACAGCCCTGGAGGACACAGCTCCCCTCCAACAGCCGCGGGGACAGGGCGGTTCCTCCCGTGCACCGGTGCAAGCCGGGGACACCGCAGGTTGGGGACAGGAGCCGGTCCTGCCGGGGAAATTTGGGGAGACAAGGGCGGAGAGGGCAGCAGGGAAAAGGGTTAAACCCTGCGAGGGGAGCCCAGACCCCATCTGGGGGTGACGGTCTCCTCCAGCCCGCCGCGTGCCGAGCGACGTCTCCAGAGGTCACAGCGCCCGCTGGCAATGCCCTCCCGTGGGCAGCGGGGTCCCGGCCACCCCACGCCGCTGCAGCCCACCCCGGGGGGCCAGTTCCTCCCCTCCCACCCCCGGCAGGGACCGGACTCACCTCCGCAGCCCCATGCACCGTCCTGGGCGAGCAGCCTCCGGGGCCGGCCCTGCCTCCCTCCGCTCGGCTCCCAGCACCAGCCTCCGCTCGCAGATAAATATTTAACGCGCAGCCTGGGACAGGATTAACAAAGGACGAGTGTTTCCTGTTTGCTCAACGCGGCGATGCCAGGCGGGAGCGCGGGGCCAGGCCGGGCGATGCTCTCTCGGTTCGGCAGCTGCCCACCGCAGCCCTGAGCCCCTCGCTGGGTCACGCCGAGGGTCGGGGAGCCCAGGGTTGGGTAGCGACGGTGGGTTCCCCCCCTGTTTGGTGGGAACACCCAGGAAAGGGGTGGGAAAGCCGGAGCATCCCTTCCCCGGTCACACCCTGGCTGCTTCCGGCAGTTGGGGACCCGGGGGGACGGTTGTCACACACGCCGGGGCTGGGGAGCGGCGGGGAAGGAGCCGGAGCCGGCGAACAGACGGCACGTGGTGAGCTCAACTCGACGGCGAGCTGCTGAGCCCTCAGGGGAGAAGCCAGATGTGGCAGCCACAGCTGGCAGCCAGGTCACCCCGGGCTGGGATGGCGGCAGGAGCCGGCTCCTGCCCCCCCCCCCGGCTCGGCCCCGCAGCGGGGCAGAGGTTGGGGATCCCCGGGCAGGAGCCGGCGTGGGAGCTGTAACCCAGCAGGATGGAGCCCGGCCAGCACCGACACCAGGGCTGCTCACCGAAGCCCTGCGGCACGGAGGAGGCACCCGGCAAGAGGGGCAAGGAAGGAGCCTGGGGGGTGGGGGGGTTGAAACAAGAGCCGGCAAATACCCTCCTCTTCCTCCTGGCACCCAGGACGGCAGCGGGAGGAGGGTTATTTACTCAGCCAGCAGCTGGAAGGATGGAGGGGCGAGGAGAGGGAGCCGAGAACTCTCCAACAAAAGCGCCCGGGAGCGACTTCGCAAGTGCCGACGTGCCGGGGAGGTTGGGAGACGCCGGCTCGGCGCTGTCCCGGCCCCGGAGAGGGGCCCTGAGCGAGGCAGCGGCCATAAAACAGACCTTAAAACTTTTTCCCTTCCTTCCCGAAAGCCAGGCAGCACCCGCGGGGCTCCTTGCCGTGCCCTCCGCCCCGGGAGCCAGGCACCCCAGCGCACCCCAAAATAAACCACAGCGGAGCCGAGTGACTGTGTCAATTTTTAACTTTTTTTTTTTTTTTCTCCGTAAAGATGACTTCCAATTTACATTAAGACAGTTCTAACAAATTCATTCCTTGTTCACAAAAAAAAAAAAAGAAATTATATTAAATAATTTCTGCCAATAAATAACATTTTCACCATTTTTTTTTCTCCTTTAAACATAACTAAAAAAAAAAAAAGCAAGGAAAAAAAAAAAAGAGGAGGCAGTCTCCAGGCAACGGGCGTTATGATCCTTCAGCATCGAGAACCCTAAAATCACCATCACTGCACCCAGCACGTGTCCCGTGGGGCTTCAGGTCCCCCCCGGCAGAGGCCGGCAGGCCTCCGCGCATCCCTGCCACCGCACCCAGCCAGGTCGGATCCGTGCCCGAGCGCCGCGACAGGCTCCCGGGCCGGCACGGGCAGCAAGAGGTTCTCCCAACGCCAAAAAAAAAAAAAAAAAAAAAAAAAAAAAAAGAAAAAAAAAAGCTTGAACTCAACCCACCACCCGACCCATTGCTGACTCCCCTCCTTGTTACATGCACCTTGCTATAACATGCAAAAAAACCCAGGCTGCGAGGCCAGCCTGCGGAGGAGGCGGCTGGGCTTTCCCCGGGGCCCGCCGTGCTCCTCGACTTGCATTCCCGGAGTCCCGTTTTTTGCCAAGCTCCGGGTGGCAGCCGGGGAGGGAAAGGGACGGGCGGGAGCTCTGAGATGAGGGGTCTTGAGACGCGCGTAGCTCCGAGGCGCTGGCTTTGCAGGGCAGGGGGGGGGGAAAGGAGGAGGAAAGGGGAAAAAATCTGCATATTTCTGGCATTTTTTTGTTTTGCCGTGGTGGGGATCGGGGCAGGCCGCTCTGCTGGGATGAGCGAGAGACCTCGCTGATGGCTGCCGAGGTCTTCATCACCCTCTTCCCAAAAAGCTGGTGAAGAGGGGATGGGGTTTCCTCTGCCTTCTCCCCCCCAGCTCCTGCCGCCGGCCGGGGGCTGCGCTCGGCCGGGACGCCAGCACGGGGAGGGTTAATCAATCGAGGGGGTAATTAGCACCCACGGCTGCTCCTCACCCCCTCGGGAACTCATGTCAAGGGAAGGGGGGGGGACCGGCACCAGCGTTGCTACAGCAACGGGAGCCCGCGCTTCGCCTGGCAGTATGGCATCCATACGTGCCGGCTGCCAGACCCACCTCCAGCCATTAACCGCCCTCCCCGACAGGCACCAGCCCCTCCTGGGCCGGGACGCTGCGAAGCTGCGGCCCCACCAGCCGCAGGGATGATTTTGGGAACCCCCAGCTCCAGGGATGGGCACTGGGGGGGGGGGGGGGGGGTCACAGCTCCTACCGACGCCGTCAGCCCCCCGTGCTTTGCAAGGGCAGCAAACCACGAAGCACAAGGGCCAAACGGGTTTTGGGGGGAGCTGGCGCAGCCAGAAGAAGGTGGGGGGGGGACACAAATAGCGAGCAAAGCAAATCCCCCTCCGCAAAGGGACGGTCCCTGCTGAACCCCCCCGTGCCCCGGCACGGGCTGCCAGGCTCGGGGGTACGAGCACCCCCCCGCAGCACCCGTCCCAAAGCTCCCGACTAAAACTGCTGCTTGGGCGAGATCCCAGCCTGGGTCAGAACAACATGCCCGAACATGCACGGGCAGCACCTTTGCACGGTTTGCGCTCTCAGAGGAAGATAACCACACATCGGCTCACTGCGTTTCAGAAAAGATGCCGTTAAAAAACAGAAGAAATACTCACAGACAAAGGCAATTGGCCCCCACGCCTCATGGGGTTAGAGAAGCTTGCTCAAAACATCTCGCACTTTTTGCAAAGCAGTGGGCGTGTAAAAAAGGACAAAAAAAAAAAAAAAAAAAAGAAAAAGTGGAGGCATGCGACTCAAAAGTCTCTTGTGAAAACCCAGTGGTCTGCTCACAGATACTGTTTCCTAAATAGCTGGCATGAAATTCAGTGACATATGATTATAAGACAATTTAAAAGCTTCCTGCAAAGTTGCTGTTTTCCTCTGTCGCTGGAATCGCAGCTTAGGGCCGGAGCACAAAGGGAAGACAGCAAGATCCAGAGAAGGGGTTGGCAAATATCCCTTGTTAGAGGCGAAGCCCGCTCACCTGCTGCCCTTGCTTGAAGAAAGCACAATAGACAGTTAAGTTGGAAAAGAGGTGAAAGCTGGCAAGGGATTCGCTTCCGGAAGCTGCTGCTTTTGACTCTCTGCAATCGCAGGCAAAGAGGACGCGGCTCGAATGACAGGCGGGGAAGGGAAGCGACCAAACAGGAATCTCACAAAATCCTTTTTCAACGCTCGCTTCAGGTCAAAGTTTAAGTGAAAGAACGAGGCTCTGCTTAACAGAGCCAAGCTTCAAAACCCTTGACGCTGCAAAGAAGGCGTTCTCCGGAAACACTCCTTTCACCGGGAGATCCCCCTCCCTCTCCAGCACCGCGCAAACACCCTTCCAAAATTTCTGCCAGATCCACTCGGTTCTTCTACCTGCCAACCTACCGTCAAACCATCCTCCCCCCCCTGCAGCCGAGGGAGGGATGCGCTTCCCAAACCAGGGGCTTTTTAGCAAAGCCGCCTCGCCGCCGGCCGTCAGCCAACAAGCCGCATCTCTACAAAAACCAGCGGCACCGTCACCCGTCCCTTCCCCAAATCTTTTATCACAAGCCGGCAACCCCCCCCCTCCAGCTGCTGGGAAAGGCCGATGTGCCCGGGGCTCCTTTGGAGTCAGAGGAATAGCCGCTGGTTAACAAGGTAACCAGCAGCGGGGTAAGCCCAAGTAGGGTGAAAGACCCCCCCAAAAAGACGCATGCTGGATGACTGGGAGGCGATGCTGGGTTAGGGGAGACCACCTCGTATGCCCACCGCTCAGATACCGATCAGCAAGGGCCGATTCGAGAGCCGGGCGCAGGGGAGCGTGCCACGGGCTCCGCGGTACGTGATGGCGGCAGCGGGGGGTCTTTCTGTCCACAGGTTATAAATCACCCCCCCTTTTTTCCTTTAAAATTCAGGCTGCGCAGATTTCCCAAAGACCTGCTGATCACTAGAGACTGGAGATAATTCCTCTGCTCCAAATCAGAGGGATTCCCAGCGGGATTTCTGCTGCACGGACAGCCCCGGCTGACAAACTCCGGCGTACAGCTGGCTGCACCGAGTCCAAACGGCCGGAGCTTCGGGAAGAGCCGCAACAAAGGGCAGCGCTTCTCCCACCTGCCTTCCCGTTCTGATTAAGAGGTTATTTTTTTTTGCTTGGGGCTCCACTAGAATAAAACTGAATTACCGGAGGAAAAGGTGCTGTGATTGGTATAATGCACTGGAGTCCTTCAGAGCTAATCCTGAACGTTTGGATGTCACCTTGGAAGAGGGACGGACCCCAGCCAGCTGCACCGTGCCTTCCACAGAATCGGTTGCTAAAGCAGCAGATGCAGGTAGGCAAGAAGTCGAAGAAAACAACAGCAAACTCTGGGAGGAAGACAGTTGTGAAAAGAAAAACCAAACCAACCCTATTTTCAACGAAAGGACCTGCTTTTGAAAGCACAGGCTAACTTAGAATTGTACCAAAGTCAACGACCCAAGTTGCCTGGGACTGTTTTTGTTTCTTTTAATCCCCCCACAGAGGTTTGCCTCTTGTGGAGGAGAGGTCAGCTGTACAGCACAACACTTCATATATGCACTAGCAGTTAGATTGGTTTCTAAATTAAAAAAAGATGGACTTTTTATATATTGAACATAAATAAAAAAATTACAAAATGGTCACCTTTCTTACAGAATGGATGCAAACTGGATTATGAACGTGCCTCCAGGTGAAGTTGGTTTCTCCCCTGCCCCCACCCCACCCCAATAATAAATAAATAAAATTCATTAAGTTTTGGATCCTTTAGTGGTGCAGATTGGGCGCTCGGACCGTTACTGGGCTTTCTTCCCTGTGCCATTCTTGTCCGCAGAGTTTGTTGAGGTTACCAAGTTCACCGGCCCGTCTGAGTGCATTGAATCTTTGCGTGGCGGCATGCGTTCGTTAATGCGATCCAGACCTCTGGCTTCTTCGAAGCTGCGGATCTTGTGCTGCGGTGAAAATCCACGAATGGCTGCAGAGAGAAGGGCCGAGATAGAAGAGTTAGTCCGAGCCGCGGATCCCCGGACAGGAGCCCTTTAGCACACGCCAGACACGTACGGGACAGAGTCAGGGCGACAGAAAGCACGTGTCTGGCTAGGGGAACCACGAGATGGGTCCGCGGGTGATTTTCGGCATCGCCAGCTCATGTGGGTACCACAGTGCAGCTGGGAAGTTCAAGTCTGCTGCCAGGTCACGGCAGCAAAGTCCAGGATCCAGACGGCAGCGACTTGCCCTGCTCCCTAATGGTTCCTCTTTTAACACAGTTTAGCAATAGGAACTTGAAGACCAGACAAGTGCTCAATGTTCCCAAACAGCGAAATCTCAGGAAAACTTTCAAAGCTGAAAAACAGGATACTAAAAAAAAAAAAAAAAACAAAAACAAAAAACCAACCCACCAACAAAAAAGGCAAAACCAAAACAACACAACAAAGACACCACCACAAGGCTTTAACTCCAACACAAACCACACACCGCGACACCAGGAGAGGGAAACAGCTAGTCCTCGGATCGCACAACGCTTCTTGCATGACCAGGAGACACACAGGCACTCTCACGAGTGACGAAATCCCACCACGGGCAGGCGTATCTCTGTTTCATCACTGCGAGGCTGAGTACATCATCCTCGCGGCGATGATACGGGCCACATGTTTAACTTCTTCGTGTTACAGATAATTTAAGAAAAAGGGGTTTGTGCCAAATCTTTTTACAAGGACTTGGCTGGTTTACAAATAAACTTCCCTCGGTAATCGAGAAGTTCCCTACACAGAGGTACGGCCCCATTCATCAGTACTTGAACGGAGCTATCGAGGAGAAAACCTCCCCAGGCAGTAACCTCATGAATCTGTCATTTCTACACGAACTACAGGGAGAAAACCGCTTCTCCACACCGGGACCACCTCGGCCCACCTGTGGGGAAGGCCAGGATTACATCAGAGCTGCGCAATCCGCTATTTCCTAGATGATTTTGACCAAGCGCGCTGGCAGCCTTCGCCGGATCCGAGTTAGCCAGGGGATGAACTCAGCCACGAGGCATCCGAGATCAGATTGCAGGACCCCAACACCGAGGTCTTGAGACACCAGAGCACAAACCGCTCCGGAGACGGGGCACTCTCGGAATAAAGGTATTGCGCTAAGCAATAGCCTCATTAAGGCTAAAATAGACTTGAACCAGCCCACTGTGTATTTTTTGCTTTCCCAGCAGGGGCCCATCCTCCCCCACTTCTGGTGATGCAAGAGTAAAAAGCTTCCATAAGGCTGATAAAGCTCTTTAAAATTAGCGCACGCACACACAGAGATGATTTGAGTCTCTCGCCGGATTCTAGCCATACCTTCCCGTGCCTCTACCGCTTCTACTGTGGCTGCAATACAGAAGAACAGTGGCATGCAAAAATGAAGACAGAAAAAAAGAGTGACAGTGAGTGATCTAACATCATCGCTGCGAACGCAGAGCCCACAGCCTCCCAGCCCCAGTGGAGACGACCGTAATCAAAACCAACTGGCAAGAGGGAAAAAGGTGACAGGAGCTTGAGAGGAAGGCTGAAAGGGGACTCCCTCGGGTTTAGCGTCTGCTGAGCGCTGACACGGGGGAGTCTCCTTTCCTCACGTTCGCTGGACTCGTCACACAGGTAAATCCGATGGAAGGAAACAGAGAAGCAGAGAGATGGCTTGCTGCTGCATGCACTGGAGGGCTCGGGCACGCAGGCGTCCCACAGCAAGGACAGCGATAGTCTCGGACTAAGCCGTGGGTCTCCGCCTGCATTTACAGCCCCCATGCTCCCAGTTTGGTGGCTGTAGGGCGCCCTGGCCACCTTCAGAAGGTAAATTATGTGGAATTCATGCCAGAGCAAAGCCCCGACCACCTTTGACCACCCTTGAGGGAAGTGACCTCGAGGGACGGGATGACTTTTTGGAGCAGTGGGGAAGAGAGGGACAGTTTGTTCTCTGGGGGAGGGCAAGCAGCAGCAGATACCAGGCTGCTCCGCTCCCAATGCCTTGAATTATAACAAAAAAAACCCCCAGGCTGACGCTTCAAATCCAGTTTGGCTTCAGCTCCACCTCCTAAAAGTGTTACCAAGCAACAAGGCACCATAAAGCTGAGCAACGTCCCCCTTTCTAAATCTGCTGCAGCAGCTGTCCAAGTTTTGGTAGTCCCTGCCTCAACATCTGGGAGGAGGCCCTTCCCTAGAAGAGATCCCCCGCTTTTAGCCTCAAAACGCCCAAGTTTTTTGCTTTGGACACAATACAAAGGCCACGTGGTCCTTGAGAGGCCATGGAGGAAGAATGGAGTTGTAGCTGAACATCTTTGCTCCAGATTCAGTGACTTTACTCAGCCGATTTTGCTAAGCCGTGCTGTGAAAGGTTGGCAGGAGGCTGAGGGAGGGAAAGGGCCCCACCACTGCTACCCGCAGCCCTGTCTCTCCTCTTTCGGGGTGCAGAGGCACCCCAAAATGGGGGCAGCCCCCTCCTCTCCCCACCGAGCAAGACGGGCTCCCAGCAGGAGGCTGCTGCCAGCAGAAGGGGCGGTGGGAAGGGACGTGCGGCAGGGGAAGGGGTGAGAGAAGGAGGCACGAGGGGGAAAGGAGCGGGAGAAGGGCACGAAAAGCAGGGTGCTGCTGCGGGGAGCAGCAAGGGGTGGGAAGCCTGCAGCCACAGGCAGGGTCAGGTAAGGCAGCAGCAAAAGGTCCAGCTTGTTTGTCCTGTCTCAGGGAGATGCACAAATCCCAGTTGCTTTCCTGGGGGGAGCTGCCTGGTAGCCCCTTCGAGGATTCCCCCCCTGAGAGGGGAAAGTGCAGGAGGGCGTCGCGGCACGACCCGCTCCCCGTGCTGTCAGCTCTAGGGGCAAAGCTGCAGCACCACGAGCCAGCCGGCTGCTCGAGCCGAGCTGTGACAGCCACCTTCCCACTCAGGCTCTGTTCCCATGCCTGCAGCAGAACTGGGGCGACAGAAACCATTCTGATTGCTATAAAAAAAAGAAAAGAAAAAAAAAAATTTCATACTCCTCTGCAGGCAGAGAAACGCATGAGTTTGGGAGCGATACCGCATCCTCCCCACCCCCAGGAGCGGGCAGCAATATTTACACGTTTCTCACTTGTGAACTATTTAATCAAGGCAAGGCAATCCCAGAACAAGCCCTCTTCTGAGCCCGCAGGAAACTACCCAGCGCTGATCGGAAGGGGAAAGCAGGCTGGTTAGATGCCAGCATTCAAAGGCTGGCGGCAGGAAAGGATTAAAACACTAGATTACAGGATTCCCTCTGGGGACACATGTTACTATGATAACTCATTCCCTGACCATCAGCCAATCTCCCTGCCCTGCGAGTTTAAAGCACGCAGATCGCTAGCTCAGTCCTGCTCTCAGCACACTAATAAGACAGACCAGTTGGCTGCTGAGGGAGGGAGCAAAGCATTTGCCAGCAAGCACAGAAAAGAAACCTCCAAAACCAGATCAAAACCAGGGGGCCGAGAGAAGTCTTAATATGAAACATACAGGCCTGGAAGAATCTCCTTCCTTCAACTAAATCTAAGCTTCCTCTGTTTGGGATTCACAATTTCATAGGGTCAAAATCAGAGGGGTTTTGTTTAATAAAGAACAAACAAGCAGGCATGTTTACTATTACATTCATATATACGCTATCACACAACAGCAGCAGATAGGTGAAGCAGAGGATGCTTATCGTGCAGCGCTAGAAGGGAAATAAATGATAAAAATTGTTGCAGAAACATACAATAAAGCAATACACATGCTTTAGGCAGGGTGCTGTTTGTTGTCTTTTCTCCCTCGCATTCCCCTCCTCGAGGGTATATGGGGACATCTTGGAAGGCTCTCCAAATCCCCACCCACATTTCTGCTTTTTCCTATTTCTGAATCCTTCCTCCCCGTGGGCCTGAACCATCTCTCGGGTCCCCTGGCACCCTGAAGTACGCCTCCGGGAACCGATCGAATGGTTTTCGGGGCAGCTGAGGGCCAGGTATAAAACTGCAGAGGGGCTGCAGTGTTGCAGAGAGGAGGATCGTCCATACTCACCAGTCTGTAGGGTCTGCCTCCCCCCTGAGAGCACTCCTAGGGGCAGTGTACCTGTGGGAGTCAGGCCTTTGAGAGTCAGCACGCTCTCGCTCTCCTCTCTGCAAATAAGAGGCAACGCAAGCGGTTACCGAGAGATTGATGCAACGCTCAGTTAGGTCCACGCTAGGCTGTTAGTAGTGAGAGGCATGGGAAAAAAAACCTGGAGTCTGCCCCGTGCTGACGACAGGCAGCGCGCCTCTGATCTGCCGGGCACCGAGCACAACCCTGCCTCGTAAATACAGGACCTCAGCCACGACGCATCAGAGCTCCGGCACAGCAAATGCATCCTGAAAGGGCTAAATATACCTAATCAGCAGCATTTCTGCTGGCAAAGGTGCCCGTGCTCGAGACGGACGTTTCTGAGAGTCAGACTGCCAGGCGTACAGAAACCACCACCCTGAGCCTTTGTCATCCGCTCTGAAGCGACAGTTTCCTAAGATTTTTTCCCGAACAGGACTGTGCCTGCCTGGTGCACCCTGAGCAACGCCCCTCATTACCCAGACCCCAAATGAAACTCAGACCCCAAATCACAAGCCGCTTCCTTACCGAAGAACCGAGAAGACACGTGCCATCTTCCCAATGGCTCGAATCTTATTCCTGATGATCTCTTTGCGGACTGTTGTCCCACCTTAGGGAGAGAAAAAACGAACACCAGCATGTTTACGGTTTCCTGCTTTCCAGGCACAGGTAATGTCAATATGAAGCACCTGCCCGACTCCAGGAAAAGAAATCATGGTTTACAGATTCACAGCTACACTCTTGAGAGAACAGGGCTGAGAGGATGGCAGTCAGGATGGCAGTGAGAAGGGCAACACCAACGAGATGACACATGGACTTAAAGGTCTAAAGAGAGTAGAACCACCAAAGGAAAACGGATCGGATAGGTCTTGTTCGAAGCTCACCAGGTTTGATCACACTACACAGGATGTAACACAAATGACTCAGCCATGTAGACACAGTTTTGCAAGGCAGAACACTGACGAGTCTGACTGCTGATGAACACTGCAGAACACCGGGCTGTGCTCGCCGCGGGGAGGAGTGTCACGCAAGCATCAGCTTTGGCATCCAACGCGCACAGTGAACGGCTGGCCGGAGCCTTGCAACTCTGCTTTGACCCCACACAAACACAAAGTGAGATATGTGAACTCCCCTTCCGCTATACAGACCGAACATGAGAGAAAAGCATGGAGGGTAACTGAAAACAAAACAAAAATCAAAGTAAAAGAGGTAACAAATAACATCTCCTCTCAGCTGAGATTCCTCACATGGCCCAACTACACATTAGGACAGTACAAGCCAAACCGGAGGTCTAACATGCACCGATGGCTCAGCCATGCACTAAGTGGCTGCATTCAGAAGTCAGATAGGAACGTGACCCCGTTTCTCAAGTTCCTGGAGGAACGCAGAAGGGTTAAAAAACACACGGCGCTTATGTTAAAACTGAAAGGGGATGAAGAGACTGCCCAACTAGTCAGCTATTCAAATCCACTCCAAGGAATCTGGTGGCACAGGCAGTGAAAATTAAGCTTGTAGCAAATTCTAGCTGGGTACCTTTCTGATAGCTTGAAATGTAGTGATCTTCAGGGAGAGGAGACACCAAGAAACAAGTAGATGAAGACAGAGATAGAAGAAACAAATTTAATTTTCATGGGAGGGAGAAAGAAAAAAACCAAAAACGAAATGCAATGGGAGAAGCGGGTTAAAGTCTCAACCTGTTGGCGGAAGCAGCAGCACCTTGTTGTACCACAACGGTGTTCTGCTTCTCTGCGGGACTGACTGTCCTCCACCCTACACGGATCTGTACCGGCAGCTCCCCCGGGCCCCCCCGTGCATGCTCACAGCCCCACTTCTCGCTGCACGCCCCACGTCTGCGCCTGAGCTTCCTATAGCTCACCACCTCGCTCTCAAGTGATCCCCCTGGTATAGGAACTGCAGATCAGCTCAGCAACTGTTTTGTCCCTTCCACGCATAGCTTAAAACCAGGGCCAAAAACCGCATTCTACTTTTTTGGGGGTGAGATGAGAAGCCACTTTACAAGGGAGTTCACTGCAACAGATGAGAAGACGGGGTAGATATTTTGGTGCAGAAAATTTTGAATTGGGGGAAAAAATAACCACTTGGGAAGCAGTCTCTGTAAGCAGCAGGAAACCATTCTCCAGAGTAGCTGGCAAGAAGCGTCTGTCGCAGTGAATATAATTTAATTTCTCTGTGACTGAATAGCAAAGGGAAAAAAAAAAAAAAACAAAACACCACAAAAAAAAAAGTTTCCTACCCAGGACTGCACAAGGGTTGGCCAAAAAGGAACTGGAGACCCTGGCTGGGCATCCAGCTATAAATCAAGTGCTGATCACTCTTGAGCTAGCATCATACACCTTCCCCACCTTCACCCCCCCACTGTTACCAGCTCAGTCCTAACAGCGTTTTTTACCTTCCAATGTCTCATCACCATCTGAAATCAACTCATCATCGGAGCATATGTTGAGGATGTTAACGAGCATTTCTGTGACTGTAAGAAGTACAGACAGGAAGATTAGAGAGGCCTGGTGCGCATACTTGGCAGACAGAGGTATTTGGAGGACGAGCTGGACAAGCAAACGATTTCAAGGTCATTTATACTCTGGAAGTGGAAGCCCAAAGACGCTTTTAGCCGCATACTGCTGGTACCTTGCAGCAGTACCCAGAGCAGACGACATACTTTACACCTTCTGCCAAGGAGGTGGATGCAGTCCAAGCACATCACAGATGAAACAGACGTGGGGAGCGGGGTGCCAACATTCATGCAGAACAGCCTGGGCCCGCTCAAGGTCCCACCTCCCCACCCCGACCCGCACAACAGGCCACCTGGCTCCAAGAATCTGAGGGGAATTCAACCTTTGGTTCCTCAAAGTCAAAAAACCTTTGGCACTTCAGACCTTTAAGTCATACTCCAAACATACAACACTGGAGTGGAATTTAAACTCACCAGCAGATGTAAAAACCCTTTTGCTGAGAAATTGAGGCAAAGTCTTGGTCATATTTTAAGCTGCCTCACCTCCTTCAGAATGAAATAAGCCTTTAAACTGAAGTGAATGCTTCCTTTTTGGTGGGCCACAAGCCAAAAGGAGATTTTAACTTCTCTGTTGCAAACCCAGAGCAAGAGAAATGTCTCCAAATTCTGAGGTGCGGCTACACCACCCAAGATCAGCTCCATCAGCAATGCAGAAATAGCAAGAAGGGATCGTTTTATTGGTACGAGCTTTCTAAAACGTGTCAACAATTATTTTCACATGAATTTTACCCAGTAATATGCAGACCTCCTTGAATCTGAACTAATTTCCAGTGCTATCTGATATTAATGAGTTACAACACTCTCCCAACACATTTAATAGCCCGTGGGACAGGTTTCTACCACTCAGGGTACTATGACCAGTCACCGGGCAACTCATAACAGAAATCCAAATCTCTCTTACCCTTTTCCCCTACAAAAGGCAAAGACCATGTGAAGACATCCATGAAGTTGGGAAGCCAGTACGGATGAGGGGAACAGTTGAACTGCCTGATGTTCATGACGTTGTTTTCATATTTCAGTACAGCAGCTAGAAGAGAAAAGGAAAGACAACACACGTCTGTAGGTGCTGTCAACTTCTGCGAGTCGTACCTGCGCTAACGAAACTTCATTATCAACAAGAGGTTGCACTCATGCAGAATCAAACTACCGGCTCTCCAAAATGAGAAGGCTTAAGCATTATTTTTCAGTTTACCCATTACGTTGTTTCACTAAAGCTCACCATAATAGTGAAGGTCAATTTAACAAAGCTGTTAAAATTTATGCAAATCAGAAGTGATGAACGCAGGGCCAAGATCGAGGAAAGTTCCCCATCATACTCAGAAGGTTTAGGGGCACAGCGAAGTTAAAAGCTTGCCTGTACTAGCAGCTTCTCTTTTATGGCAGCATTCATCAATAGCGCTTAGTTGTCATGTGGCTGGAAATGAAAGCATTATTCTAGGCTTTATAACTTGACAGCTAATTGCCACAGTAATACATTAAGTCTTCGAGGCAGAGAACCCAGCCACTTCCAGCTCCCCAGCTGCCATCAGTTTAACATATAAAGCTCTTTTTCATTTCACGCATAAGAATGCAACTAGAGGAGAGGGCAGAATGGGCAAGGCAAGGGAAGGTGGAGAGGGAATTCCTAAGTGCCTGAGGACAGTACTGACATCCCAAAAGCAGCAGAGCCCTGGCCTTGCCAGCCTTACCCTTGTTGTTATAGACATCTAGGTAATTTGGTGCAGAGAAGATTGTGATTAATGACGGAAAGCCTGTTGTCTGGCTCTTCCTGTACATTCGGTACCTGAAAAACAGGTCAAGTGTTAAACATGCTGGTCTTGCTAAGGATAGCACGAACACAGACGGAGCCTGCTCAGCTACCAGGCTGCAGCACTTACCCGGCATCCTGGGCTTCGTGAGCTCGGATGACAGATAACAAACTATTGTTCTGCAAAAATTCACAAACTGCAGGATAACTGGAAAACACAAAGCAAGTATACATTATCACGTAGCACAGGAGAACGGGTAGTACCCATGCTCTTGGTTTCAGGAACCAGCCACTTGCAGCATGCATTCGGTTTATGTCCAGCATCCCCAAACAAGGCCAGTATGTATTACATCACTTAAAAATTAATTGCAAAGCATTCTGTTAAACAGACCCCGGGTGCCAAATCCTCCCTATTAGCCCGGCTACAAGTAGTCTGTCAGCACAAATGCTTCTCTTTTAGACAGGAAAAGATTATTTCCTAGAGCTGCTGGTAGTGTCCAATGCCTGAAAACCATTCAAAAGGCACCCTGCCAACTAAAAGAAGCATCTCTGCTGTCCGATACCACAATTTCATAGAGCAACATATCCAAAGAGAGCTCAATATTACATTAGAAGAGAAAACAAACAAGATTTTGTATATTAGAGCCAACTGAAGATTATTTCAGAGCCAGGTATGCTGTAAAGTCCCACAGAGTGATCTGAATAGCAGCTTATCTCCCCATACACCTCAGTGTAAGGGGAGACAAAAAGCTCTAATCCATCAGAGCCCGCTAAAACACCACTTACCTGTAGAAATAGGAGCAGCCTCGAACGGTGTTATGGGCGAAATGCTCCAGCGTTTTCTCATTGCCGTAATCCTCTGATGGATCGGACCAGAGCAGGTCACACATTGGACCAAAGGCCGGAGGCTCCTTAAACCTGTCTAACTGAAAAACGTACACAAAATCAGGACAAGGCTCATGAAAACTGCAGCAGCACACACACCCCTACGGTGCGGACATGCAGAGCACAGGAGCCTCACCGTGGAACTCCATGCAGGAGTCAAGCAAGCCATGAACCACACCATTAATTGTCAGCTATGTGAAAGGACCACACAGATTACTTACTTTCCTAATGTCATCTAGACATGTGATTTCTGGAGACAGTCCTCCATGAACACACAGAAATTGCTGGTTTAAGAGGGCAGCAAGAGGAAGACAGTCAAATGTATCCATGCACGCATCATACACTCGCTCCGAATACTTGATTCGACCTGGAAAGATGGGGGGCAGGGGGAGGAAGAGAGGGAAGAATGGAATTATTTTACCCATTTACACAACAAAGACTGCTCAGGCTGAAAGCAGACCTTTTTTTTTTTTTTTAATATTTTCTTTTTTTTTTTTTTTTTTTTTTACTAAATTGCATGAAAAACACCGTGTTTGCATTCTGGCATTTTCAGCATTTTAAAGCTAGGTGTGATCAATAAAAAAACTCATTGCCCAAAGGGTGGTAATTTTCCAATTTTTTTTTAAAGGGGGAGTCATTCATGTATCCAAACCTACATGATATAAGAAGCATTAAGCAAAGCTTTGATCAGCCAAAGTGCTGATAAATAAGTTCAAGGAACCTAACCCCTAAGGTGATATGGAAACTCTATGTCTATGGCCCACCAAGTCGAACTTTGCACCTGTATACCCGTGAAAATGCTGACTTAGAAAATGCTCGTTGGACACGAAGATAAAAAGGCTTCGCAGTAATCTGGACATGGTCAAGAATATAAATCTCCCTTCAAGCTATTTTCTAGAACACCTGCACTAAGATTAACATAGAAAAGAGGCGAGGCGCTTGCCACTGTAAAAGAAAACTTGGGATGCTAATAAAGCCACCCCATCGCTTTCCTACATTCATACCGCACCTCTAGACTCAAAGAGTCTTACCAGCCTCAGCTGCTAAGCAGATTATACACTGGGAAATGCAGCAGCTGTTTAATTTGGCACAGCAGTATTACACAATCATTTAAGATAGGAATTGCCTTTTTGGCTGGACATGAGTGCTTTGAGTCAGAATTTGACCAAGATGCCTGCGGTTAAATGAATCTTCACACGGGATCTTTCAGGGCTACAAGTGATCACAATCTCTGCTGGATGCCTCACCTCAACAGAGGTGAAGAGGATGTTTCAATACATTAAACAGAGATACCACCGCCTTTCCGAAAGCAGCTTAGCTTTTACAGCAAGCCTCCAAGTAGGTTCAGAAATATCTCTCAACACCTCCCGTTAGAACAGAGAGCAGGAGCAGAGATCACCGCACGTCAAGCGCACGTCTTCTTGCGTCTGCAGCCCCTTCGCAGGGCAGCAGTATGTTAACGTAGCCAGTTCTTCGAGAAAGCCCCGTTACTGCTATAAAACCCGTCTCTGTCTAAAGCAAAAAAGTGCATCAATGGAAAGTTTACCTTTCCTCCAGCTTTATTTCAGAGATACTAACAGGTTTCTTCAGCTGCACGCTGCGATACAGGAAGTGGAAAGGCAGTATCTTCTGTTTTCCAAAGGGGAAAACAACCCATCACCTCTGGCTTTCTGGTTCAAATTGAGCCCAGCTCAACAGGAGCTCATCTACCACCATCTGATGACTGCAGTATCCAGCAGAGAGCTGGCTGGTGTTTTCCAACTCATTTCTGAGTAAACAGAAGTCATTCTCTCAGTACCTATCAGCCTTACCCTGTCCAGCAGCATCCAGAGCTGAAGGGCTAGAGACTGGACTTGTGCCTTGCCCGTAACTATTCCTTGAGGTCGGGTCCTTGAGCAACTATTCCCTAATAGAGAGCTGCATGTTGCTGGTGTACACCTTTTTTATTGCTTGGAGGAATGACTGTCATCCTCAGGGGAGAGGGGTCATTCCCCGACCTTTCATCATCATTGATTTAAAAATATGTAAATGCTGCATGAAACTATCTTTAACTCAACTAAAATGATCTTAAAGGTAATGATTCTCCCTAGTGCAAACACTGAGGAACAAATCCTTTATTTGCTTCCAATTGTAATCACTGATCCCAGCTGCACAATCTGGAGCTGAAAGTCATTTGGCAGTAATTATATGTTGCTGGGCCTGAAAGTCAGGGAGGGGGGGGGTGCGTGCAACTGGCTCATCAGTGAGACAGGGAAGATGTGTTCGCATTTCTTCCATCTACGCTCATTCTTTGTAACCAGAAGGCCACATCAACATGCACTCAGTACTTTGCAGGACTTATATATTTGGCTTTTTTTTTTTTCTTTTAGCAGGAGCTGAAACAGGAGAAGAGCTATGTATGCAGGAAAAAAAGACGACAGGTTTTTACAGCTCCAGAGCTAACCGATACCACTCATGGCAGGCACAACAATTAAGACCCACACCTGGTCACAACACATTAATATATTTAAATCTTTACACTGCTGATACTTACATTCCTGCTTAAAGGTGAAGTATTCTGTGAGGTGCCTGCATTCATGGTTCCCTCGAAGGAGGAACAATGTTTTGGGATGATTTATCTTTAAACTCCATAAATACAGCACACACTGCAAGAAAGGGAAGGAGGAGATGGCATGTAATAAAAACCTTTTATAGGGCACTAACCATCCGTAGACTTCGCTAAGTGTTTCTGGGAAGACACCCAACAAGCTGAATTCAAAGTGGAACCCTGATAGAAACCCAGCTCCATAATCGGCAGTAGATCTTATCTTGGCCAACTTCACCAGCGGGGGAAAGCCACACTGAGCATTTCTCTATATTAGGCCTGAGTTGGAGAAGTGACAAATGAGATCGCGTTCAACTGAAACCGGCTCTGGGCTGGGTGGGGGCAGCTTTTCCTTCCAGCAGAAGCCAAAGCAAAAAGCACCCATTTTCAGAGCAGCAAAGCAAAACCAGCTGCGCAGCGAGATGTGCGCTCCAGATGTTCCACTGCAATCGAAACCAGAGGCCATCAAGTATAACAGACAGCCATCTTGACAGACATTTTATCAAGTGCACATTAGAAAAATTAAACTCGATCTTCCCCCACTGACTTCCCCCTCCTCTGTTTTTCTGCTTACGCTAGTCATGTGAAGCTCAAGTTCAAAACAGGAAAAGCCTAGCCAAAAAACAAGCTTAGTAAAGCCTTCTGGCTTTGAAGAGGGCTTTCTACATCCCCTATCTGAGCAGCAACACCTGTAAAAAGATCGCCTTTGATGAGGCACAGACCAAAGTCAAACTGAAACAATCATTTTCAGCAGGCTCCCAGAAATATTTCATGGTGGCTTTCCAAAGAGGCTACACGAAGAAGGGAAGGGCTGCAAAGCAAGCGCGCTTACCCTTCCGTGCTATACGTTGTCAAGCTGACAGCTAAATCAGCAGGTATCTAGTATGGGGAAATGTTATCACATTTCCCTTGTTGATTTTGAGTGCTGGAAGGACAATCCATAATGACAGCAAGCTTGAAGATCTGGATTAAAGTCTCTAATAAGAGCTTACCCTTTAGGCCGACACGCTACAGAAATGGCACACGCTTTGAGAACATGAACCATGAAGTCTGTCAACAGTTTTACACTTAAAAACGTTGCTGATCTGGTGCACAGATCTCTGGGAACCAGCTGCTGTGGCACGGGAACAACCTCCAGAACCAAAATAAACCAGTCTCAAGTTAGTTTCCAGTACAGACACCTTAGATATCACGGTATTTAAGTACTGAACCTGCAAGGTAAGCTCTACATTAGTCATTCCAGCTACATGCAGGGATCCCTAAAACCCCAAGGAGCTGTAAAGCACCCATCTGTGCCTAACTCAGAATTCAACCCCACAGAAAAAGACTTGATTGCAAATTCTGAATTTTAAAAATGAACAGAAACAGGGCCAGGGACAGTGGCAGGTAATTTAAGCTGTGGTTAGGGCTAGCAAAAACAATGTTTTATTGCATCTGTTAACAGGAGGAACGCTCCCAACAAAACCATTTATAATTATGCTGTGATTTAAAGCTTTAACCTCCTGTGTTTGCAACCTAAATGTCACTTTTCTGGGCTACCATAAGAACTGAAAAGTAAAAGTCACTATAAATGAACCAAAAAACTTGCTAATGACTGGAGAAAGCAACCAGCCCTAGCATCACTGGTTCAAAGCAAAGCAAGAAAGCAGAGATACATCATCACTAGAGAGGAGGATTTGGGATGTACAGAAGGTCAGCAACTTGCAGAAGAGATATTTAAAAATACATTCGAAGTGTTTTAAAGTGAAATGGAAGTGAACGGAGTCGCTCGGCACCACAATTCCTCCCAGACACACAGCAAGCAAACCACAGACGTCGAGAGCAAACGTCTCCAGTATCGCTGCAGTTCCCCGTGGTGGTTTGCAGCTATTTCACAAGGACGTGGGGGCTGCCAGGTACTAGTAGGGTAACGATGAGTAAAGGACATTCAACAGCCCTCGCGAGCTCCGGAGGGGCTGGAATAAGGAACAAGGGAGGTTTCTACACTCGCATGCCTCGGATGCTTCCTGGCATTTTGCACAGATCCCTTTCCCAGACTTTCAAGGCACTGTGCCCAGGAATTGATTACTGCGTGTTTACAACAGCCTAGTAGCAACTCCAGACAATTATGGCTTACTAGGCTTAAATACTCTACTTCTCTCCCTACCCTGCCTACGGGTTCGAAGCCCAAAGCCAAGCATTCGCGCCCGTGCCCCCATTTGATCCCCCCCTTTCACTCGCAAGGGGAAAGCTCAGCAGGTCACGGAGGGGGAACTGCGAGAGGAATTGCTACCTGCAACCCAAAGCAAACGCAAGAGGGGCTGCCGCCAAACCTGCCCGCAACAACCCACACCGTAATCTCTCATACCATTTACAAAACCCGGCATTTACCAGAAAGTTGTAAACATCGAGCTGCCAGCTCTTCCCGGAGTAGGCACAGAAGAAACGGCACGGCAAAACTCCCGCATCCCAGTCCCATGTTCGGCCCACGAATCTACCTTCACTCGCACCTTACAACATCGACTGGATCTCTTCAATATTATTCTGGATAAAACACTGTGTTCAACCCTGGCAAGATTACCATGCATACAGTTCCATAATTAGGCAACGATCATGTGTCCCGTTGTAACTGGATTTGAAAAACTAGTCTGGCAAAAGTGTATGCCATTATTGTGCCATCTTTACTGATAAATCTACTCTTTCCAGAGATTCTATTTTTGGTCATAATAATTGTTTCACTTTATAATTTAATAAAACAATTCTACTCATTGTATTCCGGCAGTTCTGGCTTCACGGACCAGGATGGTCCCCCATTGACTACCATGGGCACAGACCTCTCTTGTGTAAAGGCTAGGAGATGTAACTAAAAGTTTAAAGCGCTTTGCAGGAGGCATCTTTCCCACTTGCAGAGTGACAAGAGAATCCTTCATCAGGATGCTTGTCTCATCAGCATCTCCAAATGGAGGAAATGGAGGTGTTCAGCCCGATTTCCGTGCTGCCCCTCAGTCCCTTCACTACAGCGTTTGAGTCCGTGGCCAGTTCGTCTCGCTGTCGCAGCAGGCTTTGTGGCACGGACTGAAAGCAAACGCTTTGCAGAGTCCTCTTCCACTAGACATCAGCCGTCTCAGCTTTCACACAGTTGCTTCCCTCCCCTCTCCCCCAACAACTCTTTTCTTTAAAAAAAAAAAAAAGAACACAACCCCAACCAAACCACGCTTCATGGCCTCATTATACTTACTGGGAATGAACGTTTTTAAATGAGAATCTCCCTAAGCCAGAGGCCCAGAAATAATTTGTTGAAGACATCCAGCTGAGCTGATGAACAGAGGCTTTCGGGGTTTTTAACAGTTTTGTCTGAGCCACAAACTGCTCCTTTTACCTTGACAACCAAATACTGGCAGCAATGGGGAAAGCTTGCAAGGGCTATTTGGGCTGCTAACAAGCAACATAGTTTACCTTAACACCTCCTTGGCCCCCAGTTTTGCATCTTGTTTCCTGATTGCCTGCATCAGGATGCAATTATACAATTACCTCCTATTTCATTCAGTTAAAAGGTCATGATTATCAGCTGCTCTGGGCAGGCACTCGATAATATTCCCCACCCAGCACATGGATGCACAAGTTTGTGCGGTGACTCATGAAAGCCTGATGATGCTGGCTCTCTCCACCTTCCCAGTGGTGAAAGCACAGGGAAACCTGGATGCCTTTCCATCACCTGAGCCTCCGGGATACAGCCATCAAAACTCCAAACCCAAAATGCTCACAGGTCAGCAATCTCCGCACTTCAGAGTCCAGCTGCTACAGCTTTGCATTTTATAGAAGTCTTTAAAAAAAAAAAAAATAATGCAAAGACACCCATTTGGCACTGTTAACTCTTTGCTTGCAGCGATCCTCCATGCCAGCTGCAAACCTCCTGTTGTTTCACTATAGAAACCAGTTTCTGCACACCCAGGTGGGAATCTCTTACAACACATCGGCTGCACTTTGCAGTAGGTGGAAAGAAGAGGCACACATCAATAGGAACAAGGGAATCAAGCCTTCTAGATTCTGCTTTATCAGTGACATTTGGATCAGCCCCCGCATGTACTAATCAAAGCCCACCCTGATTCGTGAAAGATCAATGCTAGCTCTGTGGGGTAACGGAGCGCTCGGTGGCTTTCCCTCTGCAGACGCAGGGGGAAAGGGGAAGGAGGAGAGTCAAGAGCAGCGTGAAATAAAAACCTTCTGCTCAGACCTGATGAAGACAAACCACCCCAAGGCTCTCGAGCCCAAAAGCACTGGGCTGCCTGGCACAGGCCTTGACTCAGAGTGTCAGGCCACAACAGAAACCTGATGAGGTTTACTTATAATTTTCAGATCTTCCTCCTAAAAAGAATAAAACGCCGCTTCCCACCACCTCTGTTCTCCAAGGCGGACTCATCATCCATCCCCCTGGAATTCTTCCATACTATCACAGCCTAGAGAGACGAGCGCACCGATCCCCAAACTTAGGCACTCACTTCTGCAGATCTGGGAGTAAAATTCCCACATCAGATTAATGGCAGGGTAAGAGCAGAGAGTGGGAGAAACACTTCATCACCCAGGATCTGTAAAATTCACGTGTAGACACAGGGTACAACAACTCTCGTTTGAAGGTTTCTTGGTTAATACCAAAAAAAAAATCCAGGTCTTATCTCAGAAAGAGTTGCTGTGCTATAATATAATCTCTTTTCCAGGTAAATACACTTAAACTGCAAACCCAATTTGCGCAAGCCAAGCCATTTAAACACGCGGTCAGATGCCTGTTCTTCCCCTTCCTCCCCAGGGGTTACGGGGCTCCTCCTGCCAGCACCACCAGAAATCCCAACAGCCGCCACCCCACCTTTCGAGCATCCGTCCCCGCTAGCCTGGAAACTGCTCGTCGTCACACCTTGGCTCACCGTCAGTATTTAGGAACACACGAAGCGCAAGGCTGGAAGTAAGCCAGAACACTGCTGAAGCGCAAGCTCTCGGCGGTACTCTCCTAAATCCTCTGCAGAATCCTTCAAAGAAGCACTTGCATTAACCGCCCTCCATCGCTGTCCATGAGAGTTCCTCCCCAAAATTTAACTGAGAAAGATTCTACTGCAGACCCAACGGCTCAGCTATTCCTGCACTGGAGTACGCACCCTCCCTCTTCAAAGAGAAACCATTTACTCTGTTATTCCAGGCCACTTTTGCCACCTTTCATGCCCCCGTTTCCCCAGATGCCCCCCATTACTTTGCCTTCAACTGGAATAAGCACTCCTTTTCCACCCGGCTCTGCCTCTGCAAAACCAGAAGGCTGCAATCCCTTGGGGTTTGCAGCATTTGCTAATAGCTCTCCCATACTGCCTGCTCTGTCGCTCCCAGGCCTTCAGTGAGCCAGCAGCAAGCACAGGGACCCATCGATTACTTTGCCCTTTAAGACCAATAATTCGCAGTGTCACCCAATACTTGGTCAGTGGCATCCCACAGAGCTGCAAAATCCTAACGTGATGCCAGATACACAATTAAATGCCTCGGCACTAAGCTCCTGGGTCACAGCGAGACGTACAACAGCCCAGGTGATTTATTGCTCCTTTCTCCTGACCCCGTCTCTGACACTGCAAGGTTGATGCTTTCAGGGGGACGGTAGGGAAGCAGTGACTCAGTAGTGTAGCACTTTCTTTTCCCTGCTAAGCTGAATCCTGCAAGTTTTTAAACATTTGCTTCCCACTGCCTGGTAGAATCCTGTTGCCTGAAACATACAATCAGCTCTCCCTCTTGTTCCCCTGACTGACAGCTACAAGTGATATTAAAACTCAAGTTCAGAAGCTAGAGTTTAGTCATTAACCCCACCACTGCTGTTTAACTCTAGCACTGGGTGAGGATCCAATCCTCAATCACGACGTCTGGACATCGCTTTTCTGCCGAACTCATACTGTGAGTTACCTACAACATGATTTTCATTCCATGCAAAACTCGACAAGAGTGCAAAATCCAGCATAAGAAATCTATATTTGCTAGATTAATTCAACACTTTCGGCTAGTTTAGTACTAGCACCCCCAGGCTCAACTTTATTTGTCACCTCTATACTGAAGTAGCCTCTGTCCACGTAGTCTCCCAGGAAGAGGTAGCGGGTGTTATTGGGTGATCCTCCAACTTCAAACAACTTCATCAGGTCAAAAAACTGCCCATGAATGTCACCGCACACTAGGGGAGGAAGAACAGCACAAAAGAGTGACAGAATTACATGCTAAGAAAAGAAAGGTCATAACAGCAACAAGGAGCGTAGCACGGCTGTGCTCTGACCCAAGTCACCCCCGCTTTACATCCAGCTTCTGCAAAGGTGTACTCAATCTACACCAGCAAAATCCTCTCTTCTGAGAGTTCAGGCAATTTAAAAAACCTTGCTGATGGAAGGAACACAGCAGAAAACCTGCTGCTTTGAGCAGCTCGTGTTTCCTAGGTGGCCCTTATTTAGGACTCCAGCCACCGAAAGCTCTCTGACCTGTGATCGGAGCCTCTACTTCAATCATTGTCTTCTCGTGCCTAAGGATGGCAGCCCCATCGTTGATGATCTTCAGCGCCGCATCCTCTTCCAGGCGCCCTTCCTTTACCAAGTGGCTCTTCAGGACGTCAAGCCTAGGCTTCCCATCCTCAAACACCTCCTTCAGAGTGAGCCGCTGCGTGGGAGGAAATGGGACAGCTGGAAATGGAAGTGAAGAAGTTAGCAACACGTCTCTTTTCGGGGAGGGAAAGAATTACAGTCTTTTCAGCAGGAGGCTTTCGTTCCAAGCCTCAAGACGAGCATACACTCAGAAACATACTTTCACTGAAATTATGCTCTCAAATACTGAAAGAAGAAAAGCTACGCTGCCAGAGCAACTGAATACACCCCTCAGCATGTTTAAAAAGCCACCGTATGCAGACTAAATGCCATATGCATCCGCAGAAAACGCGGGCACCAAAGCTGTCTCCTAATTCGGTGGGGATAGCTGTCATCGTAATGTTGCACTGTAACAGGACTGCACGCAAATATCAGCAAAAGCAGGAGAAAAACACACCGGTTCCCAGGGACTAGCAACTAAGGTAGGAGGACCAATATGTAAAATTCTTATTTATCAGGAAACTGCACATACCCGTAAAGCAGAAGTTGCCTTTACCAGGCAACAGCCTTGCACCTCTCAGTACGGGCTGCTTCAAAAAGCTTAACCCCAAGCTTAGTAATTGGTAAATCTTGATGGAATCCAACATTTAAGGCAAGATAAGGCCTCATCTATTTGCAACACATTCTCTGGTTTTTAAATCTAGATAGAAAAACACCCCATCAAAAGCCGTTATTATTATTTTCATGCTAGGCAATCGTATTATTTGTGAGAAGGTGACCTCTAGCAGAAAGGAAGCATATGAAACAAAAATAATAGTTACAAGTGAGACCCATCTGACTTCCTCATCTACCTTCTCCTGGGCCTGGCTAATTTAAAAAAGATGGAGAACACATCACCCCTGCATAGTATTTAAAGGCTATATAGTGTCTTGTTTTAAAATAAATTCCAGGAAAGAGGCCTGGATGTTTGGGAAAAGGAGAAAAACTGGCAGTAAAGTCCTCTCAAAGAGCCCCAAACGCGTGGCCCAGCCGCCGCCGGCTCCCGCACACCACAGAGCAATTTGCATCTTATCGCAGCGATGCAGCACAGAGATCGTCTCAGGTCCCGGTGTCCGTTTCCTCCTCAAAACATCTCAAATAACCAGCATCTCCTCAGTCCTCTGGGTTCAGCCCTTTCCACACCCTCAGGTCAGAGCAGGACCAAAACGATTATGACCAAGCCCTGCCGAGAGAGAGCCATCCTGCAGTATGGATGAGATGCTGGGATGGGTTTTGCTTTGGGGTGCTCCCTGGGGCGTTGCACACTCGTGCTGCACGCACAGCCCCAAGAAAAGCCTCCGACCAGCCTCTCACCCTGGTGCGGGTACCGCAGGGAGCTGCCGCTCACCCTCCCGGCCTTCGGGACACCTCTGCAGAAGCTCTTGGAGACAACCGCTGTCCCTCAGACCGCAGGCAGCCGGACCGACCGCCTGATCTTTGCTGGGCATCCCCCAGACCACCCCAAAATGTGGAAGGTTAACGGGCCTTTTACAGCCATTTTAATGATTCCGGTGCCAGCCCGCTTCTGAGTAAAGCAGTACCTCCAACACACGCCGCGCGTAACGAAACCCACTCACTAGATAATGTACCATCGCTTCGACATCTCCTGCTTCTGATGCGATCGTGTCATGTGGTGAAAGACAGATTTGCACTTAACTGTAATCCAGCTAGAGAAGAAAAATATCTGATATGCAAATGAAGTTGATGTCCTTACCCATCACCCAGCAAAGACATCCCATACGCCAAACTATGTTGAATTTAACAGGCGAAACGATACTGCTGGTCAGATAATACAGTGACTAACAGTAATGCAACCGATCTCTTTTAAATGCAAATAGAGCAGCTATTTAGCTTGGAAACCCAGGGGGCAGAGAGAAAAAGCAGAGAGGCAGCACAAGAGATTCTTTGCAGCTGAACATCAATTTTCAAATAATGTGAAATGTAGGACGGAGGAGAACAAGAGCGGATATAATGAAAGGGGAGCCGGTGCCTGCAATAAGGTGGCCCTCTTTCATCGGTGGCTTTGGAAGTTTTGCTCTGCTGGGTACTCGCTAAGTGCCCCGCATGCCTTGAACGGTCCAGAGCACACACAGCGCTTTACCCACGGAGCCGCCAATTAAAGAGGTTTAAGCAAGACCCCTGCTTATGCCAACACAGGTTGGACAACATTTTTTTACTGCATACATTGCTCATCTCTACAGCCAAAAGGAAGAAAAAAGTGACCGCTCTGGTTACTGATGAAAAACTCGACATTTTGCAGAATTTCACGTATTTTCCCTCCCCTGCACTCTCTGGATCTGTGGAAGGACGGCAGCATTTGCACTGCAGAAGGAGGCAGAGGGAAGCTGCAGGTCTGACACAAATAGGTTCAACTAACCTAAGGGAGGCCAAAAGGAGCTGGGTGGAAACGTGGGCACGGGACTCGGAGCGAGGGGCAAGGGAGGCTTTGGGAATCCCTGCCATTAAGTGACTGGAAAACTATTTGTAAGTACTTCTACAAACCGGGCAGTTGTCCTAGCATCTGCCATCTGACTCCAAGGGAAGCGAGAGAGCGCTTGAAGGTCAAATGATTTATAAGGAAGAGAACAGAGAAATAGGAACCATTCAGCTCCGTATTCCCCATCATCCCAGGCCATCAAACACAGCCACCAACTCTGGAGCCACCCTAACAAACTAAAAAGCCCGCGGATGTCGGGGCAGAGAGCTTAATGGAGACGGCATGCGACCACAAGAGCAGTACCGCCCGTCACACAATGCAGAAGAGATCCACGCAAAGCTCCTGGCATGGTCTGCTTTGCCTTTTCTTGGTAGCCCTAGTGAGATGAGTTATGCAAGATAAAATATGAGGCTACGCCGATGCAAGCAGCCAAGAACTTTTATGTAAGTTCCCTCGCTGGCTTTGCACGGCTCCACTCCCACAAGGAGCTGGGCACGATAAGGAACCGGCTTCTCCTCTGCTGTGCCTGTCTGCCAGCCAAGCTGCAGCCAGCACGGAGCGCAGGGAGAAAAACCTGCTCCAGAGATGCCAGCGAGACCAGCACCGTCCTGGGGATGCACACGCACAGCAAAGACCTCACGCTAGGCAAGGGATTACTCCACATCGCCAGTTTTCTACTCGCTGTGCTTCCCGCTAACCCACCCCAAAAAAAGATTTCTCAATTCCCTGAGCTGGTGGTACAGCGCTGGAGCAGACACTCATGTCGCGGCGCACCCAGAGCTGTCGAGCCCTTCAAAAGCTTCGTGGGGGCTGCATGAAAAAATCCTCCACACACCAGAGAGTCACGAGAAGCATGCACTGGAGCCCGGGAGCGGGCAAAACCAAAACCCAGCGATGCCCGGTTTCCCCCACGCAGCTGGGGATGAGGACAAGTACTTAAGTAATTAGCGTTGTCAAAGCAAGTAATCCTGTTAGCCAGCATAACTTGTGTAAGGGCTTTAGTCAACTCAGTGCAAGCGGTTATCTGATGCACAAATATCCACTTTTTTTTTAAAAGGTCTGCATTTTATCCTTCTTAATGCTCAATGCTGTTGGAGTGACCAGCACAGCCGGAGGAAGAAGGGGCTCCTCCTGCAGCCAGCCTGGGCTCCCAGGCAGCGGGAGCACGGCCGTCAGAGCAAAAGCTGACCTGAAACCTTGCGCGCCCGGGGCACTGAGAAGAGCCTTGCCCACTTCCCGCTCTCTGCAAAATGGGGAAATAACTCCTTATCTCACAAAAAAAATGCTGTGGCTAGTCAGGGAGTGCCCAAGCAGTGCAAAGATACAGTGTGCTAAACTCATGCACAGAGCCGGCTCCTTCCTTGCACTGCTCACAGACAATAATTAACAAAAATGACGGATAAAATACTCACAACATTGCGAGCAGCAAGTGCGGTGATTTTTGTGCCATCTTCCCTTTGTATACCAAACCACGTGTTGCACCCAGTCTAGTTTAAATAGCAAAATCTTTCGGTCTGGGACTTAAAATTTTGCAAGGGCATCAAAACACACTGTGTAGATTGCTCCTGAGAAAAGACTACAATTCCCACCCTACTAACAGGACATACGCTGAACGCCAACCCACAAACAAAAGGACACAAATGCAAGTGAACTTTTGAGGTGTAAAATAGATTAAAAGGTCAGCTGTGCTTGAGGAAATCCAGTAAAAGCAAGAGGACCGCGATAGCTTTGCTTGACTATCTTTGCTGACTTTTGCCAGTCCAGGAGCAAGTGGGTACTCACAGCACTCCAAGAGGACACGGATAGTTACGGATGGGAGAATTTAACAAAAGCTGCTTCTTTACCACCAGCTCTACAAAACCAGAGCGCTCACAGCCCATTCATTTGCCCCTCAGTGCAAAAAGACTATATTCCTCCAGGAGAAAAGCCTGTGCTGTATTTCTACATCCGTACTTAAGCTATGCCCCTATTAAGCTTCATCACGGCTCTTCCAGCACGGATTGGGTCGGCCCACGTAATCTATGGTGCATCTTTGTAAGAGAGCGGTTGAACTGAAGCAAAGATCCTCTCCTCCCAGGACTGGAGGCAGTAGCAGCAGACAGAGCAGGGCTGACCGATCCACACCCCCAGAAAGTGCCAGTACCATGGAAGAGAAAACAAAGTGATGCTCAAATTATTGTTTATATATCTGAGAGTCCCTTGGATGACTGTACAAAGCAACAAAGCGAGATTCATTACTGAAAAAGGAGCAAGTGCTATTTGCCTGAAGTGGCAGCTACAGCAAAACTCAGTTTGTTCCGAGTGGTTGGGTTTCTAACGAAAAGGAGGTGTCCTCTCACCCTGGGGCGTGTGAGGCTTCAACTCCAAAAAAATCACCCAGGACTAAACACGCTCGGTAATAAACTTGAGAGAGATCTCTCTGCAACTCCTAACACCCATCTGGGAGTGAATCTGAAGGGCACTGAAGGCGACAGCCTTCTTCCCTGCTTGTTCCTCATCAAATGGATGATGTTACAGATAGATAGTTGAACAGATGGTTACAGATGCACTTTAGGGAGAAAAAAAGTACATTTTGGGCATTCTGAAGCACCAGTACAGCTCAGACAAAACCAAGCACAAGTAAAAGCTGTCTTTTCTTATGCTCAAACATACAACATAAGGTATTAACAGCTTCCAATTACTGCACCCTCTCCACCTGTGCTGGAAAGCATCTGAAATATTTGACTGACGTCCAGCCAGGGGTTTGACAATCGGGGATGACAGATGTCCATCTACCACAACGGAGATCTGGCCGTCGAGGAAGCCGGACCCGGCCGTCAAAGGTAGAAACGTTCACAGGAAAAAGTCTGCATGGGAGCCATCCGTCCCTGCTTTGAAAGGCGGAGAGAAAGCTGCCTCCTGTGTTGAGCTGTGCATAGCATGAGCAGCAGGTCAGGGTTGGGTTTTTTTTTTCCCCAAATAGCTATTTCCAAATGGCCCAATGTTATTTTTATCAGACATTCCTATTCGCATTCACACCTAACCTACATTCGCCTATTCAAAGTTGAGTCCAGGGCTCAAACGGAGCCAGCTGAGAGGCAATAACCTGGAGAAGTTCAGCAACGAAAGGCAACAGCAATGCCATTTTGGGCTTGCAGAAAGCTTAAGTTTCAGGGTCGTGCAGAGCTTTCACAGCCGTTAACAGGCAACAAGCCCTGGAAGGGAAGTGACGGGTGCTGTCATTACCTACAGCAATGCTCTAGCCAGCCTGTTTCAGTGCTTCGCTATTAGGGGATCCAGATCAAAAGCAAGGATGGGTTGAACCTCAGCAGCTAGAGTCAAATTCAAACCTGCTGTTAGTCCTAATATTTAGTAGCAACTACCCAATTTTCCATGGAATAATCTTTATTTTCTTGAAATTATGAACCATACAAATTCCTGGTCATAAAATGCTGAGATGTCTTTAAGAATCCCTACGCTGGCTTGCATGAAATTTTCTCTCCCTTTGGGTGCCTCAGGGCAAGTTTACATGAGAGTCTGCAAAAACAGATGTATGCTTGATACCAGTTTTTCAAAGCCTGGACCAAGCCCTGACAAATAATCTGTGTCATTTTTCAGTCTGAAGCAGTGCTGGCACAGGCACCCTGACCCTGTTATGTCAGAGAACTACTGCTCTCTCCAGCTACAGAAGCTATGTGGAAACAAAGTGATTACAAAGTGGAGCAAATATATTGCTCCTCCAGCCTCCTACCACCTCAGAAAATAAGTAACTTCTCCCCTTGCCACTGGATTGTGCTAACATAAATAACATTAATATCTCAGAACAGTCACCAAGTAAAGCAAACGCCTTCCTTGCATAAATGAAGCAAGAGCCAGGAACGATTACTATTGCCATTTCTGTCAGCCCTCCTCCAAACTTTTACATGTTCTTTCTACTGTTCTGAGGGTAGCAATTTCCCTTTTTCGTTATGAATAAGAGACCCTGGGTTTCAGAGGCTCCACGCACTCACAAAATGGAGCAAAAAATGAGTTTTGTTTCTCACCCCTGGAAGAGCTGCAGGAGGATCCAGCCCCGCACACAGCCCCTGCGCTGAGCATCAACCAAAACCATCACACGCCCCGTCCCCGGTAACACAGAGCATCTGGCACACAAGACTTCGGGTATCTTTCTCATTCGTTTTGCAAGTGTAAATTCCTTCCGAATGGCAGCTCCTTCAAATACAGAGGAGCATTAAATGCAGCTCATAACGCCCCAGTTTTATCCAAAACTAGTCAGAGCCGTGCTGCTGGTGCTCAAGCCAGCCTCCCAGTGTGCAACTGGTTCAGACAGCTCGCTCTGCTCCTTACCTTGAGCCAGATTCCTTTTTGTAGGACAACCGGAATATCTCCTCACAATAACCCTAAAAATATCTGTATTGTACATTGAACTCCACCAAGCTGAATGATTTCTTCGAAGGGGAGAGACACAGTCATCACAATACTTAAGAGTCAAGCGAAACTGAGAAAGATTAATCAACTGAACCATTCCCATCAGCAAATCTGTCTTTACCTTATCAGCTACCTTTCAGTCATTCAAGGAGTAACACCCAAATTTTGAGGCCACGTTGACTCTCAGTTACTAGAATCTGGCACACAGAGTCTATGCAGAAGCCAGGTGTATTTAATTCCAAAAAAAGCAAGTGACAGTCCTGTGCATCAAAACGCAAATACAAACATAATGTGTGCCAAACGAGCATAACCCAGGCCACGTAGAAATACTAAGTGCAATGCCAAGAGGCTAGAAAATCATAAAAACTACCTAAATCAAAGCCCACCTGCGCATTTCGGAAGCCATACAGCCTCTAAAACCTTATAGCTACCTGAACTGTGCTCATGGATTCCTAAAAACTTTAATAAAAATAGAAGGTAATTATCCTTAAACTGTTCTTCTGCTGGCAAAACATCTAGCACGGACAGTAAATAGTGTTATCAGACCAGGGAAAAAAAAAAAAAGAGGTGCCTTTGCCAAAGTAAACCGTGGCTACTCAAGGAGGGCTCGCTGACAGAGCTGCGTGCCAAGGTTTGCCGCGGTAGGCGAGCCCAGAGGCAGCTACGATGGCCCCTTGCCGGGCTGCTGACCCGCGAGGTGGAGCTGGCACCCTGCTCCCTCTCCGTGCTCCTCAAGGAGCCAGGTGAGATTAAAACCGGGAGTATTTAATTAGAACAGAGGCGACTTAAGACTGTCACTGCACATCAGCCACCCAGCTCAGCCAGGAGAGCCGCCCACAAAGCTTTCCCCGCATCTATCGTCTCTTCACGCTGGGGTTCCTACCCCGCCACCGAAAACAGAGCAGAACCTCGGCCGCAGCCGAGACCCAGATCCAGGTTGCGGTGTCAGTCTTGCTCTTGCCAAAGCGCTCTGCAGCTCGCAGACTGTCTCAAAAAGGCACTCGGTGGGCACTGAATTTCCTCAGCCTCCTTGGGAGCCACGCAGACATTAAAATTGTACTTGCTTGCAAGGTCCGTCAGGTTTCCAGCGCCCACATTGCTACGCGTAGGTCCCTCTCTTAATGACCAGCACTGATGCGGATTTGCCTGGGATTGTCATTGAGACAATCTGTCCAGAGCCAAGTCCTCTGCCAGGGACACGGGCTCCTTACATCACCGCGTGCCAGCTCACCAGCTACTGTCAAGGAGAGCACATAAGCCCTCAATACCAGCCTGGAAAAAAAAAAAAAAGTCTCTTTTGAGACCCTCAAGCTCTATAGACTTTCCAGGAGTTAAAAATATATGTATTCCTACAAAATAATCACTCAACAGCACACCGACCCACAGCAAACCTGGCATCTTCCTCTCAACAGGTCCATCGGTGGGATGGTCTCTCAGCTGACTTGAGGGGGGGTCACTGCTAAGCTTGAGTGAAAAAAGAAAAAAGGAAAAGAAAAAGGCCGAGGTCTACAGCAAACAGCTGCAGCTACTTAAAAAAAAGTGAGCTCACCAAAGGAGACGGGAGGGGATTCCTAGATGTCAGCAGGCAGGGAAATTCGCCACCTGTTTCACAAGGTTAGCAAGCTGCCAGCGCGTCCACTAATAGATCATTAATAGAAGAACAGCGGGGTCTTTGTGTCAAAGGCAAATCCCCCACCTGCTGGTGAATGTAAATCTGACCCCACCAGCGGCAGGGGAGGGGGTGCTGGCTCCAGTTTTAAAGCTACTTTAAGCAGACACAATTTTGCACATTGCGTACTTTCAAGACCTCGCTCAGGATGACGTTGTAGGCAGGAATCGGCTGCCCCACACGGGAAACCTAAAAAAAAAAAACAACACCCAGAAACACTCAGGCTAGAGCCCAAGCACGGTGGTGGAAGCACGCAGAGCCCAGCCTGCAGGCCCTTGGGAAGTGACTGTTTCATCGCATCCAGCAAAAGGCGGTCACATCATCGACAGATGAGAATTTGAGCACTTGCAATCACCACTGCAGCAAAAAAAGACCAATTCACACACAATAGGGGTCTCAGTTTCTCTTCCCATCTCACGCCTTAATGCTTCAACCCGAGCTGCATTTGCACTGGATCAAAATAGCGCTGGTTAAAACATTTCTTGCAATGCGCTTATTCCAAGGCTTGACATTTATACCCACATATCACCTTATAACCACACAGAGGTGCAGACGGTCTGAAGGGAGCTGCAAACTAATTAAAATCTTCCCAGCGGCCACACTGGAGATCAGCCAGAGCAGCTTTCTTGCAAACCAAAGGGTAAGTAGCCCAATAAACGGGCTAAATAAGTTCTAGCAATGCTTTCGGAGCAGCTTCACAGACCTTCATGTGCCAGGGACGGAGCTCGATGACAAGGAGCCCACAGTTAACGCTGAAACAGCAAAACCAGTCCTCTGCGCTTCTGTTCAGGGTCTTCCTCCGGGAAACCTTTGCGACACATATCCAAGGCATCACCTTTGGAATAATATTCTCACTGCTGTTTGAGAAGCCATTTTACCACGTTCTGTAACCCTCAGGAACTGATAAAAGGGAACGTTTTCTAGAGCAGGCTAGGGAACTGAAGACTCTCACTGGGATCACTGTCGACACCAGTTCTCCCTGTTTTCCTGAAATTCACCCCGAACCACTTGTCTTACACAGGGGAGATCCTTGTACACTCTCACCAGATTCCACTTGGAACAGGCAAAGTGCTTTAAATCGTGTCTTACAGCCACCACCACTGCAAAGGTAATGGGGGGGAAGCACTCAGAAGCCAGATTGATGTAGACTTCTGGAGAGATAAACCCCGCAAGCCCTCTGCCGGCGGCGAACCCAGGCTCCCAGCTGGAGGAGGTCACATTACTCAACACGCTCACATCCACCTCTGCTCCTAATGGAAACACATCGAGATCCTATTAAGGCTTCATAGCTGGAGATGCTGCGGCTGGAGACAGCAGCGAGGTTTTACTTTGGAGACTGGAGGTCTGAAGTCAGAGCGCAGCCTGGACAGCGCGACGCTCCTCTCCCTGCCAGCGAAATTTTTAAAAGCTGCACCGAGATTTCTTTTTCCTACTGCTTTTGAGGACCCACCCTTCATCCTCCATCTCAGCTCTGGTCCATGCCATCCTAACCAGAGATGCTCTGGGTGCAGAGCTGCTCCCCATCCCTCCCTCTGCTCCTACACCAAGCTCCCTGCCCCGAAGGGTTTTTGCAGTACACCTGACCTGGCTCTCAAGTGTTTTCGGCACCGTGAGCCTGGCAGATCGACCTCCAAGCACCATTCAGAGCCAAGTCTTGCATTATAGGATAACGCTGATGCCTTTACATAGCCTGTTTCCTCACTCCCGCTGCTTAATGATGTCTAATTCCATTACCATCCAAGACATTAACGCACTGTACATCTAGCAAGCACACTCGCCATCCCAACGCAATCTGCAGAGAAGTGGAAGGGATCAAACAGGGAACACCTGGAAAACCAGCCAAGCTGGGAAGGATTCCGGACAAATATAGGTCTCCAAGGAGTATCTTTAGATTAGCAGGCGGCTCTGGCCCCACCAAGACCCCAGGATTTACCTAAATAGCTCCCTTCATCACAAGCAGCCCAGCATTCATTGCTATTTTAAGCCAGCACCCTGCCCTACTTCCTAAGGAACAGCCTGCCTTCTCCTGCCCATGCAACCAAACGAGTACCAAAAACATTACAGCTCGAGGAGACAAACTCCTCTCAACTCCGCCTTGTTTTAGGAAATAAAAAAATACTATTTCAGCACGGTACCGAGCTAATGGGGGCTCGTTTATTCTAACTGCTACAGAACGGGCCCTCCAAGCAACCGGCACAGCCTTGAACGGGGGGAATGGGATCCACCTTTCACAGGCTGATATCCAGGTAGCAGGGAAACAGAAAACCCATATTAAACCCAGGAGACTCCAGAGGGGCACGACCTTCTCTCCTCTTCGTTCCACCTCCAGCGCTGATCTGAAGCATCTGGTGTTATTCTCAGAGGAAATAAAGAAAAAGCCCATTCTGCTTTCCCTGACGCCTTACCGCAGTCTTCTAAATAGGTTTTAGTACCCAAGGCTAGTGTTGGGGTTTAGATTTTGCCACCAGCGGTGGCTTTTCTGTTAATTAGCATGGCAAGCAGAGCATCTCTGTACAGGCTACAGAGAGACCTGGCTCTGGGAAGTTTCATAGGCAAAAAAAGGGGTACCACTGGCTGTTTGGTGCAGACGAGGGCTACAAGAAGCACATTAGAGCTGAATAGCTTGCATTACCCTAAGATGTTTGCAGAAGTGCTGCTCAGCGCTGCGTTTGACTTCTGATTCATTTTTGGATGAAGTGCCACATGATCTGGCAAAATCAGCACTAATTCTGCAACACCCAGTCTCAGAGCAGCCAGAAACCTGCCCCTTTTCTTAGTACATCCCATTTACAAATAACAAAGCATCTTTCCTGCAAGACAGACCCCCAGAATACCAGATTCCCAAGTAATTCGGAGAGATCCTATGGGGTTCATGCTTTAAGCACTATCTACACGCGAGACCTTCTTGAGCTCTGTCCAGACAAGTTGCTGTACTATGACACAACCTGCTTTTTAGAGATCCCACCACTGCATCTTGACTCAGATGGTATTTGCACTTTTCCTCTGGCAAGCTCGAGGTCTGAGAGCATGCACCTTGGCCTTTATCTCCATTTTCAGCCATTTTCACAGCTCTCTTTCCCCCCCAAGTATTCCTTATTAGCTACAAAATGGCAACACTAAACAAGACAAACCAATTAAAGCATTACAGAAACGTATAGCAATCACAGTGATGGTACTACATATTTCTTCTTTTCAACAACCACAATTTCCCTTGTATTTAAGATTTGCCTGAGCCTTCCCTTGCTTTGCATGCAATTACAAAGCTACTTTGACTTTTGTATCGGCGTGTGCTCTGTTATAAAATTCTCTGCAGCTCCCAACCTACCGCAACTGGAGAAAGCCCAATGCTCAACCATCCAACTGCACTTCAAGAGTAGTAGTTTATATTAAAAACAAGGTAGGAAGAAAGGTACACATTTTTCATAAACTGAAAGCATCTTCAGCCAGCAAGATGAACTAGCACACCCTCTGAACCCTATCCACTTGGCAGCAGCGCCGGGGGAAGCTCTCCGAAGCCTCTGAAGACAGCATCTATTGATCTGACACCAGTTTTTGGCTCCCCAGAGGCACGGCTTCTGTTGAAGGCACCGGGAGCCTCGCTGAACAAATCCCGCGGGACTGGACTCCGTGCCTCCAGCAGCATCTCCGCCACGCTACAAAGGCACACGCTCGCCGTGCGGAGAGAAGGGGAGCAGCTCGTCGGGTGTTTTCTGTTCGAGCGTGACTTCACCCAAGCTGAACAAACACACGGTATGAGATATTGCTGGGGCAAGCGTGCTCAGATTGCCCTGCCGTTCCTTCACTCCCAGAAACCTTAATTAGGTATTAAACAGATGATCTACAACGTATCTGGGAGGTTCACATCATGAACCAGACAGCTGATATGTAAGAGCATCACGTGAGGGGTCTTACATCCCCCCCCCCCTTTAAATGTCTTCCAGCTGGGAAAAAAACCAAACTAGATATGCAGAAAGGTGCCTGAAAAAGCCCGCGTGCTTATGAAAGGACAGCAAAGTGCAAACTTGGAAAACCCACTTGTTCACAGGACACCTTTAGCTAGGTAGTCTCAGCACCCGTCCCAGCTTTACCACCACTGCACAATTCCTCAATTATCAACCCACTAACGATGACTTGGTCTTGCCCATCTACACAAAAGCAGAAACCCAACAGTACTTCATAAAACATAGCACAGGCACTATTGAACAGTACGTGGACTGGGGACATCACACTGGCTACTGACAAACACACAACGGCTGCCAAAAAGAGGGCACCAGATCCTAGCTGCGCCTCCTTCACCAGTTTTGTAACGGTGCAACACTTTACTAATACACACATCTAGAAAATCGCCCTAGATTATTTGCTCTGGCTCAGCCAGGTGTCTAAATACCAATAACCTGGTTTTTTAAAGAATTTTTCATGGATGCAACTGCAAACACAGTAAGCTGGATGGGTTTCCACCATTCAGCCATGCTCAGGTGTCTTTGGAAAGGATCCTCGCAGCACACAGCTACGCTTACCGCTGCCATTGCTTCCCAGAGGACGTCACACCTCGCAGGCGTGATTCGCCGGAGGTGGAACGAAGCAGGATCACTTCTGTGAAGTGAAAAG
>JASVER010000094.1:1309573-1336072 GCA_030449065.1 Oceanodroma leucorhoa
GCATCCAACCTACGTGCTTCAGGGGCACTGCAGCAGCCCAAAGCAACACGCCCTCCCGCCTGCAAAATGTGTATTTCATAGGGTGTGGATCCACCAGTTAATTCAAGCCCATCTTTCGGCTCACATAGTTAACTGGACCCAGCTAATCACCCAGATTTCCAGCGTAACCACCCCAAGTGCTCTCATGAGAGCACCGAGTTTGAACATTAACGATCTCAGTTAACATCAGCCATCGGTTTGCTGCTAGAACTGGGCTACTAAAAAGCAATTCTTGACGCGCCCCAGAATTAGAGATTTTAATAACGAACGTGAAGTTACCCAAGTACAAGTTTAAGCACAAAACTGAGGCAAATGGAAACACCGTATTTCTCCTCACTAAACATAATTATAGTTAACACTTCTGCAGGGCTCTAGAGATGTAAATATATAGGTTAAACATACTTAAAATTCTACATCCTACTTAATTGTAGGCATTTCCAATTCAACGAAATTAGCTTTTATCTTCAGGTTTAAATTATTAATAACCGCGAACAATGTCACCACCTTTAAACAATAATCACAGCCACGGAAGAAGCTATTCCTCCCTAGATTTCTAGAGGCACTCGAATCAGCGTTCCGAGCGTACCTGGGGGAAATCAAATGCTCTCCTTGACAAGTTCCCGCGGCTCTCGAAGCATTAGTGCCCGGAGCGAGCAGGCTCCAGCCAACGCCACGAGCCTCCATCCCACCTGGCTACGGACTAATTACCAAAATTAGCGGGGCCATCCGGATGCAGCAGGGTTGACAAGCGCCCGAGCGGCGTCGGTAACGTCGGCAGGATTGCTGATAGGGTTTCCCAGGATCTGGAAGCCCGAGCAGCAGGGACAGCGTGTCGGTACGGACGACTCAGCTGAATCATAATGGCTGCATTGACATTACCTTCCCCGAACAAGGCCAACCTAAACACACGCAGCTGCCTGGGATTTAGCAGGAGATTTACGGTTCGCACCGGCCGCTCGGGCTGCCTGCAGACCTACAAATCATCAAGCCAGACGCGCGGCTCTGGGGAAGACCCCGGATCCCGCAAATCCACGAGCCCTCCAGCCTTATTTCGAGCGGCACGCTGAAAGCAACCCACGAAAAACACCCGCCGGCAGCGCAGAGCTAACCAAGCCCGAGGGGCCTCAAAGTCCAGGCTGCCACCCTAGTCCACTTTCCCTTAATTTGAGGCCACGGTTATTAACATCTAAACATGTGATCGGCCACATGACAGGCTAAAAAAATCACTTGGACCCATCCAGAGGAGCAGGTAGAGATGGCAGCATGCGTTTCTCTGGTGGGCACACCTCCATATCCGTGTAATATAACTATTCCTGGGAAACCGCTCCTTTCATCAGCCGGCTCAGGGCAGCGCGACTGCCTGCAACGATTCAAGCCATCCGGGCGAGAAGCTTTAATAACCGGGTGATTGTATAACTTTGACAGCTGGGTGCCTGTCGGCTACAGCGGTGGGTGCTGAGCAAAAGTTTAAGCAAGGGAAGGCGCACAGTGGATGTTCCCCGATGCGTGGGTATGATAATGGCACTAGATCAATTAGGGCAGTGAAATGTACATCATACGAGCCTCCTCCTAATCCAGGAGTTTCTCAGCTAACGTATTTCTCTCCTCGTTAACTGCTTCGGTGTCTTCTGCTCTTTCAAAAATAGTACCTACTATAATGGGTCCTGAAGAGGGGGCCAGCTGGCACCCGCCTCGGGGCATCGAAAGAGCAAACAGGGCTTTGGGGGAGGCAAGACACAGGCAAGCAGGCAGGGAGCTGCCAGAATGAGGGCAGGGTGGGCTCTCACCCCCCCCAGTCCTCAGGGGGAGATACAAAGCAGGGCCAGGCCAGCCTCCGTTTCCACCCAAAGCAAGGTCTCGGCACGCCAGGCTGGGGGGGCGAGGACCTCGTGGGTGTGAAGGAGCACAACGCCTGTCTCGGCTGTCCCCCTGAGCTGGCATCGCTCCCCGCCGAGCCCACCGCCCCTGCCCTCCTCTGGGTGCTGGGCTCTCCCTAGGATGGGGATCCCCCCCCCGCCAGGCAGGGCAGGGATGCCCCCCTGCTTTGGCACCGCCTGCCAGGCAGTGGCCTCCCGCTACCCGTGTGTCCCCAGCCCCGTCCCCCAGCCCATCACCCCCACCTCCCACACACTGCACCCCCCATCCTTGCATTGCACCAGGGTGAGGATCTGCACCAGAGAAGGGGGGGGGGGGGGGCAGGATTGCTCACCCTCTCAGACCAGGGGTGCCCCCCAGGCAAAAAATGCTCAACAGATTCCGCTCCCCCCCGGCTCCCTTTAGAACCGAGATGTTCCTCCCGAGACCAAAGGTGCCCCCCCAGGCTCCTCCGCAGAGGTTTCTCCCAGACAAGCGGTACCCCCCCTCGGTCTCCCCTCCCCTAGGGCTCTCCCTTAGGAGGGGTACCCCACCAGAACAGCCCCCCCACCCGCTCCAGGCATTCCCCCGCCCCAACCAGGGCTCCCCTAGCCCGGGGATGCCCCCACCCCCCCCAAAACCAGGCTCCCCCCTACCCAGCGTGCGCCCCCCCCCCTCAGTGCGCGCCCCCCGCGCAGGCAGGGGGCGCCCTCGCCGCCCCCGGCCCCTCACCCTTGACGATGCGCTCGGTGGTCGGCAGCTTGTTGTGGCCGCGCCCGGACATGGTGGTGGTGGTGCCGCCGGCCCCGTAACGGGCCGCTCCCGGACGTTCCCCCCACCCCCGCCCCCCTCAAAAGGAGGGGGCCGCGGGGTGCTCCCGGCGGCTGAGCGGGCCCCGGCGGCGGGCTGGGGATCCGCTGGGTGCCCCGGCGGCGGCTCCGCGGCGCTCCGCTCCCCTCCCCCCGCCCCCCGCCGCCACACCGCCCTCCTCCCTCTCTCTCCCCCCCTTACCCCCCCGCAACGGCTACTGCGCATGCGCCACGCCGCGCCCGCTCCGCCTCTCCGCGCCGCGCCTGCGCGTTAGCCCGCGGGGGGAGCGGGGCGGTGCCGCGCCTGCGCCTGGTGTCACGTGGGCGCTCCCCAGCCCCTTCCTGCCGCCATCTTGGAGGGGAAGGGGGTGTTGCTAGGCGACGGGGGGGGCAACATGGCGGGAGGCCTGGCAGGAGAGGGGTGCGAAGCCCCTTGCCTCCATGCACCCGAGGGGCACCTCACCCCTCAGCACCCTCCTGCCATGGCCTTGCCTCTGCCCCCCTGGCCTGGTTCAGGGCCGGCAGAGGAGGGGGGGAAGCTATAGCAGGTAAAAATAAACCTCCACGCCACCCTTCTGGCAGCGCAGATTGGGAAATCGGGCACGGGGTGCGCAGGGTTCACGCAGCCCGACAGCTTGCGGCATATGGAGAAGCACAGACAAGCGTTAACACTCCCACTGCAAATAGCAAGAAGGGTTTAAGTTTGTCTGAGGGCCGAGGGTGACCCCAGCCAGCATGGCTTGCTGGGTTTAACCTTTCTGCTGAGGTAGGTAACTGAGGTCGCAGGCATTCATCAAAACATGAGGATTTTGCAGCAAAAAAACAGCCCACCTGAAGCCTTGAGGCATAGGCCAGGAGCGCTGCTGCCTGACAGCCCCCCTGGAAGCACTCAGACAGTGCTGAGGAGAGCAAGCAAGTCAGATGCATGTTGCAACCCTTTTTCCTTAGAATAGCATTTATTTTTAAAAACTACCACAGAATTTCAAGATCTGTTTTCTTTAGCTGCAAACGGCGTTTCTAAAAATTGTGCTTGCCACTCGGAGCTGGCAGCTTGAGGGTAATGGTATATAAAAAGGCAAAAAAAGTGAAGTAGAAAAGCAAAGTATGCTTTTTTTTCTTCCTTCCCCTAATGCAGGGAGGGGAGGCAAGGACACAAATAACGCTGCTCTGAGTCAGGCTCCCTCGTGTGAGCTGGAGAGGAATACAACATCCCGCAGACCCGCTCTGAAACCTCAGCCTCCCTCCAGCCAAACATCAAGGCTTGGAAATACATTAAAAAAAAAAAAATATTCAAAAGGGATTTTGACTCTAAAGGCAATTCCTGGAGCGCCGTGCCACGCGGGCAGGCGGGGGGGGGTGGGGTGTGTGTGTCAGTGCCATCTTCCGTCGGGCGCGCCGCATTGCACAGCCCTGGAAATCGGGGCTGGAAAAGTGGGATTGCATCACCCAGCCTGGCTCAAACCCTTCCTCTTGGAAAAATCCTGAACCAGCGGAGCTCCCACCCCTTCACACCCCAACCAGCTCTGGCCACGGGGAGGTTTCCGCCGCTAGAGCACGCTTGCAACCCTCCGTCATTACAGAATATATTTTATTTATGGAATTTTACAAATAACTTTACAATTCACGTGACATAAGTTATGTTCTTTGTTTCAACGCGTATCTCTTACAACACCTGAGTTATTGAAATACTGAGATGGGACTTGAGCTTCGAACTGGACTCGGGAAGGGAAACGGACGAAAATCCGTCACAAGCTCGATTTGGGTCGCTTTCCCTCCTCGTCCTCCCGCCTGCCCCATCCCTTCCCCGCCGGCGGGTACCAGCCTGCCCGAGCCAGGGACAGGAGCTCTCTCCCGCCGATCCTTCAGCGGAGGGAGGTTCCGGAGCCTTGTTTCTCGAGGGGTTTCACCCCCCCACTCCCCAAATCTCTGGCTTGCAGATTTCTCAAATTACAACTCAGTTGGCAAGAAACAGGGTTAAACTTGAAACGAGAAGACGACGGACTCGCGATCCCCACCGTGTGCTGAGGGGCCCATACCGGCTCCGAGGAAGCCAAGCGTCAGTCCTTGCCACCTTTCCAGCTCTCGGGGACGTGGAGGACCTCCCAGCCACAGTCTGCAAGAGCCTCGTGGTCCCCGGGGGACAGACAACAAGATTTCCCCCGCTTCACCTCCAGCACAGAGGCTTTTCCATCGGTACGCACCGCTGAACCGCTGCTGCCAGCCACGACTTCGCCCTGGCAGTGCTACGGCTGCCCTCTGCCCTGTGGAAAGCCGCCAGCGATATAATGTTTTCCAAATACTTCCTTGAGAGAGGAGAGAGGGCACATATGCCATTCAAAGGACTCACTTTTTCCACACCAAGTCGGTCAGACGGGGCTGCAGCTCTCTCAAGCAGAGAAACGGAGTTTCCAATACCACTTTCCTCCTGACTACTGAAAAATAACAGCAACCTAAAGCACGGGTAATGACCGCGAGGTGCTGCAGTGGGTGCCCGAGCCAGGACAGACCACGCTGCTTCGAGGTGGCTCTGTCCCACGGAGCAGCCGCGGAGGGAGCAGTGACTGACAACGACCGTCCACACGAACAAGAGACACTGCACGGGGTAAAGCAGAGCCCGTCTCTCCTTGAAGGCATCACCAGCGGCAGCAACCGGCCCGAGGACCGCGTGGTACCTCGGGGTTGAAGGATGCTCCCAAGAAGGCTCCCTGTTCCTCTACATGCTGATATTTAACCTTCTGGGTACGGGACAAAGCTAACAGCCTCCTGGGTGCCAAGGGGACAAAGTCAATGCCTGGCCTAGCCAAAGCCACTGAGAGCAGAGACGCCGATCCACGAGAATATACTGGCAGTGCCACATCTCAACAGGCAGAGACCTAGGGACTCGGGGACAACTGTTAGGAGCCTAAAAGGAACATCATCCAGCTGGTACCTAAGGCAAATTAGGAACGACAGTGAGGTACGAGCAGCCAGCGATCAAACCGGGGTACGATGCTACCGGACGGTGCTGAGCCTGCCCCAGGCTATGCCAAGGGCTGAGGTCCCTTCTCTCTCTTGCAATGGGCAGGAAAAATACCTGCCACAGCCTCCGCTTTGCTTTCCAACAGGGTTGGAAGGGAAGGTGTAGGGAACCTCAGCTCCAGCCCCCGGTGCCGAGCAGCTCCGAGCTGAGGTGGCAGGATGGCTGTCACCCTGTCACACACACCCACCGCCACCTGCACAGGCAGGGAGCGAAGGAAGACGCTCGGTGACAAGCCATCCCCGTACACCAAAGCACTTCTCAAAGCCATCCGCGCCACTCCTCCATCCCAATCCAGCGCCATACCCGCTAGGGTAAGCCGCCTAAACCAGCTCCCGCTTGTCAGCACGGCCACAAACTCACCACTACCGGGTGCAGGATAAGGTCTGGGGGGAGAAGGGGGTGCAGGGGAACCTCAAGCAACACGGGTGGGGTGGGCAACATTATCAATATGATAATAACTCAATTCACCTAGTGAATCTGGGGAAAGCCAGCCCAGAAGCAGAGCTGTGAAGTGCCTGTAACACCCTTCTCTGGCTACTCCCTAAGGCTGGAAACACACAACCTAAAGAGGTTCACAGTCTGTTTTTTTTTTTTTAAAAACACGCCCCCCCACCCCACCCTGAACCTCTGCGACTCAGCAGCATCAGTGTTTAAAAACCGGTGTCCGTTCCCAGGTGTCGGCGTGAGCTTGGTCACAGTGTAAGCATCGCTTCCCTGGCTGGGGAGCCTGTGGCCGGGCAGGGGCCCACCGTGCCGGGGCCCACCGTGCCGGCTCTGCCCTTGCCCCGCTGCTCTTGTGCCCTTCTCGCCAGCATCACCGCATGGCTGCCCTCATGGAAGAAGAAGGGGTTGTTTTTTTCCCCCCATACAGCAGCAGGGACCTAAAGGAGGTAAGGGCATCCTGCTAGCCTTCTCCCAGCCGCTGCCCCATGCAGCATCCGTCAGTCCGACCCACACGGGGTGAGGTTTGGTGTCCTCTGCTCCAAGCGCTGATGCCCAGAATGTGCTTTAAAAAAAAAACCAAACAAAACCAAAACCTTCTTCACCCTGCTCCTCCCAGGGCATTGTCTGGGCTGCCAAGGCAGAAGAGGAGCAAAACCAGACGTGGCTCCAGAGACACATTTCTGAAGGCAGCAAGAATGATGCTCAAATCGTGAGCTGTGCTCCTCGAGCCTCCTCTTCCTCCCTCTGTGCTTGGAGGGCACGGCTCCGAGGACTGGCTGGCAGGTAACTCTCTCAGAAGAAGGAGGGTCTGTCCTGGTCCGCGCACTCCCGAAGCGGGATACCACCTCCCCACGCAGGAAAGAAACACCAGCTCCTCACGCGACGCCGTCGAACGCGGCGGGTCCCCGCTCCCCTTCTTTGCGGTGGTACTTTTCACCCCCTGCGCATCCGTTCCCTGGTAGGTGAGCAGGCGGAGGGCAGCTCGCGTCCAGCGCTAGCCCGGTACCCCACGGCCCCCCATCACGCACCCCCTGCAAAGGGGTCAGAAGAGCGTCACGTCCCGTTGCACCAGGAGGTGAGCAACACGGCTAGAGGAGCTCCTGTCTCCCAATTCCATCCTTCCCAGGAGACAGGAGGAGAGAAGGGATATGACACTGGAAAGAGATCCTCCAGTCAGTTCGGTCCTACGGCAAAGGGGATTAAGCTCCCCTCAACCAAAATAAAATGAAGTCTGTGGAATAGCTTTAAGAGCAATGCCTCTTCTTCTGTAGTGTGATGCCAGTGCCTGCACAGGTACTGTCGTATGCTTGCAGCAGGAAAAGGAAAATAAAAAAGAAAAACAAAAAGAAATACCCCTTCCACCCCCCGAAAAAAAAAAAGACAGAAAAACTGGAACAGGGCTGCGAGACGGGCTGGTCCTACCCTATCTGGATCTGGCCGGAGTACATGGTGAGCAGCACCATGATGGTGAACCCCGTCAGCAGCCCCGCGTTCTGGATGGCGAAGGTGATCAGCATGCTGCCGTTCTGCTCGTCCTCCCGGCTGACCTCATTCATTTCGGGGAACTGGAGCCGCGGGGGGAAAAAAAAGAGAGCGATGGCAGGGCTCAGCGACAGGAGCGGCTCCGTCCTTCCCCGCCACTTCCCACCCTGTGCCACCGTCCCAGCAAATATTCCCGGGCCGGCGCTTTCAGCCGGGTCACCGCATCACCAGCTCAGGAGGCAAAGCGAAGCGAAGACGAACGCCGGCCGCTACAGGCAGCATCTGCGTTTGCCAGGGGGACAGAGCAAACATCCCCCTGTGCTCTCCCTGCCTGCCTTGCCTCCAGGCTAAGGGCAAAAAAAAAAACCCTGGCAAGGTCCCGACCACGCACCCGGCAGCCCCTCGGGCTCAGCATTTACCATGTCAGCCAGCGCTATGTACAGAAACATCCCTCCGGCCAGAGCGAAAATCCAGTTGGCAGAGAAGTGGCTGCCGGCCACGATGCCGAAGGCCAAGCCCACGTAGCAGCAGCAGGCGGAGATGAAGTTGAAGAAGAGCGCTTGGCGGATGGTCATCCCGGCATTCAGCAGGATGACAAAGTCCCCTGGGGAAGAAGAGGACGGGGAGGATGAGGAGGGAGCGGGCTGTCACCGGGCGGGCAGCGGCATTGGGACAGCACCGAGGCACTCGTATTCAGCGCCTGCTTTTGCATGAGGTCAAGCGTGGGCTCCCCGTGCCCGCCGGCGCCGAGCGCTGACCGCAGCAGCTGCCTGCCAGCTCCCGGCCCTGCCCGTGCATAAATTCGGACATTCAAACCCAAACCGCTGCCTTCCTCCCCCTTCCCAAACCAACGAGGTGTTGGTTTTATTTTTTTCTTCAGATGCCTCCATCTAAATTTAAATCTCAGACATCATATTACCTCGTTATTTTTAGAGCTGTGATTACTCAGTGTAGTTTACAGCCTTGCCTTCCCCCCCATCATTACTCTGTTTATTCCACCCCACATTTGCCTTTCTCCCGAGAAACAACGGGTAGGACCAGGAAAGCGGCAGGGTTAGCCTTAAAGAGGGGCAGATCCGAAAGCCCTCGCAGCACCTTTCCCCGAGGACTCACGTACCCAGCTCGTGCGGGAACTCCTCGCAGAGGATGGCCACGGAGGTGCTGATCCCTTGGAAGACGGAGACGGTGAAGGAGGCCCCGATGGCCAACCCGTCGATGAAGTTGTGGAGGCCGTCGCTGAGGGTGATCATCCACGCCAGCGTGCCGATGTCGGAGTACCGCACCTCCTTCAGCCAGTAACACACGCTCTGGGAGGCCTGCAGGTCCTGCCACGGCACCCCGACGGCGGGGGCTCAGCACCCAGCCGGTCTTGGGGGGGGGGGAGATCACTGCTCCCTCCACCGGCCAGGGGAACCCCCCCCTCCACACATTAAATCCACACAAGGCTTGACCCCAGCAGTTTGCTTTCCACCACCCACGGAGGATTTTGTCAGGGAGGTGCAACGGGCTTCAGAACTGCTCTTTTTCGTTGAGGGGCAGGGTTTTTTTTCCACGCGCCCACCCGCAACCCCACGGGAGGGGGCACTAACCTGGACAGAGAGGGAGCCCACCACAACCTTCTCATCCCCGGAGGGGGTCTTGCACTCCAGCTCGCCGGTTATGTGCGGAATCATGTGGTCCAGGTCCCCATTCTGCAGCTTCTCAGTGATCCCTTCTTCCCGGTCCTTCTTGGACGGCAGAGCCTCGGGGCCGTAGTGGCTGTGCCCGTGGTGACGCTGTGGGACAGGGGGGATTCGCGGGGGTCAGCCACCCCTGCCGTTTCTGCCATTTCCCACCTGAGCAGCGCTCGGAGCAGCCCCTGCTCAGCCTCACCTGGTCCTTCGGCTTCAGGAGCATCTTCAGGACTTTCTCCGTGAAGAAGAAGAGGTAGAAGCCCCCGAACACCACGGCGGATTTGGAAACATAATAAGCTTCTTGAGGGTTGAATCCAAACGCCTGCAGGCAAAAGGGGACAAGTGACAGAACTGAGGAACGTTCTCTAGCAGCGTCCTTTGTCTGCCCATGCCTCTGTCACCTCTGGGGCAACACTGCCGCTTTCTGACCTCTCTCTAAGTAGCAGCTGCTTTGGGGGTGAGCTCAGAAAACACCTTTCGTGCACCTTTCATCTCCCTCACTCCCCCAGCCGAGCCAGCTGTGCCCCAAGGCATTGGATCCACCACCCTGCACCGGGGCAGGGACACTAAAAGCAGGCTTAGAAAGCCTCCGCTGTCTCGGCACGAAGGCGACCTGCCCGCAGGGCTAGAAAGGGCAATAAAATAGCCCTGCTCTGCTTGAAGCAGACCGGAGGTCTCCCTGGAGCGATTCCCTTCCGAAGAGGGGCGAAATGCCAGCTCCGATTGCGGTCCCGAGGGGCTTCCAGCCTCCGTACCTCGCTCTCGGCTCCCCTCCGACGCCGCCTTCCCCTTCTCCAGCCAGCGAGCGCCCAGAGAGAGAGAAACAGCCCCCGAGAGAGAGAAAAGGACAGACCCGACGGTCCTCACCCTACCTCGGGAATGAGCTGGAAGAGGGCGTTGGAGTAGAGAGTTCCAATCGCCAGAGCTATGAAGTAGAGGAGCAGCCGCTTGTAAAAGGTCTTCTTCATGAAGGGCACCACGCTGGCTCCCACCAGCGAGCAGAGGGAGATGACGGTCACGCAGAGGAAACCGTAACCCCAGACTGCGGCGTGCGTGCCAAACCCACCCCGGGGAATCGGACGAGGGGAGGTTGTCGGAGGGAAGGGAGATCAATGTGGGGAAAGGGAGGGAGGGGAAGGAATCCACGCCGAAAGGAAAGAGAGAGGAGGGATGGAGAGGGGGGGGGAGAGAAGAGGACATTCATTAGTGATTGCTTGTTCATCTGGCATTGGTTCAAGAACCTGGGGCTGAGTGGCTCTGGAAACAGCTCTTTGGGAAGGGTCGGAGGGAAACCCCGCTGCGGAGCTCGCACCAAACGAGCGGGAGAGGAGCCTGCCCTCGGAACAAGCAGCTCTCTTTTAGCACCGGGATGAAGCGGAGTTTTGGCAGCCAGGCTGTTTCAGAGCCAGCACCCCAGCTCTGCTCCCCGAGCCCCCGCGGGACATCGGGTGACCGTTCCAGAGCCACAGAGCACCGAGGTCCCCTGAGCATCTCGTACGCTCCATCCTCATCCCGCAGCCTGGAGAAATGCGGCTGGTCCCTGCAAGCCGGCTGGGACTGGGATGCTCTGACTGACAGCGAGGGTGGAGCGTACTTAAGTCATTTCAATTCCTGGCAGATCAGAAAATACAGGCGCTTAGTTTTTATGTTCGGCAAATAAAAAAAATCGCAGTTCTGGAGTTGAAGAGGAGCCTTGAAAAAACATCCCCCCGCCCCAACACGGACGAGGCGTTCGCTGCCCGAGAGCAAAGCCGGCAACGCCGGGGGGCAAAACCCAGCGGCAGCGAAGGGTGCTCTGCTCAGAGGGAAGGCTGCACCTTAAATGCAGAGTTTTAAGGCTGGACGTGCAGGAGCTCGGATCCAGCTCGTCTCCTCCCCAGGAGATGGGGAAAGATCCGTGAAGCCGCCCGGACCAGGGGGCCGAGGAAGCACGCACGTTTCAAAGGTGTCCAATCTGTGAGCTCGTGAGTGTATTCAACTCCGGAACTGTGCAATTACAACATAATTAATTTGCGATGTATCTGTCGGGCCCATCAGAGCACCAGGAAACCTCACGTAAGCATAAATCCTTGTGGGAACACCGGTCTTGTAAATCGAGGTAGGGGGGAAGGCAATTAAAACACTTGTAAAAGCTGGCTGACTGGGGAGGAAGCTGGTGCTTGTACAGGCTGTTCTCTGTGCTTTTATACCGATATTTCCTCCACCTCACAGGTCTTTCCTCCGCATTTCAGCGGCCTCAAAGCCAGACAGCTCTGCATGAAGCAGGGCTGAGCGCATCCCTTCGAGGGAGAAACTCCCTTGCGAAGCAGATACAGCCCATGGGGCAGGAGCAAACGGCTTCTCCCAGCACCTTCCTGCACCTCAGACCTGGCCAGCAGCCTTGCAAGGACCGGCAGAGCTGGAGGGCTCAGCCTGCCCACGCCGCCTGCACACTCGAGAGGGTTTCCTGGTGCTCAGAGGGGTGAGAAAAGCCTTGCGGAGCCCCTGAGACAAGCCCTCAGCCTCGGGTGACGGAGGGATCGGTTCGATTCGGCAGGGTGGAGGCAGACAGGGCACCCGGAGAGCTGCCCTCAGAGACGGGAGAGAGGCAGGGACTTTCTACCGCACCTCTGGGATGAGCTGGAAGAGCGCGTTAGAGAGCAGCGTGCCGATGGACAGCGCGATGAAAAACGTGAGGACCCGGCTGAAAAAGGCCTTCTCGGTACACGGTACGATGAAGACTCCGAGCAGGGAGGCCACGTTAATCATCGACACACTGAGAAAACCAAAGCCCCACACTGCGGAACGAGAAGAAACGAGGGCCAGACATTACCGAGGCTCTCGGCGCGGGGAAACGGGGAGGACCCCAAGACCCCAGATCCGGGCAGGCGGAAAAGGCTCGCTCCGGGTCTACGCCCCCACGCCGGGGCCGGCCTCACTGCACCGGAGCATCTCTCCTTTTGCTCCAGACGCTTCAACTGCGACACAAACCGTCATTTTTGTTGCAGGGCAGGTGGAAACGAAGCCACCAGGTTACTTGGAAGAGGCTTTCCTGAGCCAGCCCCAGCCTCGCGGCGTGGGAGACACCAGTGCTGTGCTCAGGGCAGCTGATGCAAGTCCTTGGGCATCGTCAGGACCTGGATGCATGGAAGCTCATTTAGCATCCGCTGGTAGCTGGAGGCCAGCCGGTCCCTAAACGTGCCAAGCCACCCCATCCCACCCACGGGGACTTGCAGCTATCCCGCTCAATCATCCAGCTATCCCGGAGAACCGTGCTGCAGGCACAGCTCTGACCGGCGGCGGGTGCGATCGGGGGTAAAACCACGCTGCGAGTCCGCGGCACAAACCACACCGAGAAAAACCCGTCAGGACTCCCAGCTGCTGTAGGCAAGCTGCCTCCTCTTGTCTCTGCCAGACTCTGCCTGCGCCCCAGAGCCGGGAACGGCTGTCCCGCAGGTCCCGGGGTGCCTCGTGTCCCCCAGCTCCATGCCCAGGGGTGGGCAGTGCTCGTGCCCCCCCTTTCCCCGCTTACCTTCAGCCGAGCTGGGTCTGCTCTCCTCCGTCTGCTCATTTTCCTCATTTTCCAGGTTCTCGGAGGCGCACGCCCCAGATTCCAGCTGCTGCAGGATGGTGGGGCAAAACTCCTTGAACTCGCTGTGCCCCACAGCAGAGCCCTCGCTCAGGTTGTGGATGGCAAAAAGCTCGACGGAGCTGAAGCACTGGGGAAGGGAAGAGAGAGGCACGTGCCTTGAGACTCCCCCAGCCCTGCAAAGAGGCTTTCGGGGTCCGCAGAGCCCCTGCCTTACCCGGGAGAGGTTCACCCGCTGCTGTGGAGGCTGGGAGACGTTGGCGTGTCCCACTCCCACGTCCAGGCGGTTCAGCAGGGCCTTGAGCTGCTTCAGGCTCAGGGTTTCGCTCTCGCCGTACCGCTGGAGGAGATCCTGCAGGAAGGAGGCTGCGGAAAGCGCCGGTCCCGCAGCATCCCTGCCCGCCCAGACCCACGGGCAGGGGAGAAGGCAGAGCAGCACGAGCAGGCAGCAGCCCCGGGGGCCTGCGCTGGGGGTCATGGTGTCTCAGGGATGCTGGAAGAGAAGCCACGCGCTGCCGTTAGCTTCAGCATCCCCAGCGGCTCCGACCGCCGCGCGGCCGCTGCTCTTCCACCCCACAGCTCCATCAGGAGATGGCAGATTTCTTCCCCAGGGAGCCCCAGGCCGGGTGGGACACAGCTTTGCACAGTGCCGAGAGCACCCAGATCCCGAGGGGGGACTCGACATCTTTTCACAAGCGTTACAAGACCCACCGCTTCTCCTCCACCCTGAGCCAAACCCCCAGCATCACCTCCTCAAGCACCCCGCTCCCCCGGCTCACCGCAGCTGCGTGCCGAGGCGTGGGGGGCTGCCGGGACACGGCTCCTGGAGGGCTCTCCAGCTCCGTAGCACCTCGGGATCCCTGGGGAAGAGCAGCCAGCACGTCGGAAAGCAGGCAGCAGCGTGCAGGCAGGGCTGCGACGGGGATCCTGCACATGTGCCTCCGCCAGCGGTGCAGCCAGCAAACCCCAGCGCAGTTAATACCAACGCCAGCTGCCGAATTCGGCTCTCCGTGGGGCGAGGAAGTCACGCACCGGCCCCCAGCCACGCCAACGCCACGTCAGGTCCCCCTTGTGCCACCGGGGCCAGGACACGCACCCCTCGGGGACCTCTGCCTACCCACGCCGGTGCTCAGAGGACACGGGAGCCCAGGGGCCAGAGGTAGCATTTTCATTAAGTTATACTTTAACTACGATAATTACAGTGAACCGGGTCCTTCCCAGCGGCAACTGTAGATGCCTTTATAGTATTTGCCTAGAATCAATCCTTGCCCTCTCTGCTCCTTTCATATAAGCCGGGAATCAATAAAAGCGGGGCGGCAGAGACCGGGGAGAGCCGGGGTTCACCCACCAGCATGCATTGGGTGCAAAGGAAGGGGCTCGGAGAGAGGGTGGGAAGCCAGGCACGACCCACACGTCCACCTTGGGCAGCACCCAAGAGGCTGGAGCGTGGCCCAGGCTGCTTTCCTGGAAAAGCTTCACCGAAAGGTGGACGGCAAATTTGGGATTCACAAGGACAAGCAGAAAATAATTCGCTATCCGCCGCCTCCTGTTCCCAGGCCGGGGCTCTGCTCCCCTCCCGGGGGCTTGGGCACTGCCTGGTGGTTTCCCCTTCCCGGGGGCTCCTTGGGGGAAGCGGTTTGCAGCCCCGGGTCGGTTCCTGCACCGTTGTGCACGGGGCCCCATCCAGCCCAGCTCTACCCTGGCACGGGACCTGCCGTCCCGGCCAAGCCGCACTCTCGCCGGCCGCTCCGGCACCTTGCCACGCTCATCCCATGCTGACGGCTTGCAGATTTCGGTCTCCTCCAAAAACAAGCCCAAGACATTTTTGAAGCCCGGCCAATCAATTGTTCTGAAAATAACCTGGGGCCGGGTTTGCAAGGCACGGTGCTGCCCGGGGCGGCGATGCCAAGCCCGGCAGGACCCCGTCCCCCTCGGAAGGCACCCACATTCCCGCAGGTTTTACAAGCTTACCACCGCTTTGCGAGCTTTGTTTGGAGGTTTTAGCCTCCTCCTGCCAGGGCTTAGCTCGGATGCTTTGGCTTAACCCCTCTCCTCCCAAAATGGGGGAGTGAGCTCGTCTGGCAAGGTGCTGGTAACACCCTGCTCGATGGGGGTAGGTGAGGGACCTCTGCCTCTTCAGCAACCCCCAGCGAGAGCCGGACACCTTCCTCTGCCTCCCCCCTACCCAAATCCACCCTTCCAGAGGGGGGTTGTGCCCCTTTGCAGCCCCAGGAGCAGCAACCAGCCTGGGCGGCCACGTGGGACATCTAGGTGGCTGGTGACTCCCACAAGGTACACAGGCGCTGGCACACAGCCCACGGTGGCAAAAGCCTGTCCCGGCAGCACCACATCCCGGGATGGGGACGTTGGCTGCCCTTCCCTCTCCGTGCCGGTTGAACGCTCCCCGCGTCCCTCATCCCGCCGGGAGCCATCCTGCCCGGAGCACACCCGTGCCAAGGCACGCAGCCCTCTCCAGTGCCAAAATCGCCCCTGGGGTTCCTCCCAAAACCAGGCTGAGCCGGGCGCACCCAGGGTGGAAAACCGGACCTCAACTTTTACCCAGCTGCCAAACAAAAGGCAGGAAGCGGTTAGCAGGCAGAGCCGGGCAGGGGTTTGAACTGCACAGGCTCGCTGCCGTTTTAGGGCAGAAACGAGGTAGAGGAGCCGCCCCTCGGAAAGAGAAGGGCTCAAAGAGGCCCAGCCCGGGGGTCTCGGACCCCCTGAACACCGCAGGGAGCCCAGGGCAAGGCAGGAGGGTGCCAAACGCATCCAAGCCCCCTCCATCCTGATGCCAAAGGGGAGCTGCAGCAAACACCCCGGGGACACAAACCCCTTGCTGCGGCCTCTCCATCACCGCCACCGGCTGAGCGGGACCCCCTCAAAGCCCCCCAGCCTCCTGCCCGCTACCTTCAAGGGCGTCCTCTCGCCGGCCACGGGACCTGCTCCTGGGGCCCGGGGAGCCGCGGTGCCGCGCACGGCCCGGCGCCTGACCTACTTTATCGCTCGCTGCCGCGCTGGGACGGGGCAGAGGGAACAAACCTCTGTCACGGGGCGGGGATGCCCAGGAGCCGCCTGCCCCGGGCCTCCCACGGCACGTGCCCGGGAGCGATGCCCGGCGGTAACGAGAGCCCAGAGGAGCTGCCGGGGCCAGGCAAAGCCCCTTTATTCTTTCCCGTGTCCCTTGGGTTCACTTCCCAGAGCTCATCGATCCCGCTCACAAACCACCCCCTCTCCGACCGGGAAGGTGACACCGGGAACGAGAAACATTGGCAAAGCCGAGCACGGCCCCGGCGACGTCAGGCCCGTGCCAGACGCTTCCCGAAATCCCGCGCAGGGATAGCTCGCTGTCGCAAACCCGGAGTGGGTTAGCGGGGGCCCCCCGAAACCCCACCGGTCTGCACCCCCCGTCCTGCCAGGGCGGTTTGCAGCCAGCCGTCCCGACCTGCCTCCTGGCAGGGAGGGTTTCCATGCCCCGGGGCACGTCCGCACCCCGGAGGGACAGCAGCCTGCCACGCTCACACCGGGCCACGGCCTCCCTTCGCTCCCCCCGGCTTTCTCCTTGTCCCTTAATGTCCCCTACCCCCCTGCCCGCTGGCCCCGCTGCGGGCAGGCAGCAAAACCGCTGCTCAAGAGCTACCCTGGCTATGGCACCCCACACGGCCCCCCCCCCCCTTTGCCCCCTGCCCCAGCCCCACCTGGCCCCAGCCCGGCCCCAGAGCTTGCACCGGTCCTGCCAGACCCCATAGCTGGGTCCTTCTCCCCATAGTTGGGTCCTTCTCCCCATAGCTGGGTCCTCTGCCCCATACCCCACGCTGCCTGCCTGCACCCTCACGTGGCCCCAGACCCCACGGGCAGTCCCAAAGCAAACCCCGTAACTGGCCCCAGGCCCCCATGACCGGCCCTAGGCGCGGTCCTAGACCCTAAAGCCGGTCCCAGACCCCACGGCCGGTCCCTGCATCCTTTCCCCCATCCCCATCCCCATCCCCGGGCTCGGGGCCCGCCCCAGCCCGGTCCCCGTCCGCTCTCCCCGCGGGGCCTCGTCCCCGCAGCCGGTTACCCCGCCCGTGCCCCATCCCATCCCGCCCCATCCCATCGCATCCCGGCCGGGCCCGGCCCTACCTCCCGCTCCCGCCGCCTTCACCGCCCGGTCCGCCCGGTCCCGGCCGCGCAGGGCGCACGCTCGGCCGGCGGCACGGGGAGCGCTCCCATTGGCCGGCGTCACAGTTGGCTCCGCCCCCGGCCCCGCCCCGCCCGCCGCTGTGCAGCGCCGAGCACGGCGGCAGCGGCGTGGCGGTCACGGGGAACCGGGCACCCCAAGGACCCCTCCCGGGGACACCGGGCACCCCACGGGCCACCCCGGCCACCCCTCGGGGGTGTATGGCACTGCACAGACCCCCCAGACCCCCCCTGGGGGCACGAGGCACCCCACAGACCCCCCCAACCACCCCTTGGGGGCACGGGGCACCCCACAGACCCCCCCCAAACACCCCTCAGGGGCACAGGACACCCTTCAGGGGCATGGGACATCCCATGGACCCCCCCAAACACCCCTCAGGGGCACGGGGCACCCCACAGACCCCTCCCAGGGGGACAGAGCATCCCACAGAGCCCCCCCAGGGATATGGCACTGAACAGACCAACCCGGGCACCCCTTGGTGGCATGGGGCACCCCATGGATCCCCCAAGCACCCCTTGGGGTTACAGAGCACCCCTCAGACCCCCCCCCCCGAGCAATCTTTGGGGTCATGGGGCATCCCATAGACCCCTCCCAGGGGGATAGGGCACCCCATGGACCCCCCTGGCCATGCCTCAGGGGTATAGGGCATGGCCCAGACCCCCTCAGGCACCCCTCGGAGGCACGGGGCACCCCTCAGCCCCCTCCCAAGGGGACAGAGTAGCAAACAGAGGGGACATGGCACCCCAGGGACCCCCCTGGAAGGGACCGGAGGGGCTCCTGGGGGGGGCTGAGCCTGCCAGCCAGGGGCTGTCCCGGCTCTCCTCCCCGCGCCAAGGAGCCGGCAAGGACAAGGCAGCCTTTCTCCCCGCCGGCAGCGGCGACGGCGCGATATAAAAAGCCGGCTGGTGGGAGGCCAGGCACGCCGGGGGCCCCGCCGGCTGCCCCGAGCCATCACCCCCACTTTGGCCCCAGCACCCCCCCAAGCCGCTCGGGGCCAAGCTTCACCCTGGGCCGAAACACCCGCCCGGGCTGCCAAAGTCCGCCGAGGCCGGCAAATAAAAAGGGATAAAAGCTGCTATCGGGGAGGGGTGACGGTGAATGATTAACCCAGGGCGCAGGGGACGCGGCGACGGGCTCTGCTCCTGCCTGCCAGGCAGCACTGTGACAGTGCTGTGTGTCCCCTCCCTGTCCCCTCCATCCTGGGAAGAGGGGTGGGGGGGTCAGGATGTCCCCATGAGCACCCGGCCCCTTCGCCCACCGTCACCCAGCTCGCACCAAGAGGGAGCCAGCAAAACTTTTATTGAAGTTAACGGAAAACTACAGTTACAGCAAAAAAAAATTTAAATATTTTCAACTTTTTTGCATAAAAAGGGAGGGGAGAGGCTGGGAGAGGCTCCCACCGTACCCCCACCCCTGCCGGTGCTTGCACAAGGGGTGAAATCCAGGTGATTTTTGGGGATGCTTCTCGCAGCCCCCCCGAGAGCTTCAAAGGTCTCAAACAGCTCTTGACCACGGCAAAGACACACCTGAAAACAGCTGAAAACTCAAACACACGCTTTTCCCTTGGGATATTGACCTGCTCTCCTATCAGCCCGACAGAACAAAAAGAAAAAAAAAAATGAAAAATAAAGGCTTCTCCTTGGAAAACCAGTGACTTTTTAAGGACGTGACAACCAGCCAAACTGGAACTGGGTTTATTAAACAGGAGCTCGAAAAAGCAAAGTAAAATTTCAAACCCACAGCTGCCTCGATGGCAACACAAGTGATTGGGGGAAAAAATACCAGAAATCTTTGGTTTTTGCATCCAGCACCTGCACGGGGCAGGGGGATGGGCAGGGCTGAGCTGCAGCCTGCGCTGCAGGAGCAGCATCACCTTTGGGGCTCATTTACTCAAACCCCTTTGCTGGGAAGACTGGAAACGAGTGGGCAGAGGCTGGCAGCCCGGCAGCAGCGGGGTTTTGCTCTAGGTTCATTCCCATGGAGATAAATCCCGGGAGTCTACGGGCTCCAGAGCCCTGCTGCCGCGCCGGAGCGCTTCCGAGCATCCTTTTAAAAACAACAACAAAAATGAACCCAAGAAACCATGTGCAGAAATAAATTAAAAAAAAAAACCAAAACAAAACAACCAACATACTTAGGGAAAGAAAGTCCCTCTTGCAGGAGACTTAGCAGCAGCTGGGGGAGCCGAACCCCAAAGCGAGCCCCTTCTCCCCCCGTCGCCCGCACACCGGCTATAGGAAGAAGAGCTTGTCGCAGAGCTGGGCGCTGGGCTCGTGGTGCAGGACCTGCCCCGAGAGGAAAGCCAGCTTGTGCGCGTACTTGCACGGGGCAGGGACCCGGACGGTGCCCGGCCAGTTCCAGTACAGGTGACAGAGCTTGAAAGTCAACCTGGGGACAGGGAGAAGAGAGGGTGTTAGTGCTCCCTGGCACCCCGGGGCTTGCAGGATCCACGCTTCGGGGACGGATCCTGCTCGCTGAGGATCCTGCTGGCTCCGTCGGTTCCAGCAGCTCGCGAACTGCGAAGGCTGCAAGGCCAAATCTGCTCACAGGGATGTTTTCTTCCCGATTGCACAAGTTAAAGGTCAGGCTCTGCCTGGGCACTGATAGTGGCTGATTGCATTAATTACCCGGGGGCTATTTGAGCCGTGTTTGACTCCGCAGCAGCTCTCCTGCAAGGCCGCCCAGGCCAGCACCGGGTGACACAGATTTTCCTTTACCACACTTGCAATTAGCTCTCTCCCAGCGAGGAGGCAAGATGGATGCCCTCCGCCTCCTCTTCCTCATCCACTGTCGAGTCCTCCCAGTTAACCCAGTATGAAGAGCAGACTCAGCCCAGTGCCTGCACAGGTACCTGCTGCCCTCCCCGCTAGCTCCAGGGATCTGTTTTGCAAAAATCCCCAGATTTGGGGGGGGTCAGACGTGGGTCCCCACACTGCAGGATGTTGGGGGGGCTGTGGAGAGCCTGCCCTTACCTCTGCAGGTGCTCGCAGCTGAGGTTGGCCGTGTTCAGCACGCAGACGTAGCGCGTGGGGATGCTGCAGCCCTGGCGAGAGCGATGGGCCAACAAAAAGAAATCCTGCCTGAGAGAGAGGGAAGGGCAAGGTTTGGGTTTTTTTTTTTTGCACACCAGTTTTATTTGCACACAAAGTTTAAAAAAACCCGAAAGCAGCTGGCGTTGCTGCCACTACCACTCACCAGTCTGAGCTGGTGACGGTGTGATCGATGACCGTCCCTGGAGGAGGGGACGCAAATTGCTCCGCCGTGAGGGTGTAGAAGTTGGTGCTGATTTGTTTCTGCACCACCATCACCACCATGCTGGGCTGGTAGTTCTCAAAGGTATCGAAGCACTTCTGCATCTGCGGGATCTCGTACTTGAGGATGGTGTCGAGCTGGCTGTCGGACACGCCGTCCCTGTACACGACTATCTTCTTGGGCAAGCAGTGGTTCATCTGGGCAAGCAGAAATTGGAAGAGGTTACTGGTTTTTCCCCCACACACACCATGCCCAGGACTGGCTGGCGGGGGGAGATGCATGCCCTGGCAATTAGCTGGGCACTAGATGCCCACCGGGTCTCCAGAGCTGACAATTCAGCGGTTTTGCAGCCTGTGACTTCAACCCATCACCCTGAGCTTTGCGGAAAGCCCCTCACTCAGCCCCAGCAAATGCATTTCACAGCAAGTTTCAGAGGGGCTGGCAGGGCAGAGAGAAGCAGCGTTTGCACTAATCCTGCCTGCGGATTTGGTGACCACCAAACTTCCAGTTTTCAGGGGTGTTTCTCCAGCACCCGCAGAGGGATGGGAAAATCCCAAGAGCGGGTCCCTGCTGCTGACGGGTCCTGTCCCCTGCCCCATCACACGCTGCTTTTCTCATGCTGGGGACGTGGGAGAAGAGGACAGGGCTCAGCAGGTCGATGCTGATACGAGCAGAGGTGTAACACGGCACCTCCCCCAGTGCAAACTAATCCTCGAGGCGGTTTCGCACGTTCCCGAGATAAGGGCGAGCCTCCCGGGGCACGCGTGGCTGCGGGCGCCGCATCCAGTCCAAAGGCTGCCGAGGGTGTTTGCTCACTCGCACGCGCTCGGGCTGACAGGTTTGGGGTGTTTTTCCCTCGCTTTGAGGAGACGTTAAACCGTGGGAGGGCTTTTTTGATAGCGCCGGGCTGGGGTTTTGGCCTTACCTCGTGGAAATGCTGGAGGGCATCGGCCAGGCAGAGCCGCAAGCTGTCGGCGATCTCCTGGTGGGGCATCTGGAAGACCACCCTGGAGTACCACTTGGTGAGGACACTGGGGAGACGGAGAGGGGATGAGCGTCAGGCAACCCCCCCCTCACCAGCCAAAGTCCACCCAGCCGTTGCGCAACCGAAACCGACCCCAGCTCGGCGCTCGGGGCGCGATACGGTGCCGAGGGCGCACCAAAGCGACGCCCAACATAAACACGCTGGCGAAGACCTTGCTGAGCGCGGCAGTCGGGGAAAGCGTCAGCTTCGCCCCTTTCCCGGCAAAGGGGAGGCAGCGGCGATGCTGGCGTGGGACCCCCCCTGCACCCCCAGAGCGGAGCGGGAGGAAAGGCTTCCCTCCCGGGGCACCACGTACTGATTCATGCTGGCCACGAAGCCGATGACGGAGCGCATCCCTTTGCTGCGGCCGTGGTAGACGTCCATGCCGATAACCATCAGCTGTTTCTGGGGGGGGAAAAAAGAGGCAGGTGGGGGGAAAAAAGAGGCAGGTGGGGGGAAAAAAGAGGCAGGTGGGGAGTTAGGGGTAAGTCAGACACCTCTGGGCTTCCCCGCCTGGATCCCTCCAGCTGCGAGGGACGTCGCGCGCACAAAACGGAGACGCCGACCCCAATTCTGCAGATGGTTCATCCGCATCCCCAGAGGGAAGCCCACGACCGCCCCAGTTTACGCCCTGGAGCTTGGAAACTCCTGGCACGCATGTGCCGAGTGGTTTTGCCCGTCTTACCAGGGGGATGTCGACCCCCCAGAGCTCGCCGCCCAGCTTGCAGTTCATCTGCAGCAAGACTTTCTGGACCACGCTCCTCAACTTGCTCGACTGGCCCGCGAGGGACTGCGCGTTGATGACCTGCGGGGAGGGAAAACAGGGAAAAACGAGGCTGGAGACGCCCACGGCTTCCCCATGCCGGTGGTCCCCTTCCGCCGAGCCCCTCGCCTACCTGGGAGGGCACCGGGGACTGCACGCAGCACAGCTTCTTGATGGCCCCGTACAAGTCCTCCCGGCTGCTGGAGATTATGCACAGGAGCAGCTGCACCTTGTCCTACGGGGAAGCACAGCAGGGGAGGGCGACGCACGAGCATCGGACGCACGGGGATCCGAGAAGACCCACAGCCCTCCCCAGCAGACACGTTAACCTCGTGCTAAACCTGCGCTGTCCCCCCGAGTCCCCCTCCTCACCTCGCTACCCAAAACGCTTCGGATGGTCTTGGCGTAGGTCTCGATGCGGTCGTCTTTCAGCTCCACCAAGGCGGGACGGCTGACGTGCATGCCGATGGGGCCGCAGACGCTCTCCATGGTGGCCACCAGATCCTTTGCCAGGTCCTGCAGGCGCTTCGGGTAAACCAGCAGCCAGTAATTCATGGCAACCTAGGAGGGAGGCAAGGACAGCCCTTTGCCTCGGAGCCACGGCTGCAGAACCACGCAGCTCCCAGCCCTGCAGCACGGAGGGAAATTTGGGAGAGAGAAAGCGGGCCAAGAGGAACCTAAAGGGCACACGACAACATCCGATTCCTGCAGTCTGAGAGCCTTCAGCCACTCCAGGAGGAGGTGGGAAAGCAGCCACCGCAGCCACGTACCTCTAACCTCCTTAGGAAAAACAGGCTGAAGCGTCAAGCCAATTCAAATAAGGGAAGGGTTTTAGCTCCAACAAGCTCAGACAGGAGCGGGGCAGACGGGATGCCAGCACTAAGAAAACCCATCCCACTTTTCAAACAAGGGGATGTTGTTGTAAGGGCCGAGCCGTGGGCTCACCGCCGAGATGGAGGCTTCTCGCGTGACCTCCTTGTTCCAGGTCAGGTCCTCGGCCGGGATGAAGGAGCTGTGCCGCAGGTTGATCCTCTCCGCGGGCAGGACTCGGCCTTGGGTCTAAACGGAGCAGAAACCCACGGCAGCTCCAGTGCCTCCGCCGTGCAGCCATTGCCTCCGTTCCCGGCGGGGGGAGCTCGGAGCCTGGCCCCCCGCAGCCCTTACCCTGTGGATGTCTGGGTCCAGGCTGAGCCCCCAGCGCATCAGCTCCCCCGAGCCCTCCGGGCTGTCCTTGATCCTGCGCAGGAGGCTGGTGAGACGCGCGTAGTGCTGCCTGGGGCTCTGCAGCATCTCCCGCATCACGTCCTGCAGCGGGTGGGCACGGGAGGAGGCGGGTTGGGCAACCCCCGGGTGTGATGGGGGGGCTCTGAGCTCCCCACGGCAGCGGCTGGCCGGGGCTCAGCTCTCCAAACCAGGCAACGCCGGCTCGGGTGAGTAGGGACCATCAAATACAAACGTGCTCTCACCTTCACCATTCGACTGTCCTTCCGTATCTCGGGGAGCCCGGTCATGAAGGTGAGCTCCGGCACGAGCAGTACCATGTCCAGCCGACGCTGCAGGGAGAGGGACAGGCACCGTCAGCACCCCGAGGGGGCTGCAAGCCCCTGCCCTCCCAGCGACGGGCAGGACAGGGGCTGGAGGAGCCGAGAAAAGACCGTGGGTCTCAATTTCCCCTCCCCAGGTCTCCGCGCCTGGCTCACCTTCCCCTCCGGCGTCTGTTTTTCCCTGGGCCTGTGGACAAGCAACGGCTGCTCCAGCTCCCTGATGGTGATCCCGTAGGCTTTGCTGGAAAAACGACAGGGAGACAGCATCATTCCTGCTCCTGCTCACCCACCTCCGGTCAGAGCCAGCCCTTCCCCACCGACAAACGCTCATCCCAAGGGATGCACCAGCAGGTTCCTACCTGTAGTAGTCCACGAAGGTGATCTCCTCGCCGCTGGCCAGGGTGAAACTGTCCCTCGGGGTCTTGTTCCAGTCGATGTCGTCGATGCGGTAGGTGCGGTTGTTGTAGCGGGTGATGACCACGTTGCCCACCAGCTGCTTGGTGCACTCGTCCTGGAAGCTGCTGAGGCTTTGCTTGTAGATGGTGTGCCTGCGGCGGGGAGAGAGGGAGGAGGAGAGGCTCACGGTGATGCTCCCCGCCCGCGCTACCCCAAAAATAAAATGCCTTTTGCCAAACTGCACCGGGGGCCACGGTGATCACGGCTGGCACTGCCCTCGCCAAGAGCCAGCCCCGGGCACGCGGCTGCTGGAAAACCACCCTCACCCCTAAAGCCCCGCAGGGCTCCTCCGGGTTTTTTCCCTTCTCTTACATGAAATTCAGGACGGAATCGCTGCGGACGACTTTGTGGATGGCATCGACCAAGAGGAAGAGGCCGCCGTCCTTCTTCCGGATGCTGACAGAGTATCCCGGCCAAATCTGCAGCCTGTGCCCAGAGGGGAAGATGCCCAACGGCGCCTGGGTTAAAACCGGAGCCGCCTGTACGGCGCTGCCAGAGGAGCCGGGCAGCCGTCCCGCTCGCCAAGGAGCGCTCAAAACACACGGGGATTTATTTCCCAGCTGGCTGCCAGCTTTCAGCTAATAACCCCTGAATTGCACCGCAGAAAACAGGCGCTCTGAGGTCAGGCTAACCAGAGCTGGCCAAGAGAGCTGACCTGGCAAAGACTTCTGAATTTCCAGCCTCGTGCTACTGCCAGGGGGACAGGGACGTCCCCATCTCGCACTCACGTGCTTGGGCAGGAGGAAACTGCGTTCAGCACCCACCTGTAATGCTGTAATATGGTGGCCTGGGCAGGTTCAAAGAAATTCCTCCCAACAAGCTTCATATCTAAGATTCTCATCACCCTAGGAAAGAAAAATAAAAGCAGGATGGGCTCAGCCTCGAGGGAGGAGGAGGAGGAGGAGGGTCTCCTCCCTGGAGCTCAGGGAAGGTCTCCGCTATTCCTCACCTCCGGAAAACGACATTGTAAAAGGGGATGCAGAGATCCGAGCTGGGCTCCAGGACCTTGGTCATCTGGATGGTGATGGCGATCTCATCCCCGTGGCTGTTCCTCTGAGCCTTCAGACTGACCGACTGCGGGGCGGGAGGGACGCTCTCCTACCCAGCACGGTGACTGGAGACCTGGGGGGGCATCCCCGCGCCCCCAAAATCGGCTAGAACAACCTCACCCTGCTGGGGATCACATCGCCTCTTACCTGGGGGAGCAGGATGGGCAGGTAGAGGATGGAGCCATCGAACGCGGTCACGTCCCCCGTCACTGCCCGGTGCTCCTTCAGCATGGCGAAGCGCGTGCTCCTGCACTCCACCTCGGGGCTGCCGGAGACAGGGATGCATCGCCTGCCGCCGCCGGAAAACCCTCGGTCTCTCAACCCTCCTCTTGCCCCGCAGCGAGACCCCGCTCAGAACCCCAAAAAACCCCACGAGGGGGAAAAGCTGGAGCTCATTTGCTTTGCTGCCCTGAAGCAGCTCTACCCACAGGCGCTGTGGCCATGCCGGCCGCTCCATCTAGCGGCTACCGGGACGGAGGGAGAGAAGGAGGGAGGGAGAGATGCGGAGGGCTCTGCCCAGGGGCACCCACCCTTCGAGGGGGCTGCAGGGGAGCCCGGCCCCCCCGTGCCCGCGTCAATACCTGAAGGTAACATGGTACTGGTAGACGGCTTCGTTCTGGCAGCGGATTTTAACTGAGTTCAGCCCCACGGCTAAGGCGGTTCCCTTCGCCGCCGGCTTCGTCCCCGGTGCCCTAAGAGAGATGGGGCAGAGGCAGGGTGGGCAGCCGCGACCCCAGCCGGCGCTCGGACCCCAAAATGCAGGGCTGGGGCTCATCAATGCTTCACTTACGGTTTGCCGGCAGCCGGGGGGGTCCCTGGGGTGGGTGCAGGCGGCAGGCAGGGCCGGGGTCCCGGTGGGCGCAGGGTGGGCGCAGCAGCGGCGCAGGGCTTCCTGGGGGAGGGGACGGCGGCGTCTCTCCCCGGGGGGCTGGGGAGGGTGCTCCCTCTGCCTCGCCACAGGATCCTGCGTCGCCAGAGATGAGCCCCGGCACGCTGGGGACGTGCCGGCGGCGTCCTGGCCGCAAACCCCCAGCGATGGTCCCTCCCCACCACCCCCTGGGGCAACCCCCTGGCAATCCCCCCCCCACCTCCAGCCGGGTCCCCCTGCTCGTGCCCCACAGGCAGCGGGTGCTCCCTGCCCGGAGATGCTCAAAACACGGAGTTTTGGCGTTGAGCCGCCCGCGGCACCGTGCCACCGAGGGAGCGGAGCAGGAGGCGGCACGGGCAGCGGCTCGGTCGCACCAGCGGTGTCACACCGGGGTCAGCGATTAAAGCATCAGAAGGACTCGGAGCCAAGGCAGGAGGGGGGACAGGGGACACTCAGACTCGGGGCCAAGGCAGGAGGG
>JASVER010000094.1:1358681-1373432 GCA_030449065.1 Oceanodroma leucorhoa
CCCCCCTCAGGTCTCCCCCCCCCCGGGTACGTCTCCTACCTTTGAAGAAGTTGACGGCGAAGCCCGCCTTATTAATGGAGCCGTCGGAGACGAATTTCATCCAGAGCTTGTTGGAGGTGCTTTTGATGTCATCCGGCTTGTCGTAGCCGCAGTAGCGCCCGATGAGGCTGCTCGACTCGCTGCTGCCGTCCCGGATCTCCAGGTAGTCGTAGGCGCAGCTATCGTGCCGCTCGATCTAGAGGGGGGGGTGTTAGCGGCGGGGGGATGCCGTCTTGGCCCCAGCAGCCCCAAACCCTGCCTGTCCCTTTCCCACGCTCCCAGACCCACCAGCCAAGGGAGCTGGGCTGCTGCATGGGGAAACTGAGGCACGGAGGCAGTGCAGAGGGATGCGGGCAGCCAGGCAGGGCAGCGGCAGCCCCAAACCTGGCCCATGGGGTGCATTGGGTCAGGGAGATGCTGCTGGGGAGATTTCCCCTTCCCACCCCAGGGAAGGGGGAGACCGGCACGGGGTGGGGGGATGATCACCCACCTCAAAGGACTGGAAGGTCAAGCCCACGTGGAAGCCCTCGGAGACGGTGATTTTCCAGACACACACCTTGCTGGGCCGGTAGTCATCGGGGTAGTTGGGGGACTGGATGTGCCCGTTGTCCTTCTTCACGTCCCCCCCGCAGATGGCTGGAAGGGAGGAGAAGCCACCTGAGCCCCCCCTGCCCCACCGCCGGCCCCGCACCCCCTCCCTGCCCACCCCTACCTTCGTAGACGGCGAAGAAGCCTTTGCCCACCCAGTTGCTGCTGCTCCGAAACTCGACCCAGAGGCGGCTGTCGGTGGAGATGATGGGCTCGGGCAGCTTGTTCCCGCAGAACCTGCCTGGGGATGAAGGCGTGCTGGGCTGCCGCCGGCCGGGCACCCTCCTCTCCCTCGCCACCACATCCCGGTGTGTCCCCCCCCCCCCCGCGCCCCCCCGCCAGCATCCTAAAGAGAAAGCGCTGCTTCTCCCCCTGCTCCCCTCCGGCTTGTCTGGCTGTTTCACAGGTTATTTCAGAGTCAGGGGTCAACTGGGACTTGGGGAACATCCAGTTCATGGGGATGGGGCCGAGATACTGGCATCTCCCTGGGGAGAGATGTGCTGGCCAGCCGGGTTAGCTTGACTGGTTTTACTGGTGTGGGCCAGCAAATTGAGAGCCCTATTCACCCCAATAACCCCTCCGGGGCGCACACCGCCCGCCCCCCCCCTCCAAGGGCTTTGGCACATCGCGGTCAGGCAGGGATAGAGGCAGAGGGGAGCCCCTCGCCCCGCTGCCCGCACCCGCAGCATCCCCGGGCGGGGGGGCAGGAGGTGAGGGCAGCGGGCGGGCAGCGGGGCCGGCCAGGCTAAGAGCTCCCGGTTGGTTACCTCGCAGCGTGGCCTTTCTCCAGAACCCGTCTCTCACCTCCACGTAGTCGTACCAGCACAGCCGGCTTCGGTAGAGGTCCAGGGTGGTGAAGTTCAGGATGATCTAAGGTTGGGGAAGGGGGGGGAAGAGCATGGGGTGAGCCCCCCCTCGCACCCCGCGGGGGCTCTGTTTGCCGGAGCGCGGTGCTCGGCTGCGCCGGGTGCCAGCGGTTCGGGTGGTACCCGGACCCGCTCCGTGGTGATGCCCGGCAGCATCCCAAACCGCAGCAGGGCACTGGGCAGGGGGATGCTGGGGTTAGGGACACCCCAAAAAAAGGGGAGAAGATGGGGCAAAGAGGGAGAGGAGGGCTGGGAGAAGATGGGGTGCCTTCGGTGCTGCGCCGGCGGCCGGTACCTTCTCTCCGGGGGTGACGGAGATCCTCCAGACGCAGTGCATGTGGGCAGAGTATCCGTTGGGGAACTCAGGGGAGGAGAAGTTGCCTTGGCTGTCCTGGAGCGTCTCCCCACAAGCTGCGAAGGGGAAAAAGTGGGGGTCAGACCCCGGGAAGCCCCTGGCATCAGGATGGGTGGCATTGGGTTCGGACCAGTCGCTGCCCCCAGCCCCCTGCACCCTTTTACCACCCCAAGGATACCTCTGCAAAAAACCACCATCCCCGCCTTGCTGCAGCAACACCAAAAAGCCCCAAACCGCACCGCGATGCTCCCGGCTCCCCGGCACCCCCTCGCAAGCACCGTGCCCCCCCGCCACCGAGCCCCAGGAGCGGGAGCCGTCCCATGGCCCCCCCCCCCGTGCCCTGCCACGCTGCGGGGGCCCGGCTCGCCGCCCGGGCTCCGGGCAGGTTTACGCGGCCGCGGCTGGATCCGACCCAGCGCTGCCATCTGGAAGCCACATGATGCCGCGGCCGTGGCACACTCCGGCTGTCGCGGGGCCAAGGCGGCCGCCCCCCACCTCCCGCTCGGGGGGGGGGGGGGACGACTGCGAGATGAAAGGTGAAACGTTAAAAAAAGGCGGCTTGAAACCTGGGCTCGCTGCCTTTTTTCCCCTCCTTGCTTTACAGTGGAAACAAAGGGAGAGGGAAGCCAGGATGCAGAGGGGCTTTTTGGGGGGGGCTTTTTTCCCCCCCCCCTGCAAACTAATCACTTTTCCTGCTCGCGCTCGCAGCCTCCGCTCCCCCGAACGCGGCACGGCCGGCTGCCGGGGCCCCTCACAAAGGCGTCCCTCTTCCAGGCTGCTAATTAGTTGCTGGAATTAAGCGGGAGCATGCAGGAGCCAAACTCCTTGCAGATGTTGCTGGTACAGTCCCGGAGCACGTGCCTGCAGCCGGGGGACTCGTCCCAAACTCCCCAGTGCCCGGAGCAACCCCACTGCTCGTGGGCCATGGTCCTCAGCGCCATTCGAGGTGCCAACGTGTGTGCCGGTTGTGCTGAGCATCCCTGGCTCTGCACCGGCCCCGGGGAGGACCGTGACCTGCAGTGGGACCACGCTCTCCCATCCCGACGGAGACGGAACGCCCGGCCGTGCCTCATCCAAAACCCTCTTGCTGTCGGGGCGGCTCAGAGGATGCTCTTGGAGGACGGTCTCCAAGGATGCTTTGCTCTTGGAGGATGCTCTGCTGTCAGAGGATGCTCTCAGGGGATGCTCCGCTCTTGGAGGATGCTTTTTGGGGGATGCTCTTGGGGGGATGCTCTTTTCTCGGAGGAGTAGGAGGAGAGGGCAGCTGAGGATGCCCGTGCTCCCACGGGCAGAGCCCCACGGCCCATCGCAGTCTTCCACTTAGCTTCTGCTCGCAAACACCCCAGAAAAGCGCCGTGGATGGAGAAAGGCAACTTGCGTGCTCCTTGCAGGGGGTCTGATGGCGAGGGAGACCCCAAAGAGTGTTTTTCCACTGGAAACAGGGGATCCAGCCAGGGTGACGCTTCCTTTGCCACGTCTTGGGGTGAAAGCAGAGCCGTTCCCTGGGACATACAGCTCACCCCAGCCCCCCGGCAGCGACGCACCGCCCCGGCCCAGGGCCCGGCAGAGCCGTCCCGGCGGCACTCACCCGGGCAGCGGTAGAGCTTGCGGGCCTGGGCGATGTCCCCTTTGCTCAGACGCGTCCGCTGGCCGATGGCGGGCCGGACCCCGTTCACGTCGTACTTGGGCAGGATGGTGTCGAGGAAGATGCCCCTGGGGCGAGAGCAGGGAGAGGCTGAGCAGCGGCTGGAAAGCACCGGGTCTGCGGCTGCTCCCCGCTGCGGGGGGAAGGATGCTAAAAACAGCCTGGCTAATTAAAGCCTGCGGGCCGGTGAGTCAGCGGGGACGTGTCCCCAGCGGAGGTGACCGCGGGGACAGCACCGTCCCTGCCCTGGAAAGGGATGCCGTGGGGCTTCATCCTGCTGCGGCATGGCTCTGCTGGAGCTGGGAGCCTTGCACCGAGTGCATTAACCCCGTGCAGAGCTGCTAACCAGCCGCTGTCCTCCGGGGCTGGGGACCCCGTCCCACTGTCCCCAGCGCTGCGGGGAGGATGGGGACGTGCGGGCGAGCTCCCCCGGCCRCGTACCTGGAGAAGGTGTTCCTGGCGTAGTGCATGATGCTGTCGAAATCGTACGTCTCGCCCAGCGACTCCACCTCCTCCGGCTCCATCTTCAGGAAGTTGTACTCCTGCCCTGCAGAGGCAGGTGGGACGGGGATGCCGTCAGGGGGGACCCCGGCTTCAGCAACACCCCATGGGAGGGAGGAAGAGGAGGAGGAGGAGGGAGGCTGGTCCCTACCTGGCTGGATGTTCTCCCGGATGATGGAGACATGGTCATCCCGATCGGGGCGCGTGTGCTCGTGCCAAAACCCGATGACGTGGCCCAGCTCGTGCACCACGATGCCAAATTTGTCGCAGTTTTTGCCGATGGAGATGGCCTGGGGGCCCCCTCCTCGGCGGCCCACGTAGGAACAGCACCTGCGGGGGGAAGTGGGTGGCACCAGCTGAGCCCCGGCTCTCCCGGGGGACACCCCTGCGGCGTGGGCATCCCGGTGCTTCCCCGGGGAAAGACACGAGTCAGGCCGGGAGCATCAGCCCCCCCCAATTCCCGCTCGGCGTGGAGCATCTGGGAAGCATCCCTGCTGCCTCGGCTGGCTGGAAGCTTCAGCCGTCCTGCCCACGCGGGGAGCTCGAGCCGTGCCTCCAACCTCAGCTCCTGCCCCCAGGCTGCCTGGCATGGCATGGCACGGCACGGCACGGCACGGCACGGCACGGCTGCAGGCAGCCCTGGCACCCCATGGTCCTGCTCCCACGGGGGCCCGTCCTCCAGTCCCGCACCGTGGATGGACTCTTGCCCGTGCCCAGCGCTCGGCTGGTCCGACCCTGCACGCCAGACCCCACGCAGGGGCGCGGACCCGCACGCCCCACCGCCGTGCACAGCCCGTTCCAGGGGAAAGCCTCCTCCTAACCACCATCTGCTTGGCTGGGGCTGGGCCCTGACGCGTGAAGATGCTGAGCTCTTCCAAACCCCTGTTTCCTTTGGCATCAGCCCTGCTACAAGCCCGGGCTGGTGCCGCGCCACCGGCCTCAGCCCCCGGCCCGCGGCGGCAAGTGCCACACGTCGGCGGCTCCGAGATCTCCTGTGTCCCCACCACGTGCAGGGAGCAGACCCCAGGGACAGGTCCCCTTCGGTCCCCAGCCCTCCACGAAACCCAGCGGGTCTGGGCCAGCCGGTTAGCACCACGCACACGCCGACGTGGGCATTTCGGTGCCAAGGCACGTCAGCCGAGCATCCTAATCAGCGCTCCCACGAGCTGCCGCGCTCCCTCTTCGCAGCGCAAAAGCCAAGGGGCAGGGTGGTCCCGGTGCATGCCCGGGACCCCCCCCCCCACATACCCGCAGGGGCGGTAGGTGAAGACGATGTAGCTGTCCTCATCGTTGCGCTCCAGGAAGGTGACGCAGGTGTGCTTCTCCCAGTGCCGCATCGCCTGCCGGAAGATGGCTCGCTGGCTGCCTGCGGGAGGGGGCGGCGGGGGCCGTCAGCCCGGCACGGGGAAACTGAGGCACGCCGGGGACGGAGCATCCCCCCCCGGCTCGCCTGCACTCACCGCTGAAGTTGCCGCTGATCACGTAGGGGATGACCCCGTCCGGCCACACTCTCTCCGTCCGGGATGTGGCGGCGCGGCGGCTCCGTGCCCGCTGCCGGCCCCGGTTGTGCGGTTGGTGGCCCGGCCGCGGGCTGGCGGTGGTGGCATTGCTGCCTGCGGGGAGGGGGGGGTGAGCGTGGGCAGCCCCCCGGGGATGGAGGCAGCCGGGAAGGTTGGGACCGCGGCGGTACCTGAGGAGTTGGTGGGCAGGCGCGTGATGGTGTGACGTGCCAGGTCCACCACCCGGTCCACCTGGAAGAGCTGCAGGTCCTCCTCGTCCAGGGCGATGTCTCCCAGGAAGGCAGCTGGGGCGGGGGGGGGGAAGGAGGTGTGAGCCCCCCATGCCTATGCTGGGGGACCCCAAACCCCATCGGGGCTGGGCTCCCTGCGCCCAGCCTCTCCCCAGCCCCTCTGCACCTGGCAAGCCTCTGAAGAGGAAGGCAAGCCCTTCCTCCTCCTCCTCCTCCCTCTTTCCTTCAACTGGGGGCCGAGAGGGAAAGCGAGCGTGGTGCCGGCCGGGCTCCCCCCGCTCCCCAGCCCGCCTCCGTGTCGGCTCTCCCAGCAGCTGGAGCCAGCCCCGCGCTGACATCTGGTTTGCATAAAGCCCGGTCCATCACTTTTTCGGGTTTCTGTTCTTATTTGTGTTGCAAAACTGCTTTCTTTTCACTTTGCAAAACCCAATGCTGGGCTTGGGACCCCTTTCCTGCCCGGCTCCTGCCCCCCAGCCCGGTGCGAGCTCCAACAGCCCCGAGATGCTCCAACAGCCCCGAGATGCTCCAACGACCTCCGAGTCATCTGCCACTGCGAAGCAAAGCCATATGGCCCGGGAAGCTCCCGCTGCACCCAGCGCCCGCAGGAACGGAGCCGGCCGAGGGGCGTCCGTCTGTCCGTCCGTCTGCCGGGGCCATGACCCCCTCCAGCACCGCTCTCCCGCGGGGCTGGGGGTGCAGAGACGCTTCAGCATTACGGGGCTGGAGGACATAGCCCTTCCTCCTCCTCTTCCTCCTCCTCTTCCTCCTGCCCTGCTCTCTGCCCTCCCGCGCGCCACGGCCTCGCCGTGAGTCAACGCTGCAGGATGCGGCTCCCGGCTTCGGCACTTGGCCGGCGCTGAGCCCCCCGGGACCCGGCTTTTGCGGAAACGCCGCGGCCCGAGCGCGAGGGCTGGCTGAGGTCACGCCGCGCCGCCGCGTCAGCGCCGGCACAGAGGCTCTGGATACGGCCGGCGTGGGGTGGAGCTGGGTTTCTCGCCGGGTTTGTGGGCAGCTGGGGCAAACGGGTGGCCCCGGGCACCCCCCGCCTTCGCCGGCCCCTGGGGAAGGGCAGGGAAATGGCAGCGGTGGGGAGTGGCGTGGCTGGACCGGCTCAGGGGCTGATGGAGAGGGGTGCCAAGTTCGCCCTCCAAGCAATTAGCAAGTGGATCCCAAAAGAGCCGCTAATTACAAAAGCAAGGCAGGACAATTAGGATAAACCTGACAAGTCCCAAACAACCGGCACGGGGTGAGAGGACCAGCCTGGGCACCCCAGCCCGACCGGACCCCATGGCTTTGCATGGCACCGAGCCCGAACCCCGCTCCAGTGGTGGTGTGGAGCATTTTGGGGTGAAAGAGCTGCATTTCGGGGCTGTCCCCGGCACCGGCCGGCCGGTGGGCGCATCCCAGCAGAGGAAGCCCCGGGGTGGGGAGCAGACCTGCGGCAAAGCCAAGGGAAGAGCAAACAAGCTGGGGCCGGCACCTCCCCTGGCACCGACCTGCCGCTGGCACGGCCAGGCTGCAATTTGAGGGCAGAGCAAAGGCAGGAGCCGGCCCCGGCCTCCCCGCACCCTCCCCGGGGCCGGGAGAGACGTGTCCGAACGGGCAGCGCGGGGGAGGACCAGGGCCGGGGAGAAGGACGAGCATCCCGTGCCAAGAGCTGCATGGAAAGACAAGGGAAAGTAAGCTTGCTTACAGCCGAGCAAGCGCCGGCAGAGCCAAGTGATATAGAAACCATATGTGAGGGATTTGGGATACGTGAGAGAGCCGGGCAGGCGAGTGCGGGGACGTGGGGCTGGTTTCCCAGGCAGTGCAAGGCAGCTCGGCTCCCCCAAAAATCCCCCACCCGGGGGGGAAGGCAGCTCGCTGCTCCTGGAGGGGACGTTGGAGCCGTGGGGTGACGGCAAGGGGGTGTCCCGGCAGCGATCCCTGTAAGGACACGTTGGGGACAAGCCCAAAGCATTGGATTGAGAAACTTCCACACTGGTTTGGGCTCTGGTCGCGTCCTCCTCCCACTCGCTCCTCGTGCACCCTGGCCCCAGCGACACGCGGGGTGGTTTGGGGGGGGTCTCTGCTCACCAAAATCCCCCAGACGCTGTTAATCTCCCCGAGGGGCTTCGTCGGAGACGCTGCCACGCTGCTGCCACTTGTCCCTTCCCGGTTCGTGCCGCAGCAGCTCGCCAAGCGAGCATCCTCCCTCCAGGGTGGAGGGGACCCCCTGCAAGCAAAGGGGACTCCCTGCAAGCGGGGGGCTCACGGGGCAAAGGCACCATGCGGGGGGCAGGAGAAGCCCCAGCCCATGCCGCGGGCAGCTCGGAGCTGCCAAGGCTCGGCATAACACGGGGGGGAAACGTGCTGGGGAGCCGGGCTGGGCTGCAGCAGGGAGATGCCAGCCCGGCTTCGTGCTCGCCGGGGAGCAGACAGCACCCACCGAAGCGTCACACCTCTCAGCACCCATGCCCTGCAACCTGCACCCTGGCCCCGCCGGGGCACGGTGCCGCTCGGGTGCCCAAGAGAGCCCAGGCCACGGGGCACGGCTCGCCTGCCATCTCTGGAGGGGACCCGGAGCCCCCGAGCTGTTCCCAGCCGGGGAGGCCGTGGGCTGTGCCGTAGGTCCTGCCCTCTGCTCAGCCCAGCGCTGGCCGTGGAGGCACCGGGGGCAAGGTCCGAGCTGCGGCGGTGCCAGCGGGGAGGATGCGGTGCCAGCGGGGAGGATGCGGTGCCAGCGGGGCACCGGCTTCAAGGGCAGGCACCGGCCACGGGGGCATGATGGCCCCATCCTCGTCCCCATCAGCCAGAGAGGAACGGGGATGGGAGCGGGGAAGGGGAGAGGGGAAGTATCCGGGCTCCGGCCACGCATATCCCTCCCACCACCCAGAAAACAACCAGCTGTTTGGGACCTGCCGGCGAGGCTCCCACCAAGCTCTTCCTCACCCCGAAGCCAGGAGATAACTCAGCCCTCCGCTGTTGTTTGACTTTTTGTGCTATGTGTTTTCTTTCGGGTTCTTGGAATGGTGACGTAACCCCTGGGGCTGAAGCTTTAGACAAACAAGGTTTTTCATTCGGACCCGGGCCAACCCCTCCAGCACCCCGTCCCGGTGCTACAGGCATCTCCTGCCCGCACATGGCTCGGTGGCTGTCCCTGCGGGGTCCCTCCGTCCCCCCCGCCACGGCACGCTGGGGATGCAGGAGCCGCTCAGCATCCTTTACAGCCCTGGGCAAGGCAAGCAGCAGAGAGGGGTACCGGTGGGCCTGACCTCTCCGGCATCACCGGGATTTCAGGATGAGCCTGACCTCGAACTCCACGAAGGTTGGGAACCGTGTCACAGGAAAAGAAAAATAACCCGCAGGAAGAGGCCGGGGCGCGAACGCGATGTTCTGGTGAGCAGGCGAAAGCAAACAGAGCGGCGGGGAAGCCTTGGCAGGGGAGGGCGGCAGATAAACAGGACGGGATCATGTTCCAGGTCAGTCTGGGGCAAACGAGCCTCCGCGCGCGGCGCCGGACGGGAAGGAGCCTCGTCCCTGCGTGGTTCCCGCCGGCCCTCGAAGCGGCACCGGGCAGGACGGGCTCCCGTGGCTCCGGCAGGACGGGCAGCATCCCCTGCCTGGGAGCAAAGGCTCAGCCCAGCCTTCCCTTGCCGGCTTAGCAGCTCCGGCCCAGCCGCTGCGAGTCCTCGTGCGATGCCGAGCCGTGAGCATCGCTCCCGGTGCGAGGCAGGGAGCAGCGGGGAGGGTTCGGAGCGTGCGAGGAGGCAGGGAACGAGCCGCTCTGCCCCGGCCAGGGACAGAGGCATCGCCGGGGTGGGATGGAGGAGAGCGGTTTAATAGGTGTATCCCGGCCTCGGCCGAGCTGCCGGGTCGTAAAGCCGTGGAGTCACCGGGGCAGCATCCCACTGGCTCGGCAGAGCCGTTAAATATGTGAGGAATGCTCCTCGCGCCGCCCCCTCGCCCCCGCACGCCAGCCCAGCTGCGCCCGCTGCGAGCTCCGCTCATGGCAAAACACGCCGGGGCCACGGCGAGAAGAGCGGGCACCCCGCTCAGCCGGGGCTGGGGGGTCCCCCCCCTGGCTTCGGGGGTCTGCCCTGCCCGGAGAGCCCTGGGGCAGAGGCGTGGGTGCAAAGGCGGAGGGATGCAGAGCATCCCAGGGGTTGTCGGGGCCGGGGGAGCAGCCCCCCGCTCCTGCTGCCTCCTGCCGAGGTCCCCGCTGGGTGCCAGGTCTCCCCCCTGCTCCCCGCAGCCTGCCAGCGGCCGGTGGCCCCGCAGAGACCCCGAGGACAGCGGGGACAGGACGGAGGCATGCAGCGGAGGCGAGCCGGGCCCTCTCCTCTCCCCCGACAGCGGCGCAGCCCCTCTCCCGGTGCCCCTCGCCGGCAGCCGGAGAGAGGGAGCAGCCAGCCTGTAAACGCCGGGGCGAGGAATATTTGCTTTCCCAGAGCACCTTCCGACGAGCGCAGCAGGCACAAAGCAGGAATTCAAGCCTCGGCGGCCAGGCTGGGAACCAGGCCAGATCACGGCCCCTCTGCAACCGGTGGGGAAACTGAGGCACGGGGACACCGAGCCCGTCAGCACCAAGGGGCAACCCCCTGAAGAGCCACTCCTGGCACCTGCCATCGGTCACCGTCCCCGCAGGCAGCCGGGACCCCCCCGTCTGCTGTTTCCTCGCTGCCGCATCCTTGTCCCAGCCGGTGCCTTTGTGAGACCCGGGGCTGTACCAGCACTGAGCACCCTCCTGCCGGCAGCCCGGCCGTCCTCTCCCCAGGGTGCAGGCAGAAAGCAGCATCCAGGCAGCCGGGGAAGGCAGAGATGCTAAAGTACACTGTCCAAGGCGGAGGGATGATCCCTCTACCCCTGTGCATCCCTCTGCGGTGCAAGGCGCATCCCACCCGGAGGCAGCACCCATCGCCGCCGCCGCTTCCCTGGGCATCTACGGCCAAATCCCCTCCCCAGCCCTGGGCGTCGGAGTGTGGGCTCCGAGCCCTTTGCCCGCTCCGTGCCAGGCTACACTGCAGCAGAGCGTGAAATAAGCACCGTGGAGCCTGGCCTCTAATAAACACGGCCCGCGGCAGCAAACAGCTTCCAGCTAATGAACGTCCGGGAGCAGGTCAGGAGCAGGAGGGATGGTTTGATCACTCCAGGGGAGGATTTTCCTTCTGCTCCTCTTCCGTGACAGCAAAGGAAGGAAAAAGCCTCCTCCGGGGCTCGGGGTAGAGGATGCCAAACCTAAGGCATGTTAGAGCCCCCGGGAAGGAGCGGGGGGAGCGCTGCGGAGTCGTGTGCGGGGAACGGGCTCTCCCTGCCTCTCGCCTGCAAAGCCAGGTCACCGAGGAAAACACAGCCCGGGCCAGCGGCATCGGTCACTTGTGAAAGGGAGAGCTCTCTGCCAAGGGGCACCGGCTCCCAAGGGCTCCCAGACCTCTGTGCATCTGCCCCAGGGCTCTGGCTGCAAACATATCCCCCCCCTCATGCTTTTATTGCTCAATCCTCTCCCCACCAACCCACCCCAGGCACCGATTAACTCCTTCCAAAGTTTGCTCGCAGCTCCCTGGCCAGGTTGCTTAAATCCTCCTGCAGCTCGAGAGAGGGGGGGGGATTTTCTCATTGCCCTTTGCACGCGTATGGAGGGAGGTTTGCCGTGCCAAGCCGCCGTGGGTAGATGGGACAGTGGTGACCGACAGCCCTCCTGCAGCCCTTGGCCAGGTTATGAGCGGGACGCTCGCTCTCCGCAGCTCAGCGGGATGCAGTGAGATGCTGTTTTCTCTCCGCACCGCGATGCCGGAGACCTCCGGAGACTCTCGGCAAAGCCGCAGGCAAACAGGAGGGCACGTTCTCACCCAGAAAACATCCCCCACGGCACAGCCGAGATGAAAAATTTGGGGAAAACCACCCACGGGCCATCCTCCCCCCTTTCCCCGTATCCCTCCCGGCTGCTTTGTTCTCCCCGGGTCCGGCTGCAGCTCCCCGAGGCCGCCCCGTCCCGCCGGCCATGTGTTTCCCAGCCCTGGCACGGCAGCGGATAAAGCCTCAGGAAACGCCGTCTCCCCCCTCGCCACGACCCGCCGGCGTGAATCAGCAGCCGGAGGGTTTCCCAGGAGCTGGGAGGGCAGCGACGGCGGGCGGGTGGGCGAGCTAGCCCCCCGGCCTCGCCATCGCACACCCGGCCCCCGCCGGAGCACGCCGCCGCGCCGAACGGGTGATTACACAAAGATAAAGCAGATCCCGGGATCGGCCGGAGATTTCCAAGGTCTCTGTGCCGTCCCGAGCCCCGAACCGCAGGCCTCCCGCCGGCCCCGGCTCCGCGGGTGGATTTTTATCCTGCATGAATAAGTGACATATAACGGCTGGAAAATATTTTTGGGCAGCTTGACAAGTGTGACTGCAACCAGTAGCCTCCACTGACTACGCCTGGAAAGTGTAATCTAGGTGAAACCCAGGCAGCCGAAGCCAGAGCACTCCAGGCATGGCTGGAAGCTCGTACGGCCGGGGAGGGGGGGCTCGGGCCCCCAGCCCCATCCATGCCCGTGATGCGTCCCGCGCCGCCCCTGCCCGCGGCTCTGCCATCACCCCGTGGAGGGAGTGGGAGAGCACATTCCCCCTGAGCTCCCACCCTGGGGGGCTGCGTGAGCCCCGCAGAGCTGCACACCCCCATGTCCCCCTCCCCACGAGCGGGGTCGGCAGGGTGACAGCTCAACAGTGGGCGGCAGAAGCACGTCAGCCCCCCACTTTAGCCAGGGACCCCCAAACGTGGCCATGGAGCCACATATGGGGAGCAAGGTGGGCTGCATCCCTCCCTGGGTGCCAGGGGCACCCTGGGGCTCCTGCCTCCCATAGCCGAATTGCTCAGCGACCCCCCTGGGTCCCCCGGGACGAGCCAAGAGCCACCCCTCGGGCCGGACGTGTTTGGTTAGCGGTCATGCAGCCTCTGCAAACACAGCAAGCCCCGTGCGAGCTGCTCCCCCAGCGCGGCGGGGGGCGGTGGGAGCGATGCCGGCTGCCTTTCCCGGCCGGAGACGCGACCAGGATCCGACCCGACGGCTGCTCTCCTCACCGCTGGGCACCGAGACCTGGATATCCTGCTGACCGGGTGAAGGGAAACCGGGGCCACGGCTAATTCCTCCCTCCCTGGCTGCCCGGGGGCTGGTCCAAGGGCCGGATCTCCCAGCGGTCCCGTTTTGGCATCCCTGGAAGAGACGCGGCGGCACGGGTGGCTCTTCCCCTGCCGCGGCGGGGGTGGCCTGCTGGCACCGGTACAGACGGGTGGCATCACCGGGGCGGCCGGCAAGCCGCGGGCAGCCGTCCTGCCTGGGCGGGTGGCCTCAGGATACCTCTGGCATGAGTTGTGCCGAGGAACCCAAATTCCTCTCCCAGTGCTTCCCCTCCCAGTAGCCTTGCCGGGAGCCGCGGTGGCGAGGCCTCGGTGCTCAGCTGTTTCCGGCGCTGCCCGAAGCCCCGGGGGGGGACTGACAACCCCAAAAAAACCCCAAGCCCCTGCATGGGTCAAGGGGATGCCGCAGGGGACTCCGGACACCGAGCAGCCCCTGCTGCTGGACCTCGCCATCCCGGTTCTGCAGAGCCCAACCGGGGGTAAATCCCCGGCTAATGCGGTGCGTGGCAGGGCCTGATCCCCCCCCCAGGCCCCTGGGGAAGAGCTGCTGTAAATAAATTACTCACATAAGGATCTCGTAAAGGCAGGGGAGAAAGGAGGGGGGAGCAGCCGCCTCGCCAGCCCCGGGAGGCGGTGGGGGTCTCAGGGTATGCGGGAGAGGGGCGAGGTGGGGGCCCTCAACTGCTGGCAAAGCCACCCCTAATTAGTTTGGCTCGTCAGAGGGCGAAGCCCCGTCTCTCCCGTGCAGCTGGTTGAAGTGGGAGCAGAGCGGACGCTCCAGCCGGCTCTGCCCGGACAGTTTTGCAAGCCTAGCTGTTTCAGCCCGGGAGGGCAGGAAGGGAAGGATTTTTGGCCAGAAAAAGCCCTCATGTAGACAGAGTTATATCAACAGACGCCTTCCAGTGCAGACAATGCCATTAAAGAGAAACGTGATCCTCCAGCCAGGACCCACCAGACCCAAGCCCTCGCCGCCGCGCTCAGCCCTGGGTGTCCCTCCCGTGCCTCAGTTTCCCCCCCAGCTCGTCCTTCGGTCCCCTTTATCTCGCTCTGGGAGACGGGGTCCGTCCCCCCGCGGCACCCAGCCTGCTCCCAGCCCTTCCAAAATCTGAAGAACAGCTCAGCAACCCCCTGACCCAGCACAGTGGGACCCCGGCCGGGGGCAAATACCTCCTGGGCTCAGCCTGGCCCGGGCGTCCCGGGACGGCTGCAGCTCGGCCGGCCCCGGGGGGGACGAGCTTTCTCTGGCGGTAGTTTGGGAGAGAAGGAGAAAGCCAAGGGGCACGGAGCGTGGGTCCGGCTCTGGGGTGGGATGGGTCCGGCGGCTCGAGGGTGGGATGGGGGGGGGGCTGCCCGCCGCCTTTGACAGCTGCCGGTGCAGCCAAAGCCGGGGAGAGAAAGCGGGGCGTCGGGCCAGCCCCCCCCCCCCTGCCGCTCCCCACCCTAAGTACAACCAGATGCATCCCCGAGCGGGGCCGGCCGCTGGCCCCCCCCCCCGGCCCCGGCAGCGGGGAGCCCCCGGCCCCGGGGCCAGCACGGAGCGGGGGAGCCAAGTTTCCCCGTGCAAAGCCCCGAAGTGCGGAGCCGTGCGGGGCACACTCACACTCACTCACACTCACACTCACTCACACTCACTCACACTCACACCAACCCCCCCGCGCTCCCCTTTGTCTGCCCGGCCGCCCCCCGGCGCGCATCCCCCCGCTCCTACCGGCTTTGCAGGGGTCCTTGTAGTCCAGGGGCTCCGCGTCCTCCTCCTCTTCCTCCTCCAGCACGTAGGAGTAGTCGGGGAAGTGCATGGCCCGGGCCAGGAGCAGGCAGAGGAGCAGCCCGCAGGTCCGCAGCCCGGCCATGGCTCCGCGGGCAGCGGGCGGGCAGGGGAGGCGGGCGGCTTTTTTTTTTTTTTTTTTT
>JASVER010000094.1:1374002-1417842 GCA_030449065.1 Oceanodroma leucorhoa
CCGGTCCTGCACCCTGCAACCTTTGCTCCTGCACCCCAGCCCCCGGTCCTGCACCCCGCATCCCCATCCCACAGCCCCCAGTCCACATCGCCCAGTCCTACACCCCCTCCCACACCCCCATGTCCTGGTCTTGCACCCCACGTCCCCATCCCACATCCCCCAACCCCACTCCTGCATTCCCCACATTCCCCAGCCCTGCACCCCGTATCTCCTGGTCCCGGACCCTCAGTCCTGCACCCCTGGTCCTGTACCCCGTATCCTGCACCCCGCATCCCACATCCTCCCAAGCCTTGCCGGAGCAGGAGGAGGAGGAAGCAGCATCCCCAACCCACGCACCCTTCCCAAACACGGGTGAACTCCAGGCTGCGGAGCAGGCGTTGAGAAGCTGCCCGCAGCACCCTGCAAACCCCAAGTGAAGCATCATGAGAGCCTGCCTCCTCCCAGGGGGGGTCAGCCCAGCCGCATGCAGCCAGGAGCCCCCCACCCCATGGGGGGATGCCGTGGGAGCGGGGGGCGGGTGCTCCGTCTGCCTTCCCGACCCCCAAAACAGCCCTGCACCCAGAGGCACCCAGTCTGTGCGAATCACAGGCCTGCCAGGAGCTGGGTGAGCACCCTGGGGAGGGTGGGCAAGCACCCTGGGAGCTGGGCTAGCACCTCAGGGAGGGCAGGCTAGCACCCCTGGAGCGGGGTGAGCCCCCCAGGGTGGCCGGAGGGTGCCCAGACAGCAAGGCAGGGAAGAGGCAGCTGGCGGCCCTGCCTGGGCCGCGTGTGCAAGCGTGTGTGCACGCGTGTGCACGCGTGTGCGCCGAGGTCTGTGAGTGACACCTGCCGTCAAAGCTCTGCCACTTCAGCAGAGCCTGTCACGGCCAGGTCCCCACGGGCCACCCAGCTCCGCAGCGGGCCATGCCCGGGCACCCGGGCACCCGGGGGGCGGGTGGGGGCCGTGCCGGGGAGGGGATGGGCACAGGGCAGGACGTGCCCGCGGTGCTCCGAGGGATGCCACCTCGCTCGCTGCCCTCCGCCAGCTCCCACCTGCCCACCCTGGGGAGCTGGTGCAGGGGTCAGGGTGGCTGTGTCCCCCCCCCCCAGGCCAGGGTGCGGGTGCCCCCAGCCCGGAGAGGGAAGCAGGGTCCAGCCGCCCGCTCGCCACTAGATAGAGCTCCGAGTTCGGCCTTGCTTTGCCCGTGCGGGGGGACCCTTCTGCCTTGCCCTCCTGCCTGTCCCCGTGCATGTCCCTTGTCCCCTTGCAGTGTCCCTCCTGCACGTCCCAGCCCCAGCCTGGGAAGTGCCACAGGAGGGACAAGGAGCTGAGCGGGGCCCCCTCCGGCTCCTGGCTCATCGTCCCGTGCTCTTGCTGCTCCCGGACAAACACAGCCCTGTCGTCTTACTTACAATATTCTCATAACTTGCATCCACGTTATTTTTTAAGTGTTCAGTGTTACTGCATACAATTACTGCCTCGGGGACACGCTGGATGCACACAGGCATCCGGGCTCCGCTCCCTCCCCTGCCCACTAACCCCCCCAAATCCTCTTTCCCTTTTGCTTTAGGGACCTCCCGCGTTCAAGGCCCGACTCGTTCCCACCAGGCAGGGCAGATCGTGGGGAAATCTCCTTCGCGCCTTATCTCGAGCCGTTATTTTCCTCCCCCAACAGCAGATCATCTCGGGATGTGTTTTGCTAGTTAGCCCGGCATTGCAAAATCTCCATCCAGTAAACCTTTCCCCTTCAAGCAAATAAATAAACTCCTGAAAACTGGTCTTGCTCTGCTTCCCCACGCCGTCCCCAGCCCACACATCGCACGGTGCAGCCCGGGGATGGGAACGTGGGGAGCAACTGCCTAGTTCATCTCCAACCTCTAGCTGGTCTCCGGAGAAAACAAACAGATCCCCCGTGAAAAACAAGCCCGGCTTTGAAATACTTTCTGTTTCCATCCCTCTGCTGGGAAGGATGTTTGAGGGCTGAGTCCCCGGATGATGTAAATCCATTATGTCAGGATCTGGCCGCTGGTTTCCACCCTGATATCTCCCCTTTCTCACGGAGCACTCCGGGGACCCGGGGCTCTCCGTGAAGGTTTTTCCCCCACCTCCCTCCGCACCAGCCTGGCTTTCCCACACTGGCGATCGCTCCCTGGGACCCGGCTCCCTTGCAGACATGGTTTTCCAAGCACCACAATCTCCGTCGACCGTCGATGGTCTCCTGCCCCATGAGCTCCTTCCACCTTCCCAGGCGGCGGTGGGTGGCCATGGGGTGCCGTGGCCCGTGCCCCACCACAGGCAGCTGCCTGCTCCGGCAGGACCAGCCCCACCGAGCCCAGGAGCCTCTTCCCTGGCTGCAAGGCAGCTCCCCCTGACGTGTCGGCCATATGATGTTTTCTCGAGCCCTGGAATAAATAACCCCCCGAACGCACATCCTCCCACGCAGGCGGCCAGCTCCTGCAGCCCGCCGTCAGCTGCACCGTCCCGCACCGCCCGTCTCTGCGTGCCGCGGATCCCCCGCTCCGGCGAAGGCGCAGGAGAGGTAAGGGGGTTTCCTCTGTTCCCCAAGCAGTCCCTGAGGGGTTGTGGCGATGCCGCAGGTTTGGCTCCCACCGTGGTCTTTGGGCCCTCATTTTCCTAATTCCCGAAGGGGTCTGGGCTCCAGCCGCCTTCTCCCCTCTTGCTCCGGCTGCGTGGCCGGGCGGTGGGACGGGTTGTGTCCCGCTCGTCGGCAAAGCAGCTCGCCCGGTGCAGGCAGGGCTCCTGTGCTGGCCTCGGTGCATCACTCCCTGCCTCCGCTCCCTGCCTGCGGAGCGGCGGGGGGATGGTTGTCATGCCAGCTCCGAAGGGCATCCTGAAAACCTTCGGAAAAGCTGCATCTCCACAGCCTGCTGCCTGAGGAGCAGCCCCAAAGGCCGAGCTGGGGGGGCAGTGGGCTGCACGGGCATCCTCGCAGCGCCGGGGGCAAAGCCCATCCCAAAGCCCTGCCAGGAGCGGTTCAGCTCCATTAGGGGCTCGACACCCCCATGTCCTGCCCCGTGTTGCCCCCGTGCCCGTTCCAGCCGCCCCGCAGCTCACCAGGAGCGAGCGCTCGCAGCCTCGGGAAGCAAAACGCGCCCAGCGCTGTCTGCAAGCGGCCAAGCAGATGGGCAGGATGAGGCCAGCGCTGGCTCGGCTCCGACAGCCACAGTGGCCCCGGGCTGGGCTGCGCTCCATGGATGACCTGTCAGCAGTGATGGATGGAGAGCTGGAGGCAGCTCTGGGCCCGCCGCCTCCCCAAGGCAGGTGCTCCGCTCTCCCCGCTGCCGGTTGCTGCCTGGCCGCAGCCCTGCCTTCACGCCTTGCAGCCGCCGGGCACGGGAGGAGCCGGTTCTCCGACGGTGACCACGGTGTCGTGCCGAGCCGTGCCACGCCGGGGCCATGGGGCCGTGCGGGGTCYGCTTCCCCGCGGCTCTGCTCGTCCTCGCAGCCGCAGGGGTCCGGAGCCGGGAGGCGGGTGAGTGAGGACATCCCTGTGCGTGGCCGTGCTGGGGAGGTGTCCCACCGTGGGGCACGCATGTCCCCGTGGGGGGTGCCACGCTCCAGCCCGCACAGCCGGSATCCCACATAGCCCGGCTGGGTCTCCACGCCCTGCCCCACAGGACTGTGCACCCTCCATGTGCTGGTGGCCCTGGATGTCACCGACTACCAGCAGTCCAACCTGCAGCCCTACCTGGAGCGGGTCCTACGGGACCTGGCCGCKCTGGACCACCTCACCTGCAGCCCGCTCGGCCTGAGCCTCAGCCTGCAGAGCACGCAGCGGGAYGGGGACACCCTCTTCCAGGAGCGGCTGCGGGAGCCCTGGGTGGATGTGCTGCAACGCCTGGCGCGGGCGCACGCCTTCCAGCGTTCCTACCTCAACCAGCCCGCCCTGCAGAGCTTCCTCGGAACCCTGGCGCGGCAGGCGGCCGATGCCAAGGTATGGCACCGGCACGGGCATGCCCATCGCTCCCCGTGAGGCTGGGGGATGCCGGGTGYGCCCGTTGCTGGGGGCTGCTGCAGAGCACCCGCCCCCCCCGCTCCTCACCCAGGTGCTGCTGGTGTTCACGGATGGGCTGGACGATGATGCAGGGAAGATGAAGGAGGCGGCAATGGCGGCTTGGCTGCAAGGTGAGGGGTGGCAACGGCTGCGTGGGGCTTGGCCAGGCGGCCCCTGTGAGTGGGGAAAGCTGTTGGGGGGCCGGGGGCCACCCGATGTGGCGTGACACCCCGTGGCACCTCGTCCCTTCCAGACCAGGCTGACCTGCTGGTGACGGTGGCGGTGAACAATGCCACGGGGCTGGGGGACSTGCAGCAGGTGGAATTTGGGCGATGGCTGGGGAGCGGGCAGCAGCTTGCCGTGGACATGCCGGAGGCCGGCGGGCATGTGGCACAGGAGCTGGTGAGGACAAGCAGCCGTGGGGTGGGTGGCAGGGTCCCCRCGGGCTCTGAGTGGGGATGCCACCCTCTCCCCGCAGCTGGCCCTGGCAGAGAGGACGTGCTGCCAGATGTGTCCCTGCACCTGCGTGGGGCTGCCGGGTCCTCAAGGCCCCCGTGGGCCCCGGGGGGGCAAGGTAAGGAGCTGGAGGGGTGGGGGGATGCRGGAGGGATGCCCAGCCCTGCGGACAGCCCAGAGCAGGGCTTAGACCTTTCCTTTCCCCATCAGAGGGGATGTTTTCCCCAGGACCCCCACCATGCTCGCAGGAGAGCACTCCCATCCTTCCCATCCCTCTCTGCTGGGATGGGTGCGTGGGGTCTGCATCGCCCAGCCGGGTTCCCAGAGCAAACCCTGAGGCTGGGCCGTGCCCGCCTTGATGCTGCCGCCGCGGTGCCGAAGCGCTGAGCAAAGCAGGGGGAAACCRCGGCCGGGGGGTGGGGGGGTCTCACCACGCTCCCCTGGGGGAATTGCACCCCAGTGCTGCATGCACAGCCCTGGATCCCTCTCCCAGGGCCAAGAGGAGCCCTGGGAGCTCAGCTCAGCTCAAGCTCTTGCCCTGCTCAACCCTTCCTCCCCGAGCTGGGAAGGGAGCCCAGCCGCACTGGCTCCCAGCCCAGGGTCCGTCATCAGGCCGGGGGGTCGCGGCTGCCCCTCCCAGGGTCCCTCTGTCCTGGTCTTGCAGGGGGTGACAGGCAGCAAGGGRCGCGCTGGAGAGGAGGGCGAGCACGGACACAGCGTGAGTTGGCCGTGGGACCCCCGGGAGTGGGAGAGGCTGGCCCTGGGGGCGAGGGGACCCCCCGTCACCACATTGCCACTGACGGCATCCTCCCGCCTCCCGAGCGCAGGGGGAGCCGGGACCGCAAGGTCTCCACGGCAGCCGAGGGATGCGRGGATGCCCGGGACAGTGTGGACCGAAGGTGAGGGGCTGTCCCAGCCCGGCGTGGCTCCGTCCCGCAGYGTGGGTGCCCACCGCTCCCCGGCTGCTCTCCTCTGTCTCTTCGCAGGGCTTCGTGGGTCACCCTGGGGAGCAGGTACGTCCCTGCCTCACGGTTTATCCTTTGGCCCCTGCGGACACCGATGATGGCCRAGGCCATGGACAGCTGGCAGCAGCACGGAGACCTCGAGGATGAGCAGGGAACAGAGGGATCTGGGGAGGGGAATGGGAGATGGTCATGACGGATGGAGGGGTGGGATGGCCTGGGGTGCTGGGGGAAACGGGGCAAAGCAGGACCTGGCTATTCCACCCTGTGCTATATAACCCGGCATCAGACCGTGTCACCTCCCTGCAGGGACCTCCTGGAGAAGCCGGCTACGACGGCGTGGATGGGGAGCAGGTGAGCTGTGCAGCGGGGCGTTGCACCATCCCTCCATCCCGGCACAGCCGCCCGAGCGGGACCGGGCACGGGGACAGACACAGCCTCCTCTCTCCTCCCCAGGGCGAAGTGGGGACCCCCGGCCGCCCCGGAGAGAAGGGGTCCCGGGGGAGGCAGGTGCGGCACTGCACGGCTGAGCCTCGGCGAAGCGCTGCCTCCTTCGCCCGCCGCCCGGTTGCTAAATCCCTTCCTCCTGCCTTTGCTTAGGGGCAGAAAGGCTCCCGGGGTGCCCGGGGGGAGAAGGGGCCCCCAGGCCCTCGTGGRGAGGTGGTGAGTACAGGCTCGCAGCCCCGGGGCTCCACGGGGTGCTGGGGGGCTCGCTGAACCCCYTCTCTGCTCCCCAGGGGCCACCTGGGAGGACAAGTCCTGAGCCCGGCACCCCAGGGTGGAGAGGAGATGGGGGTCCCCAGGTAAGGGCTGGCGGGGGCCAGGACCGTGCTCGGGGATGCCGACTGACGGCGGCGGAGCAGCCGGTCGGCAGGACCCTTTTGGGGATGCAGATGTGCGGGGAGGACAGCCAGGAGCTCTGCTTCCCTCCCAACACCCGTAATTTCCAGGGAGACCCTGGCCAGGATGGTCCCCCGGGGCCAGCGGGACCCCCAGGTCCCCCCGCTCACCCGGTAGGTGCCACGAGGAGGGGGGCACAAGGGTCTGCGCCGTGTGTCCCTGTGCCACGTGTCCCCATGCTGGCGCTTCCCTCCGCAGACCTCGTGCCAGAAAGGGCAGCAGGGAGCACAGGTAGGGCTGGCAGCGCCCGAGGACGCGGGGGTCCGTCTGCCCTGGGGACCGGGGACATCTCCCTGCCTGAGCCGTCCCATCTCCTCGCAGGGCAAGAAGGGGAACCGCGGCAGCCCCGGCCCCGGGGGACAGAAGGGCTACGGAGGCACCCAGGTGAGGCCAGGGAAGCCCCTGCCAGCCCCAGGACCCCCGGGCGGGCATCCCCGCTGCCCCCTCCGCTCTCCCTTTGTAGGGGCTGCCGGGACTGCGGGGGACGAAGGGTGCCACCGGCCGCCCGGGGAGCAGAGGACTTCAGGTGCCATCCCCCTCCTTGTGCTGGGGTCCCCGGTGGGTGCTGGTGGCCACCCTGAGCCGACGGYTGTGCCGGTGGGTGCTCACCCCATGGGTGCTCCATGGCATCCTTGATCCGCCTTTGCCTTTCRCCCAGGGTCTGCCCGGAGCCAAGGGCTCCCAGGGAGCAGCTGGCCCGGCYGGCCCCAAAGGGGAGAAGGTGAGCGATACCTCGACGTGGCATTTTGCAGCCTCCCCCCGTGCACCCCCAGCCTGCAGCCCCGCTTTCTCTTCCAGGGGCAGGCAGGAGCCGAGGGCAGGAGGGGGAGCGTGGGACCGCGGGGGCCCAAAGGTGCCCTGGTAAGGCTGTGCCCRTCGGGGACGTGGCATCCTCCCCGGYGGCACTGCAGCCGGGGAGGCTTGGAAAAGCCGTGGCCAAGGAAGCTTTGGGAAGAAGGGTGTTTTTGTAGGTCCTACAATAATCTGCTTTGGGATTTTTCTCCSCTCCCAGGGTGAGAACGGGTGTGACCAGAGAGGTGCTCCAGGGAGGAAGGGTGCCAAGGTACCGGCAGCACGGAGCAGGGATGGARGCGGGTGGGATGAGCGTGGGGCAGAGCTCCGTCCCTGCCCCTGGGGCTGCCGGGGGTCCCGGCCCCGCTCACGTGTGCTGCTTCCCCCAGGGTGCTCGGGGCCTGCCGGGATACCCCGGGGCTCGGGTGAGTGTTTGGGGGGCTGGAAGGGGGCATGGGGACCTCTCCGGGGTCAGCCCACGCTGTGGGGTGCTGGGAAGGACAGGGTCGGCTTCCTCTGAGTGTCCCCCCAGGGTGATGGGGGCGAGAGAGGATCCCCGGGGGACAAGGGTGCGCGAGGGCTGCCCGGGCGCAGGGTGAGTRCGGCGCAGCCCCCTCCCCGCTCCCCCCGCCATGCCCACCCGCTCARCTCCCCGGGGTTTTCCAGGGCCACCCCGGGAGCAGAGGAGAAGCGGGCGGCCGCGGCAGCGCGGGACCTCCGGGAGAGATGGTGACTCCCTGCAAATTCCCTTTTTCCTGCCACATTTCTGCCTGCAACCAGCCCCGTGCGCGGGGATGTGTTCCTTGTTCATATTTCCTCTTAATTTCTCTCCCCCTGCTCCAGGGCCCAAAGGGCTCGCCAGGCATTCCCCCCTCCACGGTATGGGATGCTGGGGATGGGGACCCGGCCTCGAGGGGTGTCCTCGGGGGACAGTAAGGAGCTCGGTGGCCGCCTGGCCCCAGCAAGCTTTTCTGGGTTTGCTGGGAGGAGCTGGGCGGGAGAGCTGGGACTGACGCCGCTTCGTGCATCCCTCCAGCCTTGTGAGCTCCAGGCTTTCATCCGCCGGAGCTGCGGTGAGAACTTGGGACGGTGGCGGGGATGGCAGGGAGGGGACAGGGACCGGCTCGCTGTGGGGACCGCGGCGGAGGGGACAGAGGGATGGCTGGATGGCGGGGGCACAGCCGATGGATGCATGCCCGGAGGGAGGCAGCGGTGGACGGATGGGCACGGGTACCATGAGCACGGGGATGTCACGGGGTGGCTTTCCCGGCAGCCCCTGAGATGCCACCGTCCCCTCACAGTCACCACCTCACCCTCCTGCCCGCTCTTCCCCACCGAGCTGGTTCTGGTGCTGGAAATCTCATCCACGGTGCCGCCGGCCCTCTTCTCCCGCATGAAGGAGCTGCTGGCCCTGCTGCTGCGGGACCTGCAGGTCTCCCCGCTGGGTTGCCCGGCGGGGGCCCGGGTAGCCATGCTGGCCTACGCGGCCACCCCCACCTACCTGCTGCGTGCCGGGGAGGCGGGGAGCGGGGCCGTGCTGCTGCGGCATCTCCACCGCCTCTCGCCCACCCGCTCCTCCCGGCGCGGCCGCTTGGCCACCGCCATGCGCTTYGTGGGGCACCACGTGCTCAAGAGGGTCCGGCCGGCTGCCCTGGGCAGGAAGGTGGTCCTCTTCATCACCAGCGGCCAAAGCCAGGACCTGGAGGGCATGGCGGAGGCTGCCCTGCAGTACGAAGCCCTGGGCATCGTGCCGGCGGTGCTCACCTTCAGCCCGCTGCCCGAGGTGGTGCGGGCTTTCCAGGTGAGCCCCGGGGCTGGCGGCCGCTCGCTTCATCCCCCGGATCCCCCCAGCCCTCACCGCCCGCCCCGGCTCTGCCTCCCCCCCCCAGGTCAACAGCCTCTTCCGAGTGGTCCAGCTCTCCACGGCGGAGCCGGCCGGGGACGCGGCGGTGCTGCGGGATGCCGTGCTGCCCTGCGTCCTCTGCTTCGGTAGGTAGCCCCGGGGTGGCACCGGGGATGGACCYCCACTGGCTCCGGGGCTCAGCCTCCATCTCTCCCCATTCCCAGACCTCTGCCACCCCGAGGGCTGCACCGCAGCCATGCTGTCCCCTGACCCGCTGGACGTGGACTTGGCCTTGGTGGTGGACAACGCGGCCCCGGGGATGTCGGTGGAGAGGCTGGAGGCTGTCGGCGAGCTCTTCCACCKCCTCCTGGGGCACCTGCAGCTCGCGGGGCAGGATCCGGCACAGCGGGGCACCCGCATCGCCCTGGTGCTGACGGGCCCCTCCACCCCAGGGCAGGGTTTGGCCGAGGTCCCCTTTGGGCTTCCCGGTTCCAGGGAGCAGCTCCGGGAGCGCCTCCGCCTCGCGCTGGTACCCAGGGCGGCCGCGGCATCTGCCAGCAGCGCGGTGGCGTGGACCCTCCGGCACGCCTTCCCACGGAGCTCCAGTGGCCGGCTCCGCGTCCTCTTCGTGATGGGGACAGGGGCCACGGTGCTATGGGACAGGGAGGCACGGGAGGCTCTGGCCCCCTTCGCCCGGTGTGAGGATTTTGGTGTCTTGGTGCTCTCCCTGGGGCGAGCCGGGACGGAGGGGCCGGAGGCGGCCGTGCCCGAGGCGCTGCCGGCGTGGAGGTACCACTCCCTGCGCCTGGGCTCGGTCCACCCGCCCGAGATGGGGTACGTGGAGAGGACGGTGCTGGGCTTCCTCAGGAGGCTGCGGGGTAAGTGGGATGGGGAGGTCTCAGGGGGCTGGAGCGTCGCCAGGTCCCGTCCCCAGTTGCTCCGGGGGGAGGCGGCTTGGATCCCCAAAACCTCCTCGCCGGCACCTCCAYCACGCCTCTGCTATTGCTTCTGCTCTGCAGCGGAGAGCAGCCAGCGCCCCAGCACCCCGGGGTGCCCCTGGGAGCTGCTGCCCCCCGGCACCAGGACCAGCGAGCCCCCCCCGGGGACCCCTGCGCAGTGAGTGAGCGGCACCGGGGCCATCCCCTGCGTGCGCAACCCTCGGTCCCCTGCGACATGAGTTGGGGGGCCGGGGGGTTGCACCTCCTCTTCCCAGGGATGGGGTCCTCTGCCCCCCAGCACGTACTGGGGGGTTTGTTCTCATTTCCCCTCCCAGGACCCCCGAGGTGCCCCCCACTGGGATGTCCACAGCACTCCCCGGCCCCGGCAAGGGCCGGAGGGCTGCGGCCGCTCCCGGACCATGCGCCYTGGACAAGGACCCCGGCAGCGCCTGCACCCGCGAATCCGTGATGTGGTACCACCGGTGGGAGACGGGGTCCTGCGAGCGCTTCTGGTACGGGGGCTGCGGGGGCAACGCCAACCGCTTCGGCAGCGAGCGGGACTGCATCCGCGCCTGCATGGACCCGGGTAGGCGAGGGTGGGCATCCCTCCGGGGACCGGGGGGCCATGGGGTGCCCCCAGCCCGGGCAGGGGGCACAGCTGAGGTTTCGGTGCTGCCGCTTGGTTGATGCTGTGACCATCCCGGGCAGGTCCCGACGGAGCCGGCGTGGGCGAGAGCAACGTGACGCAGGGTGAGGAGTGTGCGAGGTGGGGCCGGGTGTCTTTTGGGGCGGGGGTGACTCGTGAGCAGAGAGCGGGCAGGGATGCGGGCAGGGATGCGGGCAGGGATGCAGGCAGGGCTGCCAGCTCATGCACCGGCTGGGTCGTGGGGTGCATTTCCCGGCATGCAACCACGCCGCGCGCTCCGGCCGTGCCGCGAGCGTGCCATGCCACCTGCCTTGCAGCCGCCTGCCTGGAGGCACGGGACGCGGGGCCCTGCCGCTCCTTCTCACCCAAGTGGTTCTTCGAGGGCCCCCAGCCCGGCCGCTGCTCGCTTTTCTGGTACGGGGGCTGCGGCGGCAACCGCAACCGCTTCGAGAGCCGGGAGCAGTGTGAAGCCGCCTGCCTTCCCCCGGGCAGGGCGAGCCCTCCGGCCCCCCGCCCTGCCAACACCTCCGCCTGCACCCCTGCACCCGGCTGCCGGGGCTGACACCCCCCCCATGGGGGTCCAGGGTGCCCCTGGTCCCCTGGGATGCAGCACCCGGAGRTGCAGCGCTCGCCCTCGGCAAACCTCGCCTGCCCCCGCTCGCGCAGGCTCGAGAAACGAGGACGCTTGAATTATTGCACAAGGACTTCGGGGTCCTGCCAAGTTTCTGACAGCTCATCTTCAGCTGCTCCGTCGTGGGGTGGGGAGGTTGGGTCGGCGGCGGGTGCGCTGAGCCCTTGCAAAACTCTGCACACCCTCCGCCATCCGCTGTTCCAGGAGGATGCTGGTGCCCAGGGCTGGCTGGTCAACCCGGGAGCCTTTCAAATAAAAACCACACCACGTTTCGTGCTCACCGGTGCAGCTGGGCTGGGGAAGGGCTTGGGGGTGGGTGCTCCGGAGCCGCAGGAGGTCCTGGACGGGTGCCCCGCATCCCGGCCAGCCGCAGCTGCGCTCTCCCGGCGGGGAGCAGCTTCCCCGGCTGCCAGGAGCAGGGAGCGGGGGCCGGATCCAGGCGCGGGGGTGGTGGGGTGCTTGTGGCCCCCACCCCGGGTCAGCCACGGCACCCGTGGGAGGCAGCTGCGCTGCTGGCGAGCTCCTGTCCCGGGGGGGCTGCGGCTGCGCTGCCCCACGCTACCCCCCTCTGCCCTGGGTGCTCAGCCCCGGGCCAGCATCCCAGTCCTAATAACACCCGATCCTAATAACACCAGCATCCCGGTCCTAATAACACCCGATCCTAATAACACCAGCATCCCAGTCCTAATAACACCCGATCCTAATAACACCAGCATCCCGGCCCTAATAACACCCAGTCCTAATAACACCAGCATCCCGGTCCTAATAACACCCGATCCTAATACCACCAGCATCCCAGTCCTAATAATGCCCCATCCTAATAACACCAGCATCCCAGTCCTGATAACACCCGATCCTAATAACACCAGCATCCCGGTCCTAATAATCCCAATCCTAATAACACCAGCATCCCAGTCCTAATAATCCCGGTCCTTGGGCTGCAGCCGGTGGCCGCCTTTGACACGAGCTGTCGCCAGGAATAACTCCGAGACCTGATTCTTCCCCTTATCCTTTATTCAGTTCTGCAGGGTGGGAAAGGACAGACACATTTTTCAGGACAGCCTTGGCTCTGGCAGGGCTGGCAGGAGGAGGGGGCAGCTCAGGTCACTCCCGTGCCCTGGTGCCGAGCGATGCTCGGGGGGTGCCTCCCGTGAGCCCCCAGGCTGTGGCTGCAGCAGAAATTCACCTAAACACTGCTCAGAGCCCCTAAATGCATTTTTAAGGCAAAGGAAGCCGGGAGCTGCCGGGAGCCGGGCGAGCAGGGAGCGAAGAACTGGAACGGAGAATTTTGTTTCTTTAAATGTCATGTTTTTTTAAGCTCATTTTTGCACTTGGGTTTGGCGAAGCTGAGAAGACTTAAGTGACAAACCAGCTGTCCCCCGGCGCGGCGCGGCGCTCGCCCAAGCAGACACCCACCCACCGCCTCCAGCCCCCCCCAGCACCGTGGTTGCAGCAGGGATGCGGCACCCCACGGCGAAGCGGAGCCCCCCGCGCCCCTCCAACACCAACCCCCCGACCCCACAACCCCCCGCTCAGCCCCACGGCATCTCATGGGCCCCAGCACCCCCCAAAATTGGGGCGGGTGAGGGGGCTGCTGGCGGGGGCAGCCGCGGAGGTGTCGATGATGCTCCTGGAGAGACGGAGGGGCTGCGGCAACACCGTGTCCGTCGGGGATGCTGCAAGGCAAACCTGGMGCTGTGAGGGTGCTGCTGGGTGGGTGGGGGTCCCCCAGCCCTCCCTGCCAGCCCCCCGCCCACCCCTGTGGGCAGCGGGACCCTTCGCACTCACCCAGCAAGGCTAAGCCCAGTAGACGGGGATGATGCTGCAGAGGATGCTCGCCGTGGTGCCCAGGAGSGAGCGATCAGCCAGGGGTATGGCGAGCCTCTTCTCAGCCTGGTGAGGGGAGAGAAGGAAAAACAAGGCAGCAGCGGCGCAGTGCTGCACCCCAATTCTTCATCGGGGGGGTTGCACGAGGCACCGCGCCCGGGGCATTGCCACATGCCCCCCATGCCCTGTCCTGCCCCAGCCGGTGCCGAGCAGGGGGGCCAGCGCTCACCTGCCGGTGCTGGAAGRTCTTGGCAATGGCATCCAGCCCCGGGATGTTGTCCTTGTCCACACGGGTGACGTAGCAGGCGYGGTGGAGCCGGGATCTGTAGCTCACCAGCAGCTGTTTGCAGACAGACCCGCCTCAGCTCGGTCCCACCACCCCTTCCCCGTCCCCCCCGGCCGCGCAGGGCTCCCCGCTTACATTCTTGTAATCATAGATGACCGTGGCCGGGTTTCCATCCCCGCCGTCCAGGTAGAAAGTGGCCACATCCTCTTCCCAGGCCGGTCCTCTCTGCAGCCCCATCCGCAGGACCTGGGGGGGGGGCACGGGGGGAGCTCAGCGCCTGCGGCAGCCCCTCCCCGGGGTGRCGGGGGGTCCCTACTTACGGCATCGGCGTGCCGCTGGTCCGCACGCAGCCACATCAGCAGGGCGCCGGCGATGATGACCACCAGCAGGACCACCACCACCAGCACGATGAGGAGGCACTTGAGGTGGTGGCAGCTGAGGAGCTTGCGGGGCAGGTAGCAGAGCAGGCGAGGCACGAAACACAGGGACCGCTTGATGCAGCCACCGCAGCCGGAGCATTTGCAGCACCGGGGCATGCAGCACCGGGCGCATTTGGAACAGCAAACCGCGCAGGGCAAACAGCAGCAGCCCGGCTTGCAGCATCTTTGGGAGCAGCAACCGGAGCCGACGCAGCCCTTCTCCGGATCCTGTGGGCATGGGAAAGGCGGAGAGCCGGGGTGAGCGGGGAGGAGATGGGAGATGCAGGGGATGGGGAGCTGGGGGGTGCAGGCGGGCTGGGGACGGGCTTGCCCTGGGGAGCAGCTCCCACCCTGCTCCCCCTGAGGTCTGGGGATGCAGCATCCCGCGGGCCCTGGCTCCATCACACGGGCRCCGGGATACACCGGGCAAAGCCCTGTGCCGAGCGTCTCTGCTGGGCWCAGGGACACCCCCAGCGTGACCATGCCACCCCGCTGCAGGTTGCAGGGACTCACCAGCGGCTCTTCCACCACCACCTGCTTCATGCTGCTCTCCATGGCTGCTGCCACCTCCACCACCTCCTCCTCCTCCTCCTCCCAGCCTGGGCTGCCCCACAGCAGCCGGGACAGAGGGCTTTATACCAGGGTGCTGGGGTGGGGAAGGGGGTGGCCCCTGTGAATGGGCTCATGGTCCTGGCATGCAACCGAGCTCTGGCGTGCAATCCACTTCACTTGTGTTTGCCGAGCTCCTTCCTGGGGCTGGATTCCCCTGGGAACCTGCTGGTCAAGAGGCTCTGAGGGTACTTGTCCCCAAGCACGGGGGCCTCTCTGCTGCCCAGGAGCGAGGTGTCGGGGCCAAAGCAAACCCTCCTGCGTGGGTTAGAGCTGCCCTCCAGGGTGGAGCATCCGGCAATGGCCACAGCCAAGGCGAGACCTGGCTCGGTGCCCGCGTCCCTTCGCCAGCTCGGGCACCTGGAGCTGCTCGAGGTGGGCAAAGTGCAAAGGGGACGTGAAAGCTTTCCTACAAAATGCAAGGCTGGGGAGGGAGCGGGGCCACCGTGGGCTGGGAACGTGTCCCTGGACCGCGGCCAGGCTGGGTGCTCCGCAGCCTTGGTCCCGAGGATGCTCGGGCACCGCGGGGGTTTGTGTTGCTGGTACTGGGGCTTTTGGGGCTGCCCGCGGTGCGGATTTGCTCAGGGTGAGGGGGGTCCCAGCTCTGGTGTGTCACCCTGGGTGGTGCAATCAGCAGGGCAGGGTGACACCACTGTGCCTTGGTCTTGYCTGGACATGAGTCTCTCCTGTGGTTGGGCTCAGGCCGGGACCTCTCCGGCCACCCCTGGGCCCCCTCCTCRGCCCCTCGGGAGCCCAGATGCTTGCAGCCGGGTGTGGGGGTGAGGGTGTGCACCCCGTGTTGCACGCTGCCTCCTGTCCCAGGGTATCGAGGAGCATGGGAGACCCTCGAGTGGCTCCTGGCTGTTTGCTCTCCGACACCGTGGGCAGGAGAGGCTGTGGGAGCCCTTATCACACACCCTTCTCGGCCCTGCTCTTTGCCGGGGTGACACAGGGTCAGGGCCAGACCTGGGATTTTGGGGAGCAGAGCTGCCAGCCCTGTGTCGACACGTGGCAATGAGCGGTTTCCCTCCTGTTCCCAGCAAAGCATCAGCCCCCGGGGGCTGTGACCCTCCTCRCTGCCCATGGCAGTGGCCGCATGAGTTAGTGCCTGCTGAGCGGTTAAATCATGCTGCCCAGCACCGCTGTGCTCCCGGGGGGGCTGGTTCGGGTCCTCCCGGGGTCTCTTTTCTCCCCCCCCAGCCCTGTTGATCCCCCATTCTCCGGTGCCGTGCTTGGAGGTGCCCCCCAAGGATGCTCCCAGCTGCCGTGGGGCAGAGGAACTGGAGCTGCTGGGGACGGGGAGTGGATGGGGGATGGAGGGGAGCTGGAGGAAGCGGATCGTGGGGTCTGTGGATGCCCTGCTCAGCCCAGGGCTYGGCTCTCACCTGGGATGTGGCACAGTCTCTCTGTCCCCGTCTGCACGTGGAAGGGACAAGGATGGGGACCTGTCCCGGAGGGGCGGCCCAGACCCCGCAGGGGTGCTGGGGCTGGCTGGGTGCGCCGTGCCCATGGGCTGGAATGGCAGAGGCTGCTTCTGCCATCTCGTCCTCCCTCCGTGCAAACTGGGAGGGCAGAGGTGGGGACACTGGCCATGCAGCCTGGGAGCACGGTGTACGACGTGGGGGGGGGTGCCACTGCCCTGGGGAGTGGGTGTCTGAGCCCCCCCGTGCTCCTCGCCCGGGGCTGGACTGAGCACACCGACATGACGGGTGCATCTACCCACGCCAGACCCTGCAGGGAGACATCCCTGGGGCATCGTGCTGCCTCTCCACAGCACCCCGGGAAGGGCCTTTTGGCTGGCGCAGGGGGAAGGACGAGAGCAGCGCTCGGAGGCAGGGGCACAGGCTTTACTTTGCAGACAGAAGCGTGAGTCCCAAAGCAAATCCCACTTTTTTATTGCAAGTGCCGTGGGAAAGCCGTGGTGCCGAGCGGCTGTGGACAGCGCACCCCTGGGCCGCATGAGGGATGGAGCCATGGAGGAGGAGAGACGCCCGGGCATCCCGCTTGGAAGGCAACGCGGGGAGCATGGGGACGGTGACATCCCCACCTCGCTGTCCCGTCCCCCCGGGAGCCGACCCCAGCTACGCCCAGTAAACGGGGACGGTGCTGCAGAGGATGTTAACGGTGGTGCCCAGGATGGAGCGGTCGGCCAGGGGCACGGCGTTGTCCCCGGCCTCCTTCATCTCAGCCTGCAGGAGAGAGAACGGGAAGGGGGGGGGCTGCCATCCTTGGCCACCGGCAGCCTCCCCTCCAGCGGTCCCTTGCCACAAGCCCCRCAGCCCCGAACTTCACCGTGGCTGCCCAGGGCRAGGGGGCTGGGCTGGGCTGACCCCCTGCTCACCTGCCGGCGCTGGAAGGTCTCGGTGACRGCRTCCAGCCCCGGGATGTTGTCCTTGTCCATGCGGGTGATGTAGCAGGCGCGGTGACGCCAGGACCTGTAGCTGACCAGCAGCTGTTTGCAGACAGACCCGGGTCAGCTCGGCCCCCTCCCCGCCGCCGCCGCCACCCACCCCGGCGTGCCCCGTCCCCGGGGCTGCCCCCACACCTTGCTGTAGTCGTACACCACCATGGCGGAGGCGTTGAGCCCATCCCGCACGGCGAACGTCCCGGCCCTTTCCTTCTTGCTCATGGAGAGGTGCTGGGGGGTCCCTTCGCCATCCAGGCCGTGGATGGTCATTCGCAAGACCTGCCAGGCAGAGGGGGGTCAGGGAGCTTTGCGGGGTCTAAACCCCATCCCTGCAAAGCGCCGRCGGCCGGTGCCATTCCCAAACCCGTCACCGGAGCCGGCGGCACCGTGGCTCCTTCCCCGGCATTGCCTCACCGTTTCGGCGTGCGTCTCGGTGATGTGGAGCCCCAGGAGAAGGAAGGTGACGATGACCGCCGTGAGGATGACCACCACCACCACCATGATCAGGAGTCCCTTGAGCTGCTGGGGGATGCAGGGCAGGCGGGGGGAGGCCGTGTACCTCTGGGGACACAGGGGAGCACCCGGCTGAGCTGCCGGCGTGGAGCTGGGGAAAGCAGCCGGTGCTCAGCCCCACGCCGGCTCCCCGGGCTGGGCGATGGGTGCTCCTTACCGGAGGTGCCTCCTCCATCAGCGCCTCTTTGGAGCTGCCGTCCATCTCGCCCTCCCTCGCCGCGCGGCTCCTGTCCCTKTGCCAGCCGGAGCCGGGGGGATTTATAGGGACCCGGGATGGGTGGGAGGAGGCTGGGGCTGCCCCGGCTGCCAAGGTGCCACTTGTGCTCTGTTTGCAGAGCTGAGGAGGGGGCGTGAAGCCTCCGAGGGCCCTTTCCCAGCATTTGGCCGGCAGYGTGGGGAGGCCAAGGCAAACAGCCTCCGCACCCAGCCCCGAGCTCTGGCTGAGGACCCAGCACCCTTAACATGCATCCCCAAGGGTGCTGCACCCCTGGTCCCTGCAGCYCCGTGCATGGGCAGCTGCAGCCCCCCTCCCCCCCCCCCAGCGTGGGGAAGGAGCTGGCTGGGCTCATTGTTGGCCGGGAATGCCGTGCCTGGGACGGGAGGGACGGGTGCCCGGTGCCTCCSGCCGCGCAGCAGCGCTTGCTGCCAGGCAGGGAGCTGGCGCGGGCAGCGCTGCAGCAAGGGCACCCGGGTGAAGCAACGGGGTGGGAGAGCTGCGGCGGCATCACCTCTGCAAACCCCTGCGGGTACCCTCCTGTCCCCCATCCCGGTGCACCCCAAGAGCACCCAGCTCCCAGCGGCCACCCCTCCGGGCGCGCACCCCCGTCTTKGCGCACCCGCACGCCGGTGAGGACACGCATCCACAGGGATGCTCGTGCTGTCACTCAGCCGCATCCTTCCCTCCCTCCCTCCCTCCCTCCTTCCCGCAGCACAGGAGCATGGTGTGCTGCAGAGCAGCGGGTCTGGCACCGGCAGCCTCCGTCGCTTCCCCTCCACACTGAAATCTCCKGGGAAGAAGGAGAGGAAAAGGCTTCGCCGCAGCTCCCGGGCACAGCAGGAGGAGAGGGACCAGCTCTGGGTGAAAGAGCTGGGCTAGGCCAGGGCGATGGAGCTGCGGCATGGGAGGAGGATGCCGAGGGACCAGCTCTCTGCTGTCCTCCTCCTCCTCGCCTTGGCCTGGCTCTGGCTGCCGGCGGGGGGTCGGCGGCCCCCCCGGCCACCCCCTTGCCCCCCGAGCTGCTCCTGCACCCGAGACACAGCTTTCTGCGTGGACTCCAAGGCCGTGCCCAGGAACCTACCCCCCGAGGTCATCTCGCTGTGAGTAGCCAGGCAGTGGGATGGGGATGGGGACGGGGACAGGGGGCAGGTCACGTCCCCAGTGYGCAGGGCTGGCAGGGGCTGCTGGCTGCCCTGGGGTGGCCGGGACAGCCTCTTCCTTTGGGCTGCAGTGGGGACGAACACGTGGCGGTGTGGGGTACGGGCAACGCGGGGGTCTCCTGGGGGAAGGAGCGGGCCGGGGAYACCCTGGGACTGGTCCCCGTGTCCTGCGGCGGTGGCAGGTCTCCATGCACACGCAGCCATCCATCAGTGACGGATGGAGCAGGGCTGCAGCCCGTCCCCGCCATGCTCCCCATCTGCCGTGACCTTGGGGACCAAAGCCCCAAGGGGACACGGCTGGCGGGTCCTGGTGCAGGGTCCCTGGGGACACGGCGGTACACCGGAGCCTTCCACGGGCGTGTGAGCGTGTGCCTGGTGGGTGCATGTGTGTGTATGCAGCTGTGTGCGTGCATGCGTGTGCATGCACGTGTGCGTACATGCATGTGCATTCCAGCCGGGGRGTGCCGCAGGGGGTGGGCATGTGTGGGGTGGGTGCCAGCCCCCAGGGAATGCTGTGGGGCCGGGCGCCTTGTCCCCTCTGTGCCACCCCCAGCAGGCAGGATTGCTGCTGGGGCCGCTCTCCCATGGGCTGCCCCCTGCCCAGCACCCCTCCCTGGGGAGCGGGGGCTGCGGGGGGGCTGCATGGCACCTAGCAGGTGACAGCAGGGATGGTGCTGAGGGGCACGGGGGTGGCGGAGCCCCCCCCCTTGCTGCCGTCCCCTCTCCCGCATAGCCCTGAAGCTTCGTCTCGCCGGCAGGACGATGGTGAACGCAGCCTTCACGGAGATCCGAGAGGCAGCCTTCGCCCACATCCCCTCGCTGCAATTCCTGTACGTCTCCCGCTCCCATGGCCGGGCATCCCGGTGCCCCCCCCACCCCCCGTGCCTGTCCTGCCCAACCCCGGTGCTGATGCCTCCCCCCTCTCTTTGCAGCCTGCTGAACTCCAACAAGTTCACGCTGATCGGGGACAACGCCTTCGCCGGCCTCTCGCATCTCCAGTACCTGTGCGTGGGATGGGGACGGGGACACGGGGACGGGGATGGCCCTGGGGAGGGCATGGGGAGGGCGGGGGTATCGGTAGGGACCGGTCCCCTCGGGACAGCCGTGCCACCATCTCCTCCCACCCCAGGTTCATCGAGAACAACGACATCCAGGCGCTCTCAAAGGCCACTTTCCGCGGGCTCAAGTCCCTGACCCACCTGTGAGTACCGGGGGGTCCCGCGTTCCCCGGGGACGCSGGGGACGGCTCTTGCCCCTTCACTGCAGCCAGGGCTGTGTCACCTCAACGACCCCTCTCGTCCCCCAGGTCCTTGGCCAACAACAACCTGCAGACGCTGCCCCGGGACCTCTTCAAGCCACTGGATATCCTGAGTGACCTGTAAGGCTGCTGCGGCACCGGGGACCCCCGGGACACCGGGCTGGGGAGAGGGTGACAAGCTCGGGGTTGGGGCAGGGTGCTCTGCTCGCTCYGGGCTGGGTGCTGGGGGTGACKCGGTGCCGTCCTCGGCAGGGACCTCCGGGGCAACACGCTGGCCTGCGACTGCAAGATCAAGTGGTTGGTGGAGTGGCTGGAGAGCACCAACACCACGGTCCCTGCCATCTTCTGCAGCAGCCCCGGGCAGTTCGAGGGCCAGCGGATCCGGGACCTGGCACTCGGTGACTTCCAGTGCATCACCACGGGTAAGGGACCGCGGCCACCCGTCACCTCACTCCCAGGTGCCCGGACCCTCACTGCCGCCTTTCCCCCCAGACTTCGTGGTGCACCAGGTCCTGCCCTTCCAGTCGGTGTCRGCTGAGCCCTTCACCTACGCCAGCGACCTGTACGTCGCCCTGGCACAGCCCGGTGCCAGCAGCTGCGCCGTCCTCAAGTGGGACTACGTGGAGCGCAAGCTGCGCGACTTCGACCGCATCCCCGGTAAGGCATCAGGGCGGGGGGTCCCCTCCCGGGTTGGGACCCCCCCCCGGGTTGGGTGATTTGGGAAGGGCACAGCCCCGGCGTGACGTGGTCCTGCCCGGCAGCTCACTCGGCAGTGCACTGCAAGCCCATCGTGGCGCAGAACCAGCTGTACGTGGTGGTGGCCCAGCTCTTCGGCGGCTCCTACATCTACCGCTGGGACACCGCCGTGGACAAGTTCATCAAGATCCAAGACATCGACAGCCAGAAGATCCGCAAGCCCAACGACATCGAGGCCTTCCAGATCGAAGGCGACTGGTACTTCGTCATCGCCGACAGCTCCAAGGCGGGCTCCACCAGCCTCTACCGCCTCAACCAGAACGGCTTCTACTCCCACCAAGCCCTCCACGCCTGGCACCGCGACACCGACGTGGAATACGTGGAGAACGACGGCAAACCCCGGCTGATCATCTCCAGCAGCTCCCAAGCCCCCGTCATCTACCAGTGGAGCCGGGCGCAGAAGCAATTCACGCCCCAGGGGGAGGTGGGGGAGATGCTGGACGTGCAGATGGTGAAGCACTTCAGGGTGAAGCGGGACCAATTCCTCTGCCTCAGCCGCTACATCGGTGACTCCAAGGTGGTGCGATGGGAAGGGCAGCGCTTCATTGAGCTCCAGACGTTGCCGTCCCGCGGCTCCATGGTGATGCAGCCCTTCTCGGTGGAGCAGCGGCAGTACCTGGCCCTGGGCAGTGACTTCTCCTTCACCCACATCTACCTGTGGGAAGAGGAGAAGCAGAAATTTGTCAAGTTTCAGGAGCTGTCGGTGCAGGCGCCGCGGGCGTTCCGCTACGTGCCGGCTGCCGACRTGCAGCTTCTCCTGGCTCCCAGCTTCAAAGCCAACACGCTGGTCTACCGGCACGTGGTGGTGGACCTCAGTCTCTAGCGGGGAGGCAGAGCCGGGGCTGCCTGCGTGGCCCCGACGAGGCTCTCGCCTCCCCCGAGAGCTGCCTGCTCCTGCCCGAGGACACGCATGCGCCCGCCCAGCCCCTTCCTCCTGCCTGCAGCCGACTCTGCCCCGTCGTCACAGCCCGGTGCCAGCCCCTCTCCCGGTCTCCCAAGTTCACCCACCCCTCGAATTGCCCCCAGGGCAGCACCCAGCCCCACGGTGCCGGGGGAAGCCACGGGCCTCAGTTTCCCCCCGGTACTCCCGGTTTCTCCATATGCAGCACCCACAGCCACCCTGCCCAGCAGCCCGTGGGATGCGGGYGGGAGGGTGGGACACCCCTCGCCCTGCAGACTGGTGCCCTTGGGTGCTGCTCTGCGGCGCTGGCTGGGCTGGCAGGGATGGGGGGGGGGCATGGGTGCCTCTGCCCGCTCGGGCAATGGGCTGGGGGCTTGCGGCAGGGAGGTCTGGGGGCACGGGAGTGGGGCGGCAGGCAGGGATGTGCACGGGCAGGGCCAGGCTGCCAGGGCTGGATGGGATGCTCTCAGGACATTGGGGTGCTCCCAGGCCGATGGGATGCTCCAAAGTGGATGGGATGCCTGAGGTGGATGGGATGCTCCGAGGTGGATGTGGATGGGATGCCCGAGGTGGATGGGGTGCTCCAAGGTGGATGGGATGCCTGAGGTGAACAGGATGCTCCAAGGCAGATGCGGATGGGATGCCCCGAGGCGGATGGGATGCTGGAGGCCAGCGGGATCCTCCAGGCTGGCGGGATGCTGCCGAGACGGTGCCACCACCCGCAGAAGCAGGGCTGGCCTGCTCCCGTCCCCCTCCATGCATGTCCAGCAACTCCTTCTGCCCGTGTCCCCCCGCGGCCCCGCTGCCGGGCAGGACCCAGGGTGCCAGCCGTACCCGAAGTGTACGTGCCCGCCGAAACGCTCCCCACAATAAACACACTGTGACTCCCGGCCCTGCCTGCATCTGCCCACAGCTGCCGTGCGTCCAGCCCCCCGTGTCCAGCTGCGGCTGGCGTTCCCCTGCCCGGGGGTCCCGCTCCACCCGGCATCCCGCAGCACCCCTTTCCTTGCACAAGCCCCACCGAGCCCAGGAGGGGGGAACCCCTTGTTTTAGGGTCCTCCATGCCTGGCACATGGCTTGCCTGGTCTTTTTTGCTGCAGATGCCTTGGCCCGTGGTGATGGAGGGGGGGGAAGCAGGAGGTGTTTCCCCAGGGAGGGGAGTCCCAGTTGGAGCCCGCTGCACCCTGAGCTGYACCAGCACCCGCCCCGGCTGGTTTTCCAGGGGAGCATTTCCCTGTCCCCCAGGTATATAAATATGCATGTGAAAAACCACCAATTAAGCTCMCAAATAAAGATCCTCTCAAAGGTAACAGGCACCCCGGGGCTTTTGGGGCCGGGTTTGACCTCGGTGGCTGCAGGGTCTGAACCTGGTCCCTTCCCCGGTGCAGCCCCCGCAGCMGGATCCATCCGGGCCCTGGGTGCAAGGCAGGGCAGCGCCCAGCCCCAACCGGTGCCGCAGCAGGGTGTTGCTACRATTCTCTGCCTCGGTTTCCCTACCAGGAAAGGGCAGATTTTAAAGCCAGGTGGGAAGCACAGGGAACAGTTGCAGAGGTGTGCTGGCACCCTGACAGYGGCCGTGACTGGGATGGGGGAGCTGGGGTGCCCCGGACCACCGCTGGGGATGCACGGCCGAGGGGAAGGTGGCCCAGGGAGGTGATGCCAGGTCCAGCAGGGAGGACTCTGAGCCCCGCTCCTGTTCTGGGAAGMGGAAGCAGCTTCTATTTTCTCCTGACCATCTTGCTGGGATCCATGCCGGTCGCAGAGCCCTGGCCCTGGTTCAGCAACATGCCTGAGCGGATGCTTAAGGTTAAGTGCACATGTAAACCCAGGTGAGGTGTGCCAGGGAGGGGATTTTGCAGTAGCTGAGGCTAAACCCCGCTGAATCAACACATCAGGGTGTGTGCCTGCACATCTGACTCCCTTGGCATGACCCAGCAGCGCTCACACCTCCGCCCAAACTCCCAGCTCCCGCAGCCCTGCCCTCTCGCACCCCCGATATTGCGACGGGGTGCTCTACATGCCCCGCGCTGCTCACGTACCCCACCCGAGCATCACAAAAAGCCAAAAAGAAGTCCCCAGCCTCACGCGAAGGGTTTTTCCCTCCCTTCCCTGCCTGCTTGCTTGCTGCTTTAAAAAAAAAAAAAAAACCAAACCAAACCAAAAACAAACAGAAAAAAAACCTACAAGCCCAACTATTTTGGTGGGCACGGGTACAAAACGCCGGACCCCACCGCTGAGCTGGGAGGGCGCGGGCCCTTTTAAGTGCCGTCGCGGCCCTTTTAAGAGCGGCGGGGTGGGCGGTGGTGGTGGTGGGGGCCGCTGTGGCGCATGCGCGGAGCCGGCGGCTGCAACATTCAAGTTGTTACATTCGCTTCCGGCCGCCGCCGACGGGGGGTCCGGGGGGTCCCGGGGGGGGGGGGGGGCACAGCGTGGAGCCGCCCGCCCGGGGCTGCCCGGCACGGCCCGGGGCCGCGGGCCCGCCCGCACCATGGTGTCTTGGATGCTCAGCCGGGTGATTGTGTGAGTGGGGACCGGGGGGTCCCGGGGGGGGCTCTGCGGGGAGGGGGTGCCCACGGGAGTTGAACCGAGCCCCACCCGCCCCGGGGTGACCTGTTTAACGGGCAGCCCCCCCCCGGGGGTCCCTGTGCTGGTCCGGCAGCGGGGTGCTTAGCGGAGCTAAGGAATTATTGGGGGGGGGCTGGTGGTGGGCGACCCGGGATGCGCTTGTATGGGGGCAACCAGGGTTCCCCCCCCCGGGATGAGTGAGAGTCCTGGTCCCGGAGCTGCTGCCGGCCCGGGGGTCCTCGCCATGCAGCACCCCGGCCCGCTCCCTCCCCTGCCTCCCGCGCTGTGGCCAGCTGGGCTGGGTGGCCGGTAGCCAAGCGTGCCCCAGGAGTCCCTCGTGGGGAGTGGGAGGCACGGGGGGGGGCACCCACGGCCCCCTCCCCAGGTCAGGCTGATGCAGGAGGGGGTCGGGGTGAGCCTGGCCGAAAGCAGGCGCGATGCCACGCTCCGGCGATTTCCCTGCCCGTGGCCCGCAACCGGGCCAGGAGGTACGGGTTTGGGGATGGCACCTGGCCCGCTGGCGGCGGGGAGGTTGGCACCGGCACCGAGCATCGCTCGGGCAGGGGCTGACCCTTCCTTCGGAGGGAGCTGAGCCTCTCCTGGCTGGGCTCGGCGGGCTCTCGCCTCCGCTCYGCCGCGCTGAGCCTGCGCCGTTCCCCTGCCGCCGCCTCGACGGGTCGGGCCGGTCCCCGCGGGGGTGGGCGAGTTCGTGGGAGCTCACAGCCAGTTCTCCGCGACGGTGCCGTCCTTTTTCCCGGTGGCTCCCGGGCCGGCATGGTGCTGGARGGGCTCAAGGCCAAGCTGCGGCGCTGGGGCAGGCAGCTCTGCTATTCCCTGCTGCTGCTGCTCTATGCGGGGTGGCCTGCGTGCCTCACCCCCCCCCTTCGTTACAGGCTGGTTTTCGGGATGCTGTACCCTGCCTACGCTTCCTACAAGGCTGTGAAGACCAAAAACATCCGGGAATACGTGAGTAGGGTGCTTGGGCAGCTCCTTCCCGGGATCCAGCCCCGGGCTGACAGGCTCGCCCGCTCCCCGCAGGTCCGCTGGATGATGTACTGGATCATCTTTGCCCTCTTCATGGCCACGGAGACCTTCACCGACCTGCTCATCTCCTGGTGAGGCTGGTGTGCGGGCGCTGCTGCCGCAGGGGAGCGGGTCTGTCGGGGTACCCATACCTTGGGGGAAGGAAGGGGGGCTGCCTCCCCCYTCTGCCTGCAAGGAGAGGGGCACGGGCTGCCCTGCTGCCTGCCCGGTACCTGGCTCTAGGCGGACCCTGCATGGCATCTCCAGGCCTGATGCAAGGGGGAGAGGCATCGTTCCTCCCGCAAGGGAGTGGGATGTGCCCTGGGACCCCCCTCGGCATCTGCTCTCCCCCCATCTTCTCCCCCTCCTCCGGCAGGCTTCCCTTTTACTACGAGATTAAGATGGCCTTCGTCATCTGGCTGCTCTCCCCCTACACCCGGGGGGCCAGCCTGCTCTACCGCAAATTCGTGCACCCCACGCTGTCCCGCAAGGAGAAGGTAAGGGCTGCCTGGCTCKGGGGGGGGGGGTCCCACACATCCTGAGGGGCTCGGCAGGACCCTGGGGTCCTGGAGCTGGACTGACGGTGCCCTGGGACACGGTGCTGTGCGYGCTCAGCACCGCCGCGGTTGTCTCGGCAGGAGATCGACGCGTACATCATCCAGGCCAGGGAGCGCGGCTACGAGACGATGGTGCGCTTCGGCAAGAGGGGCCTCAACATGGCAGCCACGGCCGCSGTCCAGGCTGCCGCCAAGGTACCGGGAACGGGGCAGGCTGCTCCGCTTCCCTGAGGAYGCTTCGGCCCCAGGGATCCCGGGAGGAACCTGCCACCCCAGCGTGGGTGGCTTCGGTGGTGCGGGTGCCAGGAGAGGGGTCTCTGGGTGCGGACCCTTGCCCAGTGGGATTGCATCACCCTGGGTTGCTGGTGCCTGGGCCCACGTTCGGGTGCCCCGGTGCTTTGGGGTTTACCCTGTGGGGCTCACTTCCATCCTTTCTGTGTCCCCCCCCCCTCCAGAGCCAGGGTGTATTGGCCGGACGGCTCCGCAGCTTCAGCATGCAGGACCTGCGCTCCATCCCCGACGAAGCCCCCGTGCACTACCGGGACCCCCTGTACCTGGAGGAGCAGGAGAGCCGCAGGCAGCTGCTGGGTGAGCTGGTGGGGGGGGGATCACAGCGGTGGGGGGCTCAAGCGAGGCTCGCGGGGGGGCCGTGCCGGGAGCTGTCGTGTGTCCCCCTGTCCCCAGCCTACAGCACGCCCTCAGCCAGCCAGCAGTACGAGAGCGAGATGGAGGAGATGGAGGACGAGGAGCTCTGGTCGGACTCGCAGGTCTCGCCTGAGCATTCGCCCCGCGGCCGGGACCCCAAACCCCTCTCCCGCAGCCAGAGCCTGCGCACGGCGAAGAAGAAGATGCCGGGCAAAGAGGTACCGTGGGGGGGGGGAATGCGGTGGCGTGGGGCTGCGGCGAGGGGGACCTGACCCATCCCTCCCCCTGCCCAGGGCTCTTCCCGGCTCTTGCGCAGCCGGATCAGGAAGAAAGCGGCTCCGCCGGAGCAGGACAGCTAACGGCCCCGGGGAAACCCTCTGCCAGGAGTCTTAACGCGAGTTTGCCGCTGCAGCACCAGAAGGGAGCCACGATTCGTGCATCCCCGGCCCTGGGGAGGGGGCTCCCCCCTGCATGACACTGTAAATACCTTCTCGGACCTCTGCGCCTGCCCGGCTGCACCGTGCACCTCCAGATGCCTCGGGGAGGGGAGGGCAGCTCGGCCCCCATGCTGCTCCCRGCCGTGCCCCCTCCCAGACCCTGCTGCTGCGGGTTGGCGCYGGCGCCTTTCCCGTGGGGTCTGGAACCTCCCCCCCTTTCCTCCCACCCCATGAACACTATGGGTTCTGCTGGGACCCCCCCTCTCCTGCTGCCATGATGCCTTACTCCCCACATTCCCTCTCCCTTGGGAGCCAGCGAGGGGACGTGCCTTGTCCCGTCTGTCCTTGGAAGCCAAAGACACAGCCCCTGGCCAGGGCCCCCCCACAGCTGCAGGCTGACACCCCCATACTTGAAACCGGGGCGCCGGTGCCTGACCGTGCCYCTGCCTGGCACCACACGGCTTTTAATGTTCTCCCCTCCCAGACAGGGGGWTTTGTACATGGAAAAATAAATGTTATTTCAGACTTTCAGAAACAGGAGTTGTCCCCTTTGCTTAAATACTGTCCCTTTCCCCGGGAGCTGGGGCTGTGTGGGACCCTCCGGGGTGCATGGGGCTGTGGGAGGGTGCAATGCCCAGTCCCCATGGGGCAGAGCAGGGCTGCGGGTGCAGGGGAGGGTGGGTGTTGGGGGGTGCAGGGATGCATCTCAGCCCCTCCTTGCAGTAGCCATRTCCCCCACGGCGTGGCAGCAGCAGCCGTGGTCCCGCTGGGACACCCGGGCYCCCGGCACGCAGCCAGGGCTGCGGACAGACGTCCCCGTCCTGGCCACCAGCCCTGGCTTGTCCTGACGGTCCTGGCCATGGGCAGCTGCCCTCTCCCTGCCGGGGCTCCCCCGTCTCACYCGGGGGTCTCAGCTCCCTTTGCTCCTTCCCCCGGGGACTTGTCCCCTGCCCAGGTGGAGGACATGGGGCACAAAGCCTCTGTGGGGCAGGCAGGGTGGCCCGAGGTGGCTCCTGCCCCCGGGAGCCCTCCTGTCCCCTGGTGCCCTGCTCTCTGGCATCAATCCCCTCGCTTCAAATCCTCCTTGCCCTCACCCCTCAGGCCAGCTTTATTTTTAGGCTCTGGCTGCTTTCTGCTCTTTGGGGGTCTTCCCAGGGCAGGGAGAGCGTCCCCCCCCCCGCCTGCAGCCCCCCCAGGGGAGGCAGCTGTCCCACCGCGGAGCTGGGCAGGGGGGCGGCCCGGGGCAGGCAGGGGTGTTGGAGCAGATTAGGTGGAGGTGGCTGGATTAGCCWTGTAAAACTGTCTCAGAGACGATTACCTAAAGCAGCGGAGAAGGAAGGCTGGGTGGGGACAGCGCAAGGGCCAGAGGGCTGCCCGTAATCCCCCTAAAGCTGCTTAGGGAGCGCGGTTCCTCCAAGGATACAGCCCGGGGAGGCTGCTGGGGCTGCCTGCCCGCCCTGGGTACCTGTGCCGGGATGCTCAGCTGGGTAGTGGGGTTGTCCCAGCATGGGGGACTGCAGCCCCAGGGCAGGCTGGCATGCTGCGAGTGAGGTGACAGCAGCGTTGGAGCCTGAGCATCGTCCGTCCCCAGGGTGGGAGCTCAGTGGGGACTGCTGTGTTTTCCACCGTGGGGAAACTGAGGCACAAGCACCAGCGACTTCTAAGATAGAGCTGGGAAGGGAATCAGGAGTCCTGGTGCCCCACCGCTGTTTTGGCAAGCGTCCTGCGTATTCCCCAGGCGAGAGAAACCCAAGGAGGGGACAAAAGCTGCCCGGTGTGGTGCAGCCCGTCCCCCCGGGGCCGAGGCAGCCCCCTCGGGTGCCAGCGCTGATCCCAGCTGTGTCAGCTCGCGGGCCTGTGCCAGGCTGCAGTCAGCAAAGCCGTAATCTCCCTCGGCTGGCAGCACCCCAGCCCAGCAATTTAAGTGGCTGACCTGAGCTTGCCCGGCCGTGGCCATGGTCCCCTCCRGGGTAGGGGTGCCAGGCTGTGCTGGCATCGGGGGGCTGAGCCCCGGCTGGCACCGCTGTGGGGTCCCCCCATCTCACCCCGGGGCAGGGTCTGTCCCCACCGGAGCGGGGTGAAGCGTACCCCTGCGGTGCACGGCGCTTGCAGGAGGTCACGTAAGCCGCGTGGCTCGGGTCACCGTAAGCAGCTTCCCTGCCGGGAAGGCATTAGAGGGAGCGAGGGTCAGGTCGCTGCCCCCGGCCGGCGGCTCCTGCCAGCTACCCCGCTGTGCCCCCCGGACCCCCACTCCCCTCCCGGGGCTTCCCTGCTCTCCTGCCCGCATCCCTGAGAGCTGGCAGGGGGACTGAGTGACGCGGGGGTGTCCCCTCTCCCAGCGGGACAGGGACACTTCTGGWGCTCCAGGGAAGCGTGACACTAAACCCTGGGGCAGCTGGTGTCTCCGGGACAGGCACTGCCCATTCCCGGTGGGAGACGGCATGAGCCGGTGCCCTGGCACTGCCAAAGGTCAGCGCTCGGGGGCTGCCGTGGCCGGGTGCTGCGGGGGGTGACAGCCCTGGCCCCACTCCCCGTGGCTGGCTCTGCTCCCTCCCCGGGGAGCGCCGGGTTGCAGGGCGGCGGGGGCCGTTACTCATTAATGGGAACTGCCGGCCAGACCTCCCTGGGGAGACGCTGGTTGCTTTGGGTACTGTCCCCAGTGCCCCGCTGCGCCCACCCCTCGGCATCCTCGAGCATCCCCCTGTGCTGCTGCCAGGGCCGGGTACCAGCTGAGCCCCCCGAGCATGTGCTGGTGGTACCAAATGACCCAGCCACGCTCCCCCAGCACCCCCACCTCTCTCCCTGCCCCTTTCCCAGCTCATTTTACCCCACTGCAGCYAAGCGGGGGGCTGCTGCCCTTCTGGAGGTGGGGAGGGATGCTGGTGCCATCCCTGGGGTTGCCCTCATCCCCCTCCAAGCTGGCCGTTTCGGGGGTCCCTGGCAGAGCGGCACCCTCCCGCAGGCCGGCCCCTCTGCAGCGGGGGTCCGGGTGTCCCCTGCCCCTGGTCCCCGCCGGGCTCCCCCCATCCCTGGCCCCCTCCGGCCCTGCCGCCTGAGTCAGCTGTTCCAGGCAGGAGCCATGTGAGGCCGTGCACACATGGCTCCCCGCGCGGCACAGCGCTGTATTTTTAGCAGACGGTATCAAAAGCATAATTATGTCTGTTGTTTAAATGCAGCCTCTTTTCTGGCAGCCCCGGGAGCTTTCAGCTGCCTCCCGCCGCAGAGGGCAAGGAGGCACGATGCGGAGCTGCAGGCAGCGCGCTGCCCGCGGGCTGGGGGCTCGGCCGGGCAGGGGCTGAAAGCCCCCCCGGCATTGCCGCCGGGCAGGTAAGACCTTCCTCCCCCATGCTGGGGGGGGGATACAGCACCTCTCTTGCATCCCCCCCACACCATCGTGTCCTCAAATGCACACCTGCCCCGGGGCTGCCGTCACCCCACCGGTGAGGAAGAGGATGGCGGGTGGGAAGCGTGATGGCAGGAGGGGCCGGGGAAGGGGCGTTCGAGGTGACGGGAGTGTGGGAGGACACGGCTGAAGGAATTCTGCATCCCCCCAGCGCCCCCCCCCTGCAGCTGCCTGTCCCCCCCGGGGACCCGTCTGTCCCCAGCCAGCCCTGTTCACAGCCTGGCCCTGCCTGCGCGGGCACCGAGGACGATGCCAGCTCCGTGTCCCTGGGCTGGAGCCGCGTCCCTGCCGTGACAMCAGAGGCTTTTGCCTGGGGATTTTGGGGACCACGCTCAGGGGGTGCTGGGGACCCCGCTTCCGAGGACCACGCGGCGTCGCCGGGCGCCAAGGGAAACTGAGGCACTGCCTTGCTCTGGCCGGAGGAGCTGGGCAGCGAGCGGGCAGGGGGCTGCCCGTCATTCGTGACTCTCTTCTCCCCCCGCGCCAGGAGCCGCGTTGCCCCATCGCCTGCCCGGTGCCAGCCTGCCCATCACCATGGCTGGCCGGCGGCGGGGGCAGAAGAGGGGCCCGGGCTGAGGGCAGGAGACCCCGGCTGCTCCCAGGTAGGTGCTGTGGGGAGCCGGGTGAGCGGGCAGCAGGCAGCTGCCTGTCCTGCCTCTCCTGCGGGCAGGTGGCAGAGGGCTGCCCGTGTCCCTGGCTGCCATCCTAAGCCTTTGGCCCCGGGGGCGAGCTCTTAATTACATCAAGGTATTTGAAGCTGGCTCTGGGCTGGGTAAACAGGAGTCCCGGGTGGGTGGGGGGAAGGTGAGAGGGTGGCACAGGATGGGTGCTGTGCCCCCGCGCTGGGGCTCGCCGGGACGGCTCGTCCTGCCCGTCCTCCCCCGGCATGGGAAGGAGGGATGCGGGGAAGGGAGCATCCAGCACCACCCATCGCCGGGTGCTGCATCTCCCTGAGCATCCCCCCGCCACGTGCGGGGCTGGCACGCAGCCGCGGACATGGGGGACACCGGCAAAGGTGGGTCGGCTGCGGGCAGCTGCGACGTCCCCCGGTCCCCTCTCCGCAGCCGCTCGGTCCCACCTGATGGGGACAAGCTGCCTTGCTGCCTCCATCTCCTTGCCCCATCCCAGCCTTCACCTTGAGGGCATGCAGCATCCGAGAGCTGCCCGGGGAAGGGGTCACCCGTGCTGCCCACCCCTCTGCGGGGGGGTGGGAAGGGCAGGGGGTATGGGGGTGCAGCCCCCAGCTTGGGGGAAGCGGCTCGTCTCTTCCCAGTAGCAAAGCGAGCGGGATTAGCGATGCTTACTCACCTCCCCAAGGGAAAGCGGGAGATTAGGGCCGGGAGCAGCGTCCGACCCTGCGGCGGCGGGGCCGTACCGGCGGGGCGGCTGCCCAGGCCACGCCGTACCGGCAGCCAGGGCTGGAGGGGAGCGCAGGCTGCCAGAGCAGTTGGGCTGTGGCCCTAATTCCCAGAAAGCTGCTCGTGTGGGAGTGAGTGTCCTCCCGTGCCCTCCGCTCCGCCGCAGCCTCCAGACTCCTGAAGGTTTGACGTGGGTTTTTTTTTCCTTTTTTTTTTTTCTTTTTTTCTTTTTTTCTTTTTTTTTTTTTTTAAGCACCGGGTGCAGATTAGCGAAAGCTCTCGCGGCCATCGCGCCCAGTGCTGGGCAGGGGGGGAACGGGGCTGCCTTCCTCTGCCTGCACCCTCGTCTTCCTCACCTGCGCCACGGTGGAGGCAGGTAGGTGCGTGCCGGGCTCAGTGCCGGGGCTGGGAGGAGGATGGAGGRGGAGGAGGAGGAGGAGGAGGAGGAAGGGCTGGGGCTCTGTGGATGCGGAGGGAGCTGGAGGGGGCTCTGAGCAAGCGGAGAGGGGGCATGTTGAGTCCATTTTGCATGAGAAAAAGGCTGGGTTTCAGGCTGCTTTCCCAGCCAGAGGTGGTTTGTGGGTCCGGGGGCTGCGGAGCCCTTCCCTGGGGTGCAGGGCAGGGCAGGGGACGTGGGCACTGGGGCAGGGCTGGCAGGCTCCTCGGCTGCCTGCGCTGCCGGAGCATCAGCGGAGAGAGGGGCTGTTTGGGTACCAGTGAGCCTTTTGCACCAGGACCCCCATCCGTCCCCCTCCCCAGTGCTGGAGCATCCCGGGAGTCCCCTGCCCCACACGGCCACGCATCCCCCCGTGGTCCCAGGGGATACCACGGGGACAATGTCCCTCCACCCCGCGTCCTCGCAGAGTCTTTCCCCATCCTCCGGCGTCGAGCGGGGCAGGGATGCCAAGGTTTCTAATTCGGGAGCTTCCGGCCTCCCGCCGTGTCTTTCTGGCCAGCGCTTGGCTCGTGGGTGTTCGCAGTCCCTCTGCTCGCCCTCCGATTTAAAGGAAAAACCAGGGAGATGGGAGCTCTGGGGCCGGCTGTGCCAAGCCACCAAGGCAGAGCCCCCCCCTGGGGGGGTTTCTCTCCCAGCAAAGCCTGAGCTGGCAAAACTCAAGCCCAGCCCGGACCCCCCCCTCCCTCAGATTGCCCTGGGGGACCCTTCGCGGGTCGTGCCGGGACAGGCAGGGAGCGGAGGAACCCCGGCCGGAGCTGCTGTGCCGCGGCAGGCAGGCACAGAGCCCACTCCTGGGGATGGGATGGGATGGGATGGGATGGGATGGGATGGGATGGGATGGGATGGGATGGGATGGTGGCCAAGCTCCAGAAGAGCTTGCCGGCAGCGTGGCTGCCCCGCGAGGGCTGCGCTGGCCCCGGGGAGGCTTTGCGAGGGCCTTGGGCTCCCCGGCACGGTAGGAGCAGCCCCGCCACGGCTGGGAGCCGAGGGCAGCTGGGACAGCGGGGCGCAGGGAGGGTGCAGCACCCAGAGATGGTGCAGCACCCAGAGATGCTGCCCCAGTGCAGGGTGGGAAATTCCCTCTTGTCCCTCCGGCATCTCCCCCCGCTCCCTGCTCTTTGCCTTGCCCCGGCAAGGGCTGCTCATGGTCCCCTCCTTGGGGCTTGCCAGCATCAGGGTGSCGTGTCCACCCTTCTCCCCACCTGACCCCTCCTCGGTTGCTCCCTTGGCACTGCCGCAATGGTTCCGATGGCCGTGGGCGTCCGCTGACGCATCTGCAGATGCTGCAGACCCTTCCCGGGGTCCCTCCTGACTGCCAGCTCCCCCCCCCYCAGCCCCGCCGGAGCCATCATCCCYGGGGAGCGGAGGGAGGGAATGGGAAGAGAGTTTGTCTTTCAGCACCTTCTCATCGCAGGAAGGCGCGGGCTCGCCCACGCCCCAAGCCCTGTCTGGGTCCCCTCCCTGTTCCCTGGCACCCAGCGGGTGCAGCGAGCAGCAGCCGGGCGCCGCGGCCCCCTGAACCCCCCTCTCTGCGGCGAGCTGGGCCGGAGGGGATCCCGCTATGGGTTCACCCATGCTGGAATTGGGATGGGGACTGGCGGATGCCCGCTGGCATTGCAAAGGGACCCTGGTGGCACCCGGCACCCGGAGCCACGGGCCGTACCAGCAAGGGTTAACCGCGGCTCCTCGCTCCCAGCGGGGCCAGACCGCACTGCAGCTGCTGAGCTGTAACCAAGCCCGTGGTCTGATGTTAATCACGCTGCTCGGCTCACGCGGGCCGTGGCCTGCCTTCACCCCATCGCCCCCCGGCCCCGCCAGCCCCCCGGGTGCCGTGCCGTGCCGTGCCGAGCCGAGCCGTGCCGGGGAGGGCTGCGTGGAGCGGCTGCGGTTTATGTAAGGCGTGCAAGCCGTGTGCGCAGGGTGTCCCTGGGACACACGCACGTTACGTAAAGCCCCCCTGCGCCGCTGGCACCAGCCCCCCTYCCCGGTCCCTCGCCGGGAGCCCAGAAATGGGGTGCCCACCTGGGGGTCCCGCGCTCCCCTGGGACCTCTGCCCCGTGCACCCGGCTGGAGCATCACCCACGGCAATGGGGTGGTGGGAGCTGGAGGGTTTGGGGTCGGTGTGTCTTGCTGCTGGGAGGTGCTGGTGCTGGGGGTGTGCRTGGGGGGGATACTGGGTGAGCACTGGTGGGGTGATGGGTCCCGGCTCTTGCCCGGTGGGCTGCGGGGCACGAGCAGCCGGTCATGTTAGCCCCTCGGCACCCCTTGGATCGCACCCCGTTGCAGGCTCTGCAGCCAGGAGGGGAGGCAGAGGAGCTCTGCCTTCATCCCAGGCAGCTGGAGGAGGGATGGCGGCAGGGGGAGAAGGCTCAGCTGCGAGACAGGGCGACCCTGGGCTGTTGGACGGGCAAAGTGGCCGCAGGGGTTGAGGCCGCATCCTTACCCTTTGGGCAAAACTGGAGGGGTCGTGAGCCCCCGGGACCCGCAGCCCGTGGGGTGGCCACGTGCTCCGTGCCAGGCGTGCCACCGCCAGCCCCCCCCCGGCACCGGAGCTGGGGCTCTTGGCCCATCCCGGCGTTTCTCCCATTCCAGTTTCACCTGGAGCGGGCGGCCGGCGTCTTTCATCGGTGCCGGGGCGGCTCGGCCGCGTTGCCGAACAAAGGGCGCTTTCTTTGCGCGGGGCAGAGCACACCTGCCCCGTCTTGGCACGGCCGCCGGTGCCCCTGGGGCTGGGTGGCACCGCCGGCACCGCGCCGGTTCCTGGGCGTCAGCAACCCCAGCAGCTCGCCCGCCTGCCCGCCCAGTCGCTGCGGGAGCCGGCGGAGGCTGCACGCTCGCAGGGAGCAGAGCCGCCACCGCCACCTCGTCCTGCCGTCCCTCACCCCAAGATGCTCAAGGCTGCCTAGAGCCGGCGGAAGGTCCTGCTCGCCGCCACCACCGCTCCCCTGGGTGCCCCTCTCCCTGACCCCCCAGCACGCCGGGAGCCCCCGCTAGTAGGACGATAGGCAGGAGGAGCACGGAGCCCCCCAGGCCAATGGATCAAAAACTCCAGCTCCAGCATTCGGAGAAGAACGTCCCCAGGGCCGCCYGGGCGGCTTTCTGCCTCCTTCAAATCCCAGAGCCAGATCCCTTCAGCCTGTGGGTCTAGGGGCTCCCACCCATCCGGCTTCGCCTCTCCGGGATCCGGTGCCGCTGGCGGAGACACCCGCTCATCCTTGCTGCTGCAGGGGAGGCGGCGGGGTCCCCGATGGACCCTCCAGGTAGCTGGCTGTGCTGGGGGATGGTGGGGATGCTCGCCGAGCTGCGGGACCGGCTTCTTGTGCTCTGGATGGGGTGAAGGGCAGGCGACAATGCCACCCAGGGGAGCTGGGGGGACCCCAGGGATGTGGCAGGGCGGCCTCAGGGCACCGGAGCTGTGCTGGGAGCATCTTCCCGGTGCGGGGCTGGATGGGAAAGCCCGGCTGGGTCCTGCGCTGCGGAGGGATGAGATGGGTGTGCCCAGGGTGCCCCCGCGCCCCAGGGTGCCCCTGCTTGGGCAGGGTACCCCAGGGTGCTTCCCGAGCAGGGGCTTGGGCAGCAGCATGGGAACGGGGACTTTGACCTGCCCGGGGCAGGGGACATGATGGGGACAAGCGGCTCTGGGGACACCGTCCCCATCCCGGCTGCCTGCCCGGCCATCGAGGCGGCTCTGTCCCGCCCCGGAGCAGGGCTGCAATTTTGCAGGGACCCGTGCCTGTCCCCCTCGGCTTCTCCGGCTGCCAGGTAGGGAGGGCAGGAGGGCGAGGGGTGGCATTTGCTCTGCCGGGAAGGGATGCGATCGCCGGCTGCTGCAAGGACTGGCTCTGAACCCCGCGTCTGCGTGTGGCCCGGGTCCGGGAGGAGTGTTAATCCAGCAAATCCCCCCAGGCGTTTCTACCAGGAGGGGCCKCTGGGAGCTGGGAGCTCCCCCCTCGCTGCAAACCCTCCTGGGAAGCGCAGCCCAGCCCTGGCCGCAGGCGAATACCTGCGCGGGGCAAGGCCTCCCCACGCTGGGTGCCAGCGGCCGGGCGCGAGGCCAGGCTGGGCGCGGAGGGACGGGTGGGTGCGAGGTGGGTCCCGGCCGCCAGCCCCGCCGGGCTGGGCGCAGGAGGGATGGGACGGGGTGGGAGACCCGCGCTCCAGCCACGTGCCCTCCCGAATCGTGCATCCCGCCGGATGCCGCGGGGCACGGGAGCCCGGGATCCCCTCGCCGTAGCGGGGAGCCTCCCACCTAGCATGGGAGGATGGAGCTGGGTGGTTGAAAGCAGCCACCTCAGCACCAACCCCCACYATCCCCGTGCCTCAGTTTCCCCCCATTGCAACCCGTGCACGGCTGCCYCGGCAGCGTTCGGGCAGGGTTCGGTGCGGCGCGGCGTGCCCCACTGATGCCCCCCTCCCTGCCCACAGGGTCCGGCCAGCCCGGGACGGCGTTGAGCACCACATGAGCGGCAGAACGGCATGGCCAGCGACGCGAGGATGGGGGAGACCCCGCCGCAATGGAGGAGAGCCCAGGAGACAGTACAGGACGCCCGGGGGATGGAGAGCAGTGGGGTGGTCCTGCCCCGGAGCACCACTGCCGAGTTGGGACTCCCAGGCTACCAGGAGCCCAGCAAGCTGAGCTACGGCACGGAGAAGGGGTGTCCCTGGAGGGGCTCCGAGGGATGTTTGGGGCCGGGCCAGGAGCTCACGGGCGGCCGGTTGGGCTGCCCCTACCCGCCGGCCCCGCCGTGCCTGCGGGACACCCTGTGCCGCCCCAAGGATGGAGCCGAGCTGCTGCTGCCCAGGAATGGGGAGCCCAAGGCGGGTTGGGCTGAGCCCTGCAAGGAGCGCCCGGGGCCGCGGTGGGCTGAGGCCGTGCTGGCCCCCCTGGCCCTCTACAGCCACGCGTACCACCGCTACCCCCTGCCCTTCCCGGGGCTGGAGAGCCAGCACCCCGGCACCGCCGGCAAGCCCTGCACCGCTGCAGGGGACGGGGCCGGTGACCCCCCGGCTTTCCGCCACTGCCCCTTCCTCGTGGAAGCCAAGCACAGCCCCTTCCTCCTGTCCTCGCTGCTGCCCACCGGACCCCCAGCTGACCCCCCATTTGGCGGCGGGGGGCCGGAGGGACCAGGGGTGATGGGCAACGGGCACTTTGCTGGCATGGACTGGCGCCTGGGCTCCTACGCACCCGCCTGGGGCCAGCCCCTCTACCTGGGGCTCCCGCCGAGGTGCAAGGCGGCTCCGGTCCCCTTTGAYGACTGCTCCAGCTCAGGGAACAAGGTAGGCAACGCCGGACGGCCACACCGGCTCCTGGCTCCGATGGCCTGGCTCTGGAGCGGGGATGCTYGGGGCTCGGCTCCCCGGTGCACCCCGGCTCCCCTGGGTGATGCCAGGCTCCAGCCTCACCTGAACCCGCCCGGGAGCGGCGGGTTGTGAAAGGCGATGCTGGCACCCATGCCCAGGGCAGGGCCGGGCTGCACCCGGCATCGGCAGCCCCCGAGCGGGACGCAGCCCCCCGCTCGCTCCCGCAGCTCGGCAAGGCGGCGGCACGGTGGCGGGGAGGGGGGGTCCCAGCCCCCCGAGGGATGGGGCAATGCGTCCCTGGGGGGGGTGATGCTCTCCTCCCCGGGGTGGCCCCGTGGTGTGATGCAAGCCCCCGGGCTGAGTCACGGCGGCAGGAGCCATGGCACGGAGGCGGCGGGAGGCAGAGCCGCCAGCCCGTGGGTGCGCCCGTCGCACCCCGCACCTCTGCGCCTCCCCATTCCTTTCCCACGCGGGCAGGGGTGACACGGGCACCCCACGGGCTCGGCCACCTGGGGCTGGAAAGCAGCTGCCCAGCTCGGGAGGGTGGTGGTGGGGGAAACTGAGGCAGGGCCACGGGATGCTCCCCATCACCACCTCCCAAGGATGTGGGTGACGGAGGCAGGAACGAGGACCCAAATCTGGGGTGCCACCAGCCTTGACAGCCCCTCTGCTCCCCTCCAGGAGTTTTACCCGAAGAAAGAGCCCGGCTTCCACTCCCCGGCCAAGGACCAAGCGCCATCGCAGCTGCTGGGCCAGGGCCAGGCGCGGCAGGACGGAGATGGGAAGGGGGAGCCGGCGGTGCCGGAGCCACCGGGAGCCCTGTGGAGGGATGGCCGAGTGGGGGGCAGCTCGGCAGTGCCCACTCCCCATGCCTGCACGCCTCCCCCCAGCGCCAGCCACCCCCTCTTCCTCCTGCAGCCCAGCACTGCGGGGGGCTGCGGGGGTCCCTGGGTGGGCACACGGCCCCATGCCACCGATTTCCCCCCGGAGCCGGGGCCAGGCCGGCCCTCCGAGCCCAAAGACGAGCGCCTGGCATACCAAAGCCTCCAGCCTGGCTCGCCACCRGGACCGGGGGAGTCCGACCCATCGCCTCCGCTCACGGACGGGCACTACCCGCCGGCCCTTGCCAAGCCAGAGCCTCCCCCAGCTTGTTTCTGCACCGTGCAGGGCTGCAATGGGTGCCCGGGGGTGGGCTGCAGGGTGCTCAGCCCCTTTGAGCCCACCCTGGGCATCCCGGGGGGCCGTTTTCCATGCCCACCCAGCAACCACACCAAGCTGAAGAAGACCTGGCTGACGCGGCACTCGGAGCAGTCGCTGCCGCGCTGCAAGGCTCCCCGGTGGGACGGTGGCCCCGAGCCGGCCGGCGAGGGCAAGCGCTCGGCCAAGCGCCCGCACGGCACCGCCGACGGACCCCGTGCTGCCGGCGAGGGTGCCGGGGCAGCCAAGAGGGGCACGAAGGCCCCCGAACGCGTGGCCACGGCATGCCCAGGTGATTGCACGGAGAGCGGAGGGGACCCGGAGGAGAGGAGGATGGAGCTGGGAGAGGGAGGTAAGGCGGGGGGGTGCACGGTGGGTCCAGGGAGGGGGCGGTGGCAGAACCCCATCCCTGGGGAAGTTTTGCATCCCGGTTCCCACGAGCCGTGAACACGTGAGGGCCGGGAAACCTGCTGCGCTTGGGTTTTTCCCGGCACGGCTGGGTCTGGCAGCGACTTCCAGGGTGGCGATTTATAGAAATGGCCCTTTGGGGCAGTGCAGCACCCTCGGGTGTGATGCCCGGCGGGGCAGCAAGCACCATCGCTGGGTCAGASCCCTCCTCGGGGAGGGCTTTGGGACACCGCGCATGGGGACACGCCAGCCGGCATCTCAGCCCTGACCTCTGCAGATCTCCAGCCCTACTTTCCAGCCCTAATTTCTGGCCCAGTTTCCAGCCCCCGCCATGGCGTGCCAGTCCCTCCCGGCTGGTGTGTCCCTACGTACGGTGTCCCAAAGCACCTCCCGTCTCCCCCAGACCTGCCGAGCCACGCCGGCCCGGAGCCGTGGTGCCTGCAGAGCGTGCCCTGCACCGCCCTGCCCGAGAGCATCCCGCGGTGCTGTGCCTGCGCCGCCCGGGCCACGGGGGACCCCGAGGGTGAGGAGGAGGAAGACCCCCCCGAGAGCACCTGCAGACTGCTGCACTTTCGCAGGTGAGCCCAGAGCCCCTGGGGAGCTCACAGCCCTGCCCAGGGTGGGGGGCTCCCGGCAGCCCGTATCGGGATGCATGGAGCATCCTCTCCCATCACCTCGCTTTGGAGAATCCCCTCCTGTCACCCCACTTTGGAGAATCCCCTCCTGTCAYCCCACTTTGGAGCATCCCCTCCTGTTGCCCTGCTTTAGAGCATCCTCTCCTGCCACCCTGCTTCAGAGCACCCCCTCCTGTCCCCTCTCTCCTGCAGGTTTGCCTTTGGGGATGGCGGGGAGCTGAGTGTCGATGGCTTCTGCACCCTGGGGGAGGCGGAGGGGGAGACCCTGCGGCTGGAGGCAGCCGGCCCCGAGCGAGGGAGCCGGAGCGTGGGCAGCAGCCTCTGCCTGGCCAAGTACCTGCTGGGGGTCCTGGGGGACCCCTTCTGCGAGGCCGTCCGCAGGGACAGGGACACGTGGCCGGGAGCCCCCGGCGGGCCCGAGGGTAAGTGGGGACCGGGGCGAGGGGTGACACTGGGGGTACTGGGGAGGCTGAGGGCTGTGTTTCCCGCAGGGGTGACGGCCTGGAGGCGGGGGGAAGGAGCCCCCCAGCTCTGCGACGCCTGCCAGCGCGGCTTCTTCAACTCCCACTGGAGCTGCGCCAGATGTGGCTTCCAGCTGTGCCCCGACTGCCACCGCAGCAGGCGAGAGGCTGATGGCCACGGTACGGGGACGGGGGGGCTTGCAAAGGGGGTGTCAGCCCCGCAGGGGCTTGGTGGGGACGAACGCACCCTCTCTCTRATGCAGAGGGTCCGGCGCGGCCACCTGAGTGCATCCCCGGGCAAGACCACCACGTCGCGTCCCTCGTCCCCACGCAGTTCGTCCCCACCTGTGGTGAGTGTGTCATCCCCCCCCGGCCCCAGGACCCCCCCTCCGTGCTCGCTGCCCGGGTCTGACCCGCCTGTCCCCATCCGTCCCCAGTCCTGACCCRGCTCTGGAAGCTGCTGCACGAGGTCCGGGCCAAATTTGGCATCGAGTCGCACTGTCCCTGCAGGGAGGGGGCTGCGGCGGAGCCCCCGGGGAGCAGGCAGGTACAGGGGGGCTGTGGAGGGGAGGGGAAGAGAGGGTGCAGGTGCACCCCAACCCCTGCAAAAGGGTGTCCGGGAGGGAGGTTGTGCATGATGCCGGGGAGGGGACCAGCCCTGGGGACAGGGGATGTGGCTCCCCTCCGGATGCCCGCATGGACTGGGGTGTTCCAGGCGCTGCCGGGGGCTGCGGTGCCCACCCTCCCACCCAGCAGCGATGGCCAAGCCGACACCTCCCGGCCCATCAAGGAAGGTAGGGCTGGCTGCGGCCCCCCCGCTGCGGGGACAGCCCCGCTCCGGGGGGGTTGGGCATGCTGCACTGCATCCCCTCTGGGGTGCCGGGGGGGGGGCGAGAGGCAGAGGAGGGCACGGGCAGCCCTGACCCCTTTTTCCCCCCCCCCCGAGCAGAGAGCCCCGAGGGGGGCTCACCATCGCCGGGGCAGCCGCCCCCCCGGGGGGCCGTGCAGACCACCACCCTCTGCGACCTCCTCGCCTCCACCGCCGTCAAGCTGTGCCTGGGGCAGGATGGGGTGCGCATGGCCTTCGCCCCCGTCTCGCCCGCCTTGCCCAGCGTGAGTCCCGGGGTGGGCAGGGCACGCCCCTCGGCAGGGCTAGGGGGGTCGGGGTGGGCTGACGGGGCTCCCCCCTTGCATCCCCCCCCCCGCCACAGGACAACCGCCTGACCAGCATCCTGGACAGCATCATCGCCCGCGTGGTGGAGAGGAAGATCCAGGAGAGGCAGGCGGGGGCCGAGCTGAGCCCCCCCAGCCCCCCGGGTCCCTCTGGCCCCCCCAGCCCCCCCGCCTCCCATTGCATCCTGGCACCCAGCGGGCTGCTCTGGCTGCACGACCCCGGCCATGCCAGCAACTACAAGCTCTTCCAGGAGCACTGGCGGCAGGGCCAGGTGAGCCCCCCATCCCCGTGGCAGCACCGCGGACCCCCCCAGACCCCCGGCCCCCCCAGCCCCGCTAAGCCCCAGCTGCCCCGGCAGCCCGTCCTTGTTTCAGGGCTGCAGAAGAGGCTGGAGGGGCGGCTGTGGGGGCCGGAGTCCTTCCGCCCGGCCGGGGGGGAGCAGGCGGTGGAGGTGGTGAACCTGCGGGCGCCGGCGAGCCGCGTCAGGATGAGCAGCCAGGAGTTTTGGGATGGCTTCGCTGCCAGCGCGGGTAAGCGTGCAATGAGTTTGTGGGGTCTCAAGTGCAATTCTGGGGTGTAAGGGGAGGGTGAGCCAGCCCGCGCATCCCTCCCTGCCCGGGAGGTGCCTGGCGGCAYGACCCCAGCATCCCCGTGTGTGATGCCGTGCTCCATCCTGCAGCATCCCCGGAGCCGGAGAAGGGCGGTGGGGACCTGCTGAAGCTGGAGAGTGGCTTTGGGGACATGGAGCTGTGTCGGTARGTGACAGCAGAGGCTTCACCAGGGTGGGTTTCCCACTCCCTGGCAGCCCGGTGCCCCCTCCCCTTGCCGGCTGGGTGCCAGCCCCTGCAGCGGTGGGATGCATCCCGGTGTGGGATGCAGGGAGYAGGGCTGGGGGCAGCGGGGCGGCTCTGCCAGCACCAGTACGCGGTGCCCCGGCCTCGAGCACCGCGCCTGTGCCGCAGGGCCGCCAACCTGAGCGCCAGCTTGCCGCTGCCGGAGCACTGCGGGCCCGCCGGCCGCCTCAACCTGGCCACCTACCTCCGGGGCCAGCGGGGCCGGCGCTGGCTGCGCCCGCGCGTCTGCGTGGCTTACGGTGAGTGCCGCCCGGCAGCACCGCGGTGCCCGGGGTGGGGGGCGAGTGGGTTTCCCCCACCCACGACAATGTTCGCCCCTGGCCCACTGCCCTGCTCCTGCTTGCAGGGGTGCATCCCCAGGACCAGACCATTGGGACCAAAAACCTGACGGTGGAGGCAGYCGACTCCATCAGCGTCCTGGTGCACGCCGCGGCGAGGCTGCCTGAGCGGCCGGCGGCACGGCAGGGTAGGGCGGGTGAATGGGGGGGTCCCCCCAACTCAGCCTCCCACCCCAGCCCCCCCCTGAGCACCCCTCTGCTCCCAGACCTGCTCCTGCAAGCCGATGCTGATGGCATGGACGCGCCGCTGAAGGAGCGGCTCTGGGAAGCCGGCAGCCGGCCCGGAGCCCTGTGGCACATCTTCCGTGCCGAGGATGCCGGCCGCATCCGAGACTTCTTGCAGAAGGTGGGTGCCATCACCCCCTGGTGCAGCCCCAGCCCCCCCCAACCCCCAGCTCCGCTCAACCCCGGCCCCCCGGCAGGACCAAAGGCAGGAGGGGGCGGCTGTGGCAGAGCCCCCCGACCGCTACCTGGACCTCTCGCTGCGGAGGCGGCTGCGTGAGGAGTGCGGGGTGAGCGGCTGGACCCTCCTCCAGTTCCCGGGGGACGCGGTGCTGGTCCCCGCCGGGGCTCCCCACCAGGTAGGCAGCTCTGCAACCCCCCCGAGGGCAGTTATTTGGGGTGCAGCTGTGCCAAAGCCCCCTGGGGAAACTGAGGCACAGCYGAGCCCCCGTCCCTGACGCCGCTGTGCCGCGGGCAGGTGCAGAGCCTCACCGGCACCATCAGCGTGGAGCAGCGGTTCCTCTCGCCGGAGAACACCGTCCGCCTCCGGGACCACAGCACCCACCCCACCGGGGCCGCACGTCAGCTCCGCGCCCAGGTGGGCGGATGGTGGTTTGGGGGTGGAGTGGGGGGCTCCCRGTGCGGGGTGCGTGGTGCTGACCCCCTCTTTGCACCCTTGCAGCTGGATGGCATGATCKTCTCCGCTGTGCGGGAGGCCGTGGGCGTCCTGCGGGGCTGCAAGTGAGGCGGCCGCGGCACGCCGGGGGGATGCTCGAACAAAGCCAGCGCCGCTGGCCACGGCCACGGCCGAGATGCTGCAGGGAGCCGGGGCCGGCCGCCTCTCGCTTGGTGCTTTGCTCCGCAATCGCCCGAGGAGGCTCCGGGCGGGAGCGGGGCAGCTGGGGAATAAAGTGTCTGCAACGTGCCGGGGCCGCCGGCAGCACCAGCACCCGCCTCGGTGTCTCCCTCCCGCGCGGCGTCGGCCCCTTCATCCCCATCCGCGGTCAGGGGTGCCCCGGGATGGGGAGGGGGGGGGTGGCAGAGCTGGGCTGTGGCATGGGGTGCTCCCAGCCCTCGGCGGGTGGCCGAGGCCACCGGTGAGATGAGTTTGGTGCGGTCTCGGTGCCGGCAGCCTCATAGAGAACTGGAAAACATCTGGACATCGCGGCTCGGTGCTGCCCAGGGGTTCGGGGTCCCAGGGTGCAGCTCCATCCTGCCCTGCTGCGGGAAAGCAACTGCCGCAAAGGCCTGTCTGGGGAGCAGGGGAATTGCTCTGCTCCGTGCAGGAC
>JASVER010000094.1:1417977-1428583 GCA_030449065.1 Oceanodroma leucorhoa
CGGACGGTGCACGCAGCCTCAGTCCCTGCATGCCAGGCCAGCCGCACCGTGCAACATGCACCTTGCACCGCCCCACGCACTGCAGGAGATGGAGCAGGGGCTGCAATTAGCGCCCTGCAATTAGCGCCGTGCAATTAGCGCCCTGCAATTAGCGCCCTGCAAATGGCACCGTGCAATGGGCGCCGTGCAAAYTGCACCGTGCAAATGGCACCGTGTAATTAGCACCGTGCAATGGGCGCCGTGCAATTAGCACCGTGCAATTAGCGCCCTGCGCCCAGCACCGTGCAAGCGCCGCCCCGCGATTAGCCCCGCCCCTGCAATGCGCACCGCGCACTCTGCGCCACCAGCCTTCCCGCGCCCCTCACGGCCCCTTTAAGGCCAAGCCCCGCCCCGCAGCCTTGCCAGGAAGTGGCGGCAGGACTAACCAATGGGAAGCGAGATGGCCTCGCCGGCCGGCCAATAGGCGGCGAGCGAGGTGGGCGGGGGCCGCGCGGCGGAGCCCCCGGGACGCGGTGAGTCCCCTGGCGCATGCGCGCGGCCGGGACGGGGGGGGGGCTGCGGGCGCCCTGCGCCCCCTTCCCTGCACCCCTGCCCTCCCCTCCTGCACTCCCCAAACCCCCCCCGTTGCACCCTGCAGCCCCCCCGAACCCTCCCCCTGCTGCACCCTGCAATCCCCAAACTCTGCCCTTATTGCACCCAGCAGCCCCCCAAACCCTTCCCCATTGCACCCCGCAGCCCCCCAAACCCTTCCTTTATTGCACCCTGCACCCAAAACCCTTCCGTTATTGCTCCCTGCACCCCAAACCCTTCCTTTATTGCACCCTGCACCCAAAACCCTTCCATTATTGCTCCCTGCACCCCAAACCCTTCCCCATCGCACCCAGCAGCCCCCCAAACCCTTCCCCGTTGCACCCTGCAGCCCCCCCCCAAGCCCTTCCCCTATTGCACCCCGCAAACCCTCGCCCTAGTGCACCTCCCCTGCAAGCCAGCAAGCCCTGCTCTGCTGCTGCACCCCTCGGCGCACCCTGCAGTCCCGCAGACCCTTCTCCCGCTGCACCCCACAACCCAGCACCCCAACTCGCACCCCGCCTCGCACCCTGCAGCCCAGCTCGCCCTTCCCCTATCGCACCCTGCAGCCCAGCTCGCCCCCCTGCACCCCGCAGTCCCCCACGCCTTTCCCCCTGGGCACCCCATACTCCGACCAGCCCTTCCCCTATAGCGCCCTGCAGTCCAGCACCCCCTGGCCCCCGCAGCCCCCCGATTCCTTCCCTTGGTCCAGCCCTCCGAGCACCCCGCAGCCCAGCGAGCCCTTCTCCTACCCAACCCCGGGCATCCCCCAGTCTAGCAGACCCTTCTCCCCCAGCATCCCCCAGTCCAGCCGCCCTTTTCCCCCCAGCGTCCCCCAGTCCAGCAAACCCTTTCCCCCCTACCTCCTCCAGTCCAGCCAACCCTTCACGTATTTCAGCTTCCCGTGTATCCTGCAGTCGAGCCAGCCCTTCCTCTACCGCAGCCCTCCCCGCATCCCCAAATCCAGCGAGCTCTTTCCCTACAGCCCCCTGTACACCCTGCAGTCGAGCCAGCCCTTCCCCTACTGTGCCCCCCCATGCCTCCCCCAGTCCAGCAAGCCTTTCCACTACTGCAGCCCCCCCCGTCTCCCCAAGCCTAGCGACCCCTTCCCTTACTATTTCCCTTCCTACACGCTGCAGTCGAGCCAGCCCTTCCCCTCCTGTGCCCCCCTGGGCGTCCCCCAGTCGAGCAGACCCTTTCCCTACTGCACCCCTCCCTGCGTCGCGAAGGCCACCGAGCTCTTCCCTTGCTACGTCCCCCCCCAGCCCAGCAGACCCTTCCCCTGTTACACCCCCCTCCACATCCCCCAGTCCAGCAAACCCTTCCTCTCCAGCACCCCGCAACCGCTGGGTGACCCCTTCCCGCATTGCACCTCCCCGTGCACCCCGCAAATGCCGGACCCCCTCCCTCACCGCCTCCTCCAGCCCAGCCAGCGCCGGGGCTCCCTATCCCCCCGCCTGCACGTCTGGGGGGTGCCCTCCCCACCCCAAAACCCCGCTACCCCCTGAGCGGGTGCCTGAGGGCTCTGCAACCCCCCTCCCCATCCAGTCTGCGGGGCCCCGGGTCCCATGGGGGAGGCTCCGGCAGCGGAGCTGGATGCGGTGCTGGGTGGCGGCGGCTGGGACGTGGGGGCGAGCTTCGAGGGTCCCCCACCACCCACCGGTCCCATCCGCCTGGGGAGGAACGCCTGCTACGTCGTCCTGGCCGTGCTCTTCAACGAGGAGGTGAGGCAGCCCCCGCGGGACCCCCACCCCGGTGGCACCCAGTGCCCACCCGACCCCTCTCCGTCCCCGCAGGATGGGGTGCTGCTGGTGCAGGAGGCCAAGCCCGAGTGCCGCGGGAAGTGGTACCTGCCGGCCGGGAGGATGGAGCCCGGCGAGAGCATCGTGGCCGCCATGCGGAGGGAGGTGAAGGAGGAGACGGGGCTGGAGTGCGAACCCCTCACCTTGCTGGCGCTGGAGGAGAGGGGGCCGGCGTGGATCCGCTTCGCCTTCCTCGCGCGCCCCACCGGTGCGTGCCTGTGCCGTTTGGTGCTCTGAAGGGGTATGGGAAGGAYACAACTCACCTGGTGCATCCCCTGCCAGCCCCGTGCCGGGGCATCGATGTCCTCTGCGAGCCCCACGGTGGGCTTTGGTGTCCCCAACCAGCCCTGTGCCAGGCATCGGTGTCCCCTGGCACCTTTGTGCCGGAGCATCGGCATCTCCTGCCAGCCCCGTAATGGGCATCGCTGTCCCCTGCCAGCCCTGTGCCAGGGCAGCGCTGTCCCCTGCCAGCACCATCACCAGTGCTGGCATCCCCCCACAAACCCCATGCTGGGGTATCGGTGTCCCCTATCAGCCCCGTGACGGGGGTCTCGGTGTCCCCACCAGCCCCATGACGGGGCTACTGGCACCCCCTGCCAGCCCAGTGCCGGGGTCCTGCTGTCCCCTGCCACCCCCGTGCCAGGACGTTGTCATCCCCCGCCACCCCTGTGCCGGGGCATCGCTGTCTCTCTGCCCACAGGCGGGACCCTGAAGACCCTGGAGAAGGCTGACGCCGAGTCCCTGCAAGCGGCGTGGTGGGCCGGGGACCCCTCGGCGCTGCCGCTGCGAGCCCCAGACATCCTGCCCTTGCTGGACCTCGCCGCTCGCTACCGCCGCAGCCCCCCGCACCCCCCCACGCTGCCGCAGGAGCTGCCCTGCGCCCTCCTCTGCTTGCGGCTCCTGGTGGCCTTCGCCAACGACGCCGGGGACCTTTGGGTGCTGTTGGGCATGGCTGGGACCCCCCACCTGCCCGTGGTGGCCTGCGGCACGTCCCCGGCCGAGCTCCGTGGGGGTCTCCGCCTGCCCGTGCTGCAGCTGCTGCGGGACTGCCTGCCGCCGGACCCCCACCCGGGACCCCTGGGGCTGCTGGGGCTGCAGCATCGGGCTGGGGGTCCCGGGGGAGCCGACGGTGTTTGCTTCAACATGCTGCTGAGCATCCCGCCCGGCAGCCCCGGGGCTGCCCCCCCCGAGCCCCGCAGCCCCACTTTCCGCTGGTGGCCCGTGGAGGAGCAGAGCCTGAGGGGCAGGATCCTGCAGCGGCTCCGTGCTGCGGCCACGGTGCCCGTCCGCAGCTAGTGCCCGGTAAGCCCCGGCACCCCGGCTTTGGGTACGGGGGGGTCCAGCTGAGACATGTGGTCGGGGGGGTCCTGCTTGTAGTGCCGAAGGCGAGGGCCCTGGGATGTGTTGCCTGTGGCCGGGGGGACGTTTTGGACGTTTTTGGGCATGGTGTCCTGGGCTGGAGGGGCTGAGCGCCAKCCAGAGCAGAAATAAACCCGGCTGCTGCTTCTTGCATCCACCTGGCTGCGGTTGAACAAGGGGGGGGATGAGGGAAGAGTGGGGAGCCCGGTTTTGGGGGACGCTTGGGAAGGGGACGGGCACGGTATAGACGGCAGGGACACAGCGTGTGGTGCTGAGCTCACAGCTTTATTGTAGCAGAGTCCCATCACCCAGGGGACACAGTGCCCGGCTGTGCGGGGCTCGGGGTGCACCGTCCCTGCCAGGCAGGACCCACAAACACACACACACACACACACACACGCACCCCGTGCCCCAGAGCCGGGGGAGATGATTGAGTTATTGCAGCTGAGGGGGTGGCATTGCCCCACGCAGGCAGAGGACAAGCACCGTGCCCGCGCATCCCATTATTGCCAAAAAAATCCTGCTTGAGGTTGGTGGGGGCTCGGGGCAGCTCCGACACGGGGCAGGGGGAGCAGGAACCCAGCACCCAGGAGGAAATGCGTCACGGTTCACTTTGCACCCGGAGGGGGCCGCATCCTGCACTGGGGAGGTGGCATCACCTCTGGGCTGGCCAAGGTGGTGRTGAAGGACTCTGCGCCTCCTCTTCCTCCTTGGCTATGAGGCTGGTGTCCTTCCCGGGGTGCCACCGCCATGCCCGGCTATTGGGGACGTGCCGGTCCGAGCGGGGCCACCGGAGGCTACCGGCACATGGGTTGGGCCATCCCCGGTGTCCACCGCAGCCCAGCCGAAGAGGGGGTGCTTGGCGGGGGGCAAGCCGCAGCTCAGGGGGGCCCCTCCGGCGGTCCCTTGACCAGAGCGATGGCAGCCAGCTCCTTGCAGAACTCCTCCAGCACCACCACCCCCTTGAAGAGCATCGCGTGGTCCATCCTGTGGGGAGACGAGCAATGGGGGCTCCGTGGGGTACACCCCCCTCAAAGGGAATGCGTTGCCCCCCTCCCGTGCCCCCCCCAGCACTTACTGCTCTCCGGGTACSAGCCCCATGAGCTGCCGGCGCACCAGGAGCAGCTTGGCCCTGAAATGGGGCACACGCTGGAGCCGCTGCATCAGGTCCCCGATCACCTGCAGGGAGGGGGAAGAGTCAGGCTCCATTTCGAGGGGGTGTCCCCATTGCGCTCCCCCCCCCCGGCCCCCAGCAGGTGACATTACCCTGACGAGGACAGAGAAGAGCGAGCGGCAGCCGGGTGCCAGGTTGAGGTAGGGGTCCAGCAGGTACTCATGGAGGTGGGGATGGGGGAAGGTGGCCAGGCGGGACAGCACCGAGGTCACCTGCAGGTTCAGGCTGTAGGGCTGGGGTTGGGGGGGGGGATGCTCAGTGGGAGCTGGCACGGCCAGTCCCCCCCCCCCCGGCATCCCCCGGCGAGGACGTGTTTGAATAGAGGATGCTATTCCCATGGCTATTGCCAGCCCTGCACCCCTGGGGACCCACAGCGGAGGGTTGCAGCCCTCCTTTCCAGGGGCCGGGACCCCCACAGTGGGCGTATGGCCAAGAGCATCGGTGGCGTTTGCAGCCACTGAGCTCCCATTAGTGGGGACAGGCAGAGMGCCCCAGAAAAGTCCCCCCCCGGCCATGCCAAGGCAAAGGGCAGTAGGGACACAGGTACGTCCCTGGCATCCCGACTGGCCACCCCCCTACCTGGTCCAGGATCCGGSTCATCCGGTCAAACAGCACCTCGAGGAAGTGGCCCTCGTAAAATGTCGCTTCGGGGTGGCAAGCGTCGAGGGGTTGGGGGGCCGGGGGCCACCCCCATGGGGCCGCGCTGGCACGGCACGCCTGGACCTGGCCGGGGGGGTGATGGTGGGTGAGAGCCAGAGCCGGGGCTGGCACTGCCAGGGATGGGGACCCCCCCCCAGCCTCTCACCATGCCCAGGGCATCGTGCACGTAGGTGTCGTAGCCACCTTCCTCCATGCACGAGGAGGTCTTCGCCTCCTCAGGGACCAGGCAGAGGAAGCTGGAAGAGAGGGGAGAGGGATGGGGAAGGGGATGCAGCCCCCCCCCATGCTGGAGCAGCCCCTGCAAATCCCTACCTGCTGACCACCTCGCTCACTTGCCCCTTCCCCGACGGGGCCGATCCCAGCAGAGGCTTTTTCGCCGTCCCGAAGCCAGCATCCGGGAATCCGTCGGTGAAATAGGGATCCTCCTCCAGGTCCCTGTGGGACCGCCACAGGGGCATTAGCCGGGTGGGTGCCAAGGGGCTGCCCCCCTCGCTCTGTCCCAGCCCCCCCTGCTCACAGCCCGTCCTCGTTGGGGTCCGGCTCAGGGGGTCCGCGCTCGTCGGGCCCGGGGGGGCCACGCTGCAGGTAGCCCCTCGCTTCCAGGTTCCTCAGCGCCAGGCTGTGTGCCACGTGCTCGTGGGGTTTCCGCAGGAGCTCCTCGAAGAGCCGCAGGCTGGCCAGGCTGATCTGCGGCACGGCGAACGGGGTGAGACCACCGGCACTGCCCCCCCCCCCCGGCATCGCCCCCCCCGCCAGGACGGGGCTCACCTCGTCGGAGAGGTGGTTGCAGCGGTCGATGAGCTGGGTGCGTAGAGGGTGGGGGGTGTCCCCCGGGGTCTCGGGGTGCCGGTCCGGCCCCAGCAGGAAGAGCACGAGGCGGTGGAGCAGGGGCGGTGCGCGGATCTGCCGCACCGTGCCCGTCAGCATGGCCGTGGCGCCGAGGACGGCGAGCTCGGACCTGCCGGGGACAGGGTGGGATGCTGCGAGGGGTGTCCTGAGACAGCACCGGCATCTCCCAGCCGGGAAAAAGGAGGTGCAGGCAAGGGGAACCCCGCGGTCCCAGCCCCAAGGGGGTCCTTGATAGAGAAACTCTCCCCCAGCTGCTGTCTCGTGCCTCAGACACTCACATCTGTAGGAGCTGAGGCTGCAGGATGCCCTGGAAAAACTTTTCCTCCACGGCCTCGGTGATGGCATCCGCCACGACCTGTGGGTGATGGCAGAGGGTGAGCCGTGGTGCGGGCAGGGGGCTGCCGTGCTCCGCAGGGCCGGCCGGGTGCTCCTTACCGGGTGGGCACCCATCACCAGCTCATCCAGGTAGTCCAGCCAGCCGAAGAAGGCAGCCAGGCTCTCCTTCCCYGGGAAAACCCCCTCGCCSGCAGCATCACCCTGCGACCTGCATGGGGTAGAGGACGTGGGGCTGCGGCAAAGCCTCGGTGGTGCCTGGGGACCACCCTGCCCGGCACCCACCTTACCTCCAGCTGACCCTCTCCAGGGCGAGGACATCGGTGGGGTCGGTGCAAGCGGGCACGGCGCTGTAGAGGTCACAGAGATGCTCCGTCAGCAGCTGGCACAGGGCACTGCCCCGCACCAGGCAGGCAGCAGCCGCCTCCTGGGCGAGCCCCACGAGCAAGAGCAGGTTTTCCCGAGCCTTCAGCGCGACCCTGCTCTTCTGCGAGGAGGAGGAGGAGGAGGGAGGCGGCGTCACACGACYGGCGGTGCCYGCCGTCCCCTCCTCKCCAGCCCTTTCATAGAATCATAGAATCMTTAAGGTTGGAAAAGACCTCTAAGATCATCRAGTCCAACCATCAACCCAGYACCCATGCCCACTAAACCATGTCCCGAAGCRCCWCATCCACACRTTTTTTGAACACCTCCAGGGATGGTGACTCCACCACTTCCCYGGGCAGCCTGTTCCAATGCCTGACAACCCTTTCAGTGAAGAAATTTTTCCTAATATCCAATCTAAACCTCCCCTGGCGCAACTTGAGGCCATTTCCTCTCGTCCTATCGCTTGTTACTTGGGAGAAGAGACCAACACCCGCCTCTCTACAGCCTCCTTTCAGGTAGTTGTAGAGAGTAATAAGGTCTCCTCTCAGCATCCTCTTTTCCTCCTACCTTGCTCTTGCACAGCCCCACCAAGGAYGTGACGAGGTTGCTGTCCCTCCGTGGTGGGGAGGGCTCGGCGGGGGGGGAGCCGGCACCGGCGGCGGTGCCCGGGGGATGCTCCGCACCCTCTTCCACAGGGCTGGCCGGCAGCTCCTGGGCTCTCCTCCCATTCAGGATGCTCTTGCCCTGGAGAGGAAGAGGAGCAGCAAAGCATCATAGCCACCATCTTCCTCCCACTCACCCTGAGGAGCTTTGCAGTGGGGATGGAGCTGCAAAGCACGTGAAAAAGCTCAATTAAACGAGCCAAACCCCATGGATGACCCCGTACGTGTCCCACCGGCACAGGGATGCCCGGGGGCTGCTCACCTCCAGGATGTACGTCAGCAGGGTGGGATCCTGCTTGATCTTTGTGCAGAGGACGGCTGCGAACTGCACCTCCTCCTTCTCCGTGCCGGAGCCCAGGYGGTCGCCGCTGAGCTGGAGCAGCTTCTGGTCGGGCAGGGAGAGGGCTGCTGGGCTGCTGGGTGCTCTCCCGCCCTGCCCGGSTGCAGCAGTGCCGCCCCATCACCGCCGGCATCGGTTCCCGGCAGCGTTTGGCAGGGATGTGGCCAGTCCCAGCACGCGGCATCGCCGGCGGCACTGCCAGCCGGGGCCTCCCACCGGCCCCCCCCCCGGGGCGCGGGGCTCACCTGCACCGGCCTGTGGACGTTGAGGTAGTGCAGGAGCGGGTGCTGCACCTGCCCCAGCACCCGGCTGAAGAAGAGGAGGACCTGCTGCCTCATCCCGGGGGGGTACTGGGAGGGAGACGGGGAGAGACATCAGCGAGAGCCCAGTTACCTGTTTGTGTACCTGACTACCCTGTAATTGCCCCAAATCGCCTGCCGGGTCACCCAGGAGTCAGGGTGGGTGGCTYGCAAGAACACCCTCGGCAGAGACCCTGGTTTTGCTCCCCCAAAACAATGCAAAGGGGCCCATGGACCCCCAGGACCTCCTGCCTGCCCCGGGCTCCTCTCCCTTTAGCAATTAGGGACTGAACGCAGTTCTCTGAATTGAACTCTCTTGCAGAGAAAAAAACAGAGRGATTATTTCCCCTTTCTCACAGCTACAACGCTAGGGAGTTAMAGCCTGGCACCCCAAAAAAACAAACCCTCACGGCCACGGAAGGGCCAGCGCACGTTTCTGAAGCCCACACCGCGCTAGCATTTGCTTACGTTTGAATAAAAGGCTGTTTATAGGGAGCCTCATTACTATTAGCAACAAAGGAACAGCAGAGCCCTTATATTTGGGCRATATTTACTTTGAGAGGGGGCTGTCTAAAAACACCTTGTCCYGCGAACCCAAGCAGCAATGTGCCAGTTGTGCAAGCAGGCTGCTGGCGTGAAAAACCACCCTTCCCGTGCACGCAGGGGTGCGATGGGGTGCAAGAGGCATCGGGAGGAGCAGCAGAAAGGATCCCAATGGGGATCCTGCACTGAGCAATCCCACGTCCCCCCCAAAAAAGCCAAGCACCCTGTCCAGCTCGCGCTCCACAAACTCCCATTGCCCGGCTAGAAGAGCTTCAAAATTAAAATTACTGAGCAGCACCATGCAAAGCAGCTGGAAAAGGCTGCGGGTGCTGCAGCGCAGGGGTGCTCGGGCCCCCCCCAAAGCGGCTTTCCCGGTGCCTGTGCACCCACCTCCGCCTTGCCCAGCGTGCTGAGGGTCTCCAGGACCTTGTGCTGCAGCAGGTACTCGAGGCACGGCCCGGCCTCCCCCGCCGAGCGCTGCTTCTCCTCGTACACCAGGATGTCCAGCATCTGCTTGAGGCGCCAGGGRATGTCCGTCTGTCTGGCGGGGATGCTCTCATCTGCCGACACAGGAATGGGGGGCTGTGGCGTATCCCCCCGAGGCACCGGCAGCGTGCAATGGGGAGCAATGCACGGTGAGGTGCCCAGGTGCAAATGTGGGGTGCTTGCCAGCGGCACCCCAAGCCGTGCCGGCCCAGAATCGCCTTCCACCGCCGTTGGCGGGGACGACGCTAGATGGCAATGTGATGATGGAGTCCCAGCAGCACTCGAGGCTGCTCCTTCCGCTCACGGCCTAGCAAGCTGCCGGCTGTCCCCGCAGTCGGAGCTGCCGGCTGTCCCGGGGGTGCTGCGGGGTGCTGCCTGGCACTGCCAGCCCTGGAGACCCTCCGGCAGGGCCCAGGAGGGGAAGGGGTGGCGGGGGCCAAGCGGGAAGGACCGAGATCCCGCCGGGGAAAGGGCTGAAGCTCTCCAGGCCCTGCTTTTAGCACTCCCGGAGAGCAGCATGCCCCCGGAGAGGGACGTGCCCCAGCCTGCAATTGCTCCCAGAAGAATGCGCACCCACCCAAACCCCTCCCGTGCTGACCCTGCCAGTGTGCAGGGGGGTCAGGGCTGGGCAGGGCCAAGCACTCGGCTGGATAAACCCTCCCAGGGTACGGGAATGGGTGTCCCACGCCAAAGCCCCACATGCCAGGTCAGCCGCGGTGCACTAGGGTCAGCCCAGTGCCCGGCTACCGCATGGGGTCCCGACCCAGGGCACGGGGTCCCATCCCAGGGCACAGGGACCCCTTCCCTAGGCACAGGGACCTTATTCCCAGGCCATGGGACCCTATCTTAACGCACAAGCACCCTCTCCCAGGACACGGGCACCCTCTTCCCACACCACGGGGACCTTATTCCCACGCCACAGGGACCTTATTCCCACRCCACAGGGACCCCATCCTAGGGCACAGGGACCCTCTCCCCGCACCCCACTCACCCGTGGCCTCCAGGTAGTAGCCAGTGATGCCCTTCCAGTGCTCGGTGAAGGCTTCCAGCAGGTCCACGCTGGGCTCCCGCTGTGCACACCGGGGTTGGGGTCAGGGGCGCACCGAAGCCCCCCCCCCGGTCCCGGTCCCGCCGTGCCCCCCCTCCGACCCCGCTCACCGTCTCCA
>JASVER010000094.1:1428860-1454418 GCA_030449065.1 Oceanodroma leucorhoa
GGCTTCGGGCTCCGGGTTGGGTTTGGATGGGGATGGACTGGGGGGGCGGAGGGTCTGCGGGAGCGGTGAGGGACGGAGGCTGGAGAGGTGTCGGGGCTCGGGGGGGGGTTGGAGGAGTATTTGGGGTGGAGGGTTTGGGGAGGTCCCTTAGCCCTAAAACTGCTCCGGGGGGCAGACATGGAGCGGGGACAGACACCCGCGCACACCGGGCACGGGGATGGGGACAGCCCCCCCATCCACACCTCACACTGGGATAGGGATAGCCCCCCATCCACACCTCGCACTGGGACGGGGACGGCCCCCCAATACACACCTCGCACTGGGATGGGGACAGCCCCCCATCCACACCTCGCACTGGGATGGGGACAGCCCACACCCCCCCCCAGCTCACCTCTTCCCGCGGCACGACCCGGTAGAAGCCAAATTTTATGATTTTTTTTTTTTTTAATCCTTAAAAAAAAAATGTTTCTACAATTAAAAACAAGCCATGACGAACACAGCTGCTGGAAAGCAGCCCAGGGCCCAGCCCAGGTCCCGCCGACTCCAGGAAAGGTGCAATTAGGTGCCCCAAGCAGCCCCCACCGCTCTGCGTGTCCCCCCCTGGTTGCTCAGTCCGGGGTGCATCTGCATCCAGCCCTGCAAGTGGGTGTCCCCGGGGGGGGSTGGGGTGCTGCTGGTGCACCGTTTCGACCGGACCCACACCGGGGACAGAGACGGCAGCTCATGAGCTTGCAACCGGGAAACCTGTGCCCCAAAACCAAGGTGCTGGGACGGGTGAGAAGGCAGCGAGCCTGCAAGGGGCTCGCCGCCCTCCAGCCCTCGCACCAGAGAAACTAGGAACCCACAGACGGAGAGTTTATATGTATATATATATATATATATATATATATATATAAAAAAAATAGATGTGCGTAGTTGTAGCATTGATACTGACGGTTAAAAAACAGATACCAGGCTGGTCCTGCACGATCCACGTGCAGCCCTACGTTCTGCTGAGAGATGCCCGGTCCGGCAGGTACGTCTGCAGGGCGGGTGCTGCCCTGGGCCCGCTGCAGCGCTGGTCACATTCCAGACTTCATCTCCCATTCCTGGAGAGCGGCCGAGATGGGTGGTCAACCCCCCCACGTCCCAGTGCCGTGTGTGGTACCCGGCTCACCTTAACTCTGCCCACCCCACGCAGCTCCTGGCCGGTACCTTTCTCTTCTGCAGCACTTTTCCCTTCTCCACGATGACCGGGGAGGGAGATGGCTTCAGGGCGCTCCTCGCTGACGCGGTGCGCTTCAACAGCGGCGTGAGGAAGGAGCCCTGYTGGAAAAACGGAGCGGAGAGAGGGCGATGCCTGCCCTCCCCAACCCTTCACACTCCCTGCAGCCCCTGCCCTCCCCGGTGCCCGTCCCCGGTGCYCCCCCCACCTCGGAGCCAGCCGAGCTGGCGGTGGCGGCGATGTGGCCCTTCAGCGACTTGCCGATGGCCAGTAGGTTCATTTCGGAGCCGGCTTTCAGCCTGCCCTTCATGCGGCAGGCCCTCTCCAGCTGCCCCACCTTCTCCTCCAGCTTGGGGAAGGCTCTCTTCCCTGCAAGGACAGCAGGGGCACTGCCAAGCCCGGGCACCCCTCGACCCCGCCGGYTGCTCGGGCAAGGGCCAGGCACCCCCCGGCACAGGGGCAGAGCCCCTCTGCGGTCCTACCGATGAGGATATCCAGCCCGTCCCGAGCCCCTTTCCTTTCGGGCAGCGTCAGGGTGCGCTGGGACTGGGAGAAATCCCTGCTCCGGAGCTCGGGGCTCACCTTCGCCCGCTGCGGGCTGGCAGCCCTGCCCCGGAGAGCTGCCRCTGATGCTGGGGAAGAAGGACAGAGGAAGGATGCTCGGGAGGAATCACGGCACAACACCGTGCTTGTGGGCACTGAAGCTCCCAGCCCAGCACGTGGGGCTGGGGTACCCGGGGGGACCCCGCTGCTCCCCTGGAGGGAGCACCCAGCCCCTGCTCACCCGCCTGCGAGGGCAGGGCACTGCCCGGGGCRTTGCTGCAGGCACCGGTGGGCAGCGCAGACACGGGTCTCTTGCGCTGCCCTTGCGCTGCTCGGTCCAAGCTCTGCYGCTGCAGAAAGAAGCCCAGGAGAAGCCCGTGGGCAAGCGGACGATGGGAACCCGTCCTCCTCGCCCTGGGCCTTGCATGGGGGGGCGAAGGTGCATCAGCGGAGGTTACCAGCTGCTGCAGCCGCTCCACGTTGGAGTAGAGGTGCTTGGGGGCCTCGGCTGGTGGGAGCTGCCCGAAGGGGTCATCCATGTAGGCGTTGGGGGTCGGGACACGGCGCAGCAGCAACCCGCTGCAAAYAGGAGGGGGGGTCCCATTACTGCCCGTGGCCCTGCAGCGGAGCAGGAGGGCTGGGGCCGGCCGTGCCCCGGTCAGTGTCCCCTTACCCCGCAGCAGGGCAGCTGCCGGCATCGCCCAGCCTGGGGGTCTCGGTGTGGGGGCTGTCACCAGCCGGCTCCCCTCCTCCCCTGGCCCGCAGGGTCTTCAGCCAGGCTTCCCTCTCCTCATCCGAACAGGTCTGGCATGGGGCAGAGGGTCCGGGCTCAGCGGGTCCCCCCCGGTGAGGGACATGGGGGGGCTCTGGGGTGCCGCGGCGGTCGCTCACCTGCAGCAGGGCGAGCTCCCGGCCCCGCTGGGCGATGCGGATGCGGAGGCGCTGGGGGGAGCTGGCGGCCGCCCCCGGGGAGACCTCGCAGCCCTCCAGCCGCAGGGCGCAGACGGGGCGCTGGGCACCGCCGGGCTCGGGGAACATGCGCAGGGCTCCCTGCCGCACCGCGCACCACAGCCGCTGCCACCGCCCGCGCAGCCGCACCGCCAGGAAACCTGGGGGTGCACCCCCCGTCAGCAGTGGCACGGGGAGCAGGGACCCCCCCTCGCCTGGTCCCCGTGCACCGCACCTCCTTTAGCATCCTCTCCAGGCCGGGGGCTGCGGGCAGGGCTCTGCCGGGAGCAATCCTCCTCTTCCTCCTCTTCCTTGCTGAGCTGGGACCCGGCAGCCTGAGAACGGAGATCCAGARAGCCCCGGCCCCTGTAGGTTTTAAGCCCCCTGCACCCTGACCCCCACCCCACGGTAATGCAGCCCTCCCCAGCATCACCCAACGGGGACAGCGGGACAGGGAATTGGGGTGTACTCTCRACACCCCCCGCCACCCCTTATCCCGTGCCTGGGTTTCCCGGGGGAGGACAAGCGGCTCACCCTGCCGAGCTTCGAGGAGGGTGACGCTGGGACGCTGATGGCTGCCAGCCCGCTCGGGGCATCGCTGCTGACCTCTTCGATCACCTGCCGAGGGAGAGGGGGAGCGCTGCAGCCCCGGGCTCCCACACCCCCATCTAACAGGGCTCCCCTGGGATGGGAGAGGAGCTGGGGACAGATGGGGTGGTCCCCAGCCACCTCGGGAGCACCCCAGCAGGGCTGTGCCCCCGTTTCTCCCTGCCCACCCCTCCCTCCTGCCCACGCAGAGCTCTGCCAGGCTGCAACACCTCCAAACCTTCCTCCAGTCCTCAGCCTGCTGCCGGCTCTGGAAGCCGATGACCAGCACCTCGCCCGCCGTCCCTGTCACCTTCAGGGCGTGCGGCATCTTCTTGCCACGCTTGGCTTTGTAGGCGACGCGGCAGCCCCGCAGGTCCAGCTCCAGCACCGGCTGCGGGTCGGCGGCGCACCTGAAGCACTGCGGAGRCACGGCGGGGTCGGCAGAGCTCGGGGACCCGCTCCCACCCTCCGTCCATCCTCCTCCAGCCCCTCACCAGCAGCACGTGCTCCCGGACGATGAAGAGCTGCTTTGCCCACTGCCCCAGCCAGCGCTTCCTCCAGAGGAAGCCGCAGAGCTGCGCCTCGGGGCGGCCGGGGGGCTCGGCATCGGGGCCGGGGGCCGGCGGTCGCCGCAGGTAGTGGGCACGGTCCGTCACGCCGTCCTCATCCTCCCCGTACGACTCGTAGTGGCTGCTGTCGGTGTCGGCACCGCCTGAGAGCCGGGACGGCGTGAGGGTGCTGGGTGCRTGCGGGTGCCGGGGAGGGTGTGCGGTGGGGTGCTCACCGGAGCCAGTGCATCTGCCGGGGCCGAGGGGTTCGGCATCTTCATAGGAGTCGTCGGCTGGTGGGGACAGCGAGACGCCCGGCACCTTGCTCTGGGGAGAGAAGGGGTGCTCCGAAGGTGCTGCCCCCCGGGGTGAACCTCGCAGGGTCCCCCTGGGACTGCTGGGGGGCTCTGCCTGGAGMTGGCAGGCAGCACGGGAACCTTCCCGGCCCCGCCGGACCCCCCGTGCGAGCGAGGTTGCAGTGCAGGGATGGCCACCGGGTGCCCCTCTCCCCTCCCCTGTCCCAGCACAGTGCTGCTGCCCGAGTCCCCCCACTCACCCACAGCCCCCCACCCCTCCGCTGCCCACCCTTACCCCTCCGTGCAGACTCAGGGTGCTGGCCGGGTGGCACTCGCAGGCTCTCCCTCCCGTTGCATCCGCCGTCCTAGTTCCTGGGGGGAAAAGCAGGAACGGCAGCGGTGTGCCGGGTCGGCGAGGAGCCCGGCATCCCCGGCCGCGTGGGATGAGCCGCCGGCAGAGATGGGGTGCGGGTCAGAGCGTGACACTCACCCGGGCTGGCCCGGCCCTGCGGGGTCCCCGGGGAAGGCGAGAGGCAGCGCATGATCATGTACTCTGCATCCTCTGCTGCGGGGGGGGGGAGCGCCCAGTCACAGCCCCGCTGCCGGCCCCTTCCCTGCTGCCCACCGGCTGCTAACCGGGGGCAGCCCCGTCCCCCCCACCCGCAGACCCACGCTCACACAGGGGGCTCTGCAGCCGGGAGAGGAGATCGGCCACCGACTTCTTCTTGGCCCGAGCCACGGCGCTGAGGCTTTCCTGGTCCAGGATGAGCAGGAAGGACCGCAGGTCCGACAGCAGCTTGTCCAGGTCTGCAGGGGACAGGGACGTGCCATCACACCCTGCCAGAGGAGGGTGCGGGCAGGGATGCCCATCCCCTGCCCGCTGCACTGGGCAGGGCTGGCAGGGGCTCTCCGATGCCGAGCAAACAAACGTGGGGGTTACGTGCCCCATGCTCCCGGCACCTACCCCTGCTCCGCACAATCCCGCTATTGACGGGCCCGGGGTGCCAGGGGAGGATGAGGAGGGGGGACGGGGACCCGCACTGCTGAAGGCTCCTCTGTGTGTGCTCACAGAGTGGGTTTGTTCCCAGTTGGGCGAGGGGAGACGTGGCCGGGGGCTGCGCTGGGCAGCCCAACGTGCTGTTGCTCTGTGCGGAGGAGGAGGAGGAGGAGGAGGAGGAGGAGGAGGAGGCATGGCACATGGGAGCAGCTGATGAAGGCTGCTCTGGGCATGCCAAAAATGCTGAGCATTCACCCGCTGCCGGCTCCGAGGGCAGGGAGCGGGATCGGGGCTCAGTGCCAGCTGCGGACCCCGACCCTGCCACGCCAGGACGGAGGGATGGAGCAGGACAAGGAGCTGCTTTGTGCCTCCTCACCCCGGCTGGGAAAGACGGGAGTCCCGTGCCMTGCGCAGCGGGATGGGACAGCACTGCCTCCACCCTGCAGCCCCCCCCGAGGTAGGGGAGACCCGGAGGGCTACGGCCACGGGGAGAGGGTCCCTCCGGCCCCGAACGGCGGTGGCCCCGTCAGCTCTGGGTCCGTGCAGGCATTTCTTGCACTGGAGGAGCACTTGGCAGAGCAGGACCACGCACACCCCCAGCCTGGCCCCTCGCCCTGCTCCCGCAGAGTCCCCTCGCCCTGGGCACCTCCGGCTGCCACCGCAGGAGCGGGCAGATGCCCCCCGGTCCCCCCCGGGTCGCTGCCCGCCTTCCCTCGGCTCCTTCCTGCCGTGCATCTGGAAGCGGTTTGCATTGCTCTGCTCCGGCCGCTCCGGGCTCTGCTCCCTGCTCCCAGCTGGGATAAAACGTTGCAGACCCGCTGTTGAAACCCACTGCCTCCTGGCACGGGGCCTGGCTGTGCCGGCTCCCCCCACGCCACCCCGCTCCGCTCCCAGCTCCGCTCCCAGCCTCCCTCCTCGCCATCCCCCTGCCATTTCCCGACTGGAAGAGGGACAACCCCAGAGAAGCCACGGCCGGCTGGGATGCTGCCCCGGTGACTTCCCGCAATGCCCCAGGCGACCCCGGCATCCCCGTGCCCTGCCACATCCCTGCATCCCACATCGCTCCGGGCTGGTGGGGATGCAACACACCCCCAAAGGCAGCGGCAGCCCCCGGGGGAGGTGAGGGCAGGCAGGGGGAAGGAGCCCGCTGGTCCCACATGTGTTACAGGGGACATGGGAGAAGCCCCTGCGGAGGTGCTGGCACGGGGGGAGCGCCGTCCCCCTCCCCGGTGTCCCCAGCTGGGGAGCACACACCCCTGCCCAGGGGGAGAGGAAACATCTGGCAGGGCAGCGAGGCTGAGCAATGCCGGAGCTGGGCCCAAACATCTGGATTTCCCTGGAAACTGGGGAAGGGAAGGGGGGGACCAACTCCCTGGGGGACTGGCAGGGGGGGGGGTACTGGGGCAGGGGCTGGCCGAAGGGACCTGCGGGCAGCGCGCGAGCGYGGGGAGGGGATGGAGACTTCCCCGTGCCCGGTGTGCCTGGCTCTTCCTCTCCCTCCCTTTCTCCTCTCCTCCGCCCAGGCCAAATTCCTCGGCAATGACATCTCCGTCCACTCACCCCCTCAGCCCTCCCCGCATCCTCCCCCTGCGCTCCCCCCGGCCGGCCCCGATGCCCTCGGTGGGGCAAGGGGAGCCGTGCCCGGCGGTGCCCGGCTATACCCGCAGCCTGGTGCGGAGCAGGCAGGGGCTGCCCTCACCCATGAGGCCGCGCCAGCTGCCTGCTGCCGGGGCCAAGGGAAAGGCAGCCCAGATGAAAAACAGCTGCCTCGGTCTCCAGGGCGGGAGGAAAACGCCCCCCAAACACACAGCGTCTCCTAGCAAAGCGCCTTGCTCCCGCGGGACGTGGCCCAGCCCGATGGCATCCTCATCCTCGCATGAGGAGGAGGAAGGAGAGGGCTGCCCGGGACATGCCACTGGAGCGCACGATCCCCGGGTGATGCCAGCAGCCGGGGGATTTGGGGCTGGCACCTCTGCCCCACGGCCACGTGCGGTTTTCTCCGCGCAACGAGGGGCAAGAGGTGCCCGGGCTCAGCCCTGCTCCCCGTGCGGGGTGCAGGGGGGAGCAGCGGCTCGGGGGCACCCCAGGGCCCCACTCCGGCGCTCGGGGYGGCTCTCGCCCAGCGCGGGATGACTCAGAGGAGGAGGCTGGAGGCCGCCCCGAGCCTGGAGCTGCTCCTGGCCGCAGCGTGACCCGTCACTGCGGGGAGGCTTCGGGCCATGGCTCAAGGGCGGAGGCGCTCCCCCCACGGCCTCTGCACCCCCAAATTGCCGCAGGGAGGGTGCTGGCAGAAGCCCTGGCATCCCACACCCGGCCACTGCACCGTGCACCAGCACCCCTCCGCAGCCCACTGTGTTCGGGGGCACCCGGGCACCCCGTCCCTGCTGTGACACCCCAAGCCCTGACACCCACGCCTTGTCCCTTGCAMCCCCCTTCCCTCCCCAGCACCCATCCCACAGCCCCACGCACCCTCCCACCGCCCCAGACCCCCGCTCTTCCCCTTTTGCACGCTGCACCCCCTTTCCCTCCCACACCCCCTTTGCACGCTCGCGCACCCCGTGACACCCCCACGCCCAGCCGCACTCGCGTGGGCACCCCCCACGCAGCCTCACGCACACCCTCTGCCCTCTCTTTCACCCCTTTGCAGGCTTGCACACCCCCCCCTGCAGCCTTGTACCCCTTTGCACCCCCTTCCCGTACCTCTCTGCCGGGCCATGGTGCGGGAGCGCTCACATCGCGGCCGGGACCGGGACCGGGACCGGGGCAGCGCTGGCCCGGCTCGGCTCGGCTCGCACACGCCCTGCGGGCCCCCAGCACAGCCCGGCCGGGGCGGGGGGGAGGCGGGGAAGGGCTCCGCATCCTCCTCGGAGCACCACCGCCATCTGCAGGGACCTGGGGCCGGGGGCGGGAGGGGGAAGCAAAGCAGCGGAGCCGGGCTGGATAAAGCCATTTCACCTTTAATTGTAAGCAAAAAATCACTCTCACGCGGATTCTCCGACACCAGCAAATAAAATAAACTCTAACAAAACAGAGAAAGTGAATCACTGTAGTCCAGTCAGAAAACAACCCATATTTATATATATATTTATAGATATGTCGTTTGTAGAGTAGCAGTGAAAGGCAAGTATGGGCTAGTGATTTCCCGATAAATTACATTCTTTACATCCCAACAAGGTCTAGCGGCTGGAAACAGAAACTGGGGAGCGTGGGGGGGCCGAGGGTGCGGGGCAGAGGGGTCCTGCCCAAAACGTGTGCCTGAAGAGGGGATGGGAGAGGTGCGAGAAGGGAAGGTGCTGCCTGGTGCCGAGCCCTGCCTGCACGGCCGCGGGGGGCCAGGCAGCGCTGCCCAGACCCCGGTGGCCTCGGTGCCCATCGAGCCGTGCCCTGCTCCTTTCTGCTCGGCTGCATCACCCTGGGTCATCGCCCCATCGCCCTGCTGCATCCCCCAGTGCATCACCCCGCTGCGGGTGCATCTGCAGTTAGAAATGCAGCAGGAGCTGCCCCAGGGTCCCACCGGGACCCCGGCTTTGCCAGCCTGGCTTTGGGACCCCACAAGGTACCCCCCTGCCCCATCCCGTGGTGCTCCACCTCGCCGACATCCCAGCCCTGCCCTCCGCCAGCCCGGTGCCGGGCAGGTTTTGGCAGTGTACGTGTCCTTGCGGTCCTCGCTGMGGCAGCTGGCACCGGAGGGACCGGGGGGGATGTTAAAAAGGGGGCTGGAGGGGGGCAAGGTGGGATAGCGGCCTGGCTTTGCCGGGAACACATCAGTCTGGCAGTGAGTCAGCCCCCAGGCTCTTCCCAAGTCTCGGGGTGAAGGTGCGGGGGGGGCAGAGGGGCACCCCRGGTGCAGGGGCCGGAGGCAGCCGACCCCCAGGGAGGAGGGAAGCCGCCCCGCTGCCCACGCACTGGAGCCCACACGATCCCGGCCAGCTGAAGGCAAAGCCAGGTACTGCCCCTGCCAGCATGCCTGGGGGAGAGGGGGGCACAAAGCACAGAGACCCCCCCACACCTCCCCTCCTGCCTGAACCGTGCCTGCTCCGGGGCAGGCTCTGCCCCCAGCCCCATCACCCCSCTGTGAGCCGGGCAGCGGAGGCACGTTCGAGCCCCCCAAGCCCTTTTCCCACAGGAGGAGAGAGACGGGGGGCAGAGTCGGGGGGCTGGGGGAGAGGGGAAGGGGGGGATCCTAGTAAAAACCGGCTGAGAGCCCTAAAGCGGTTACACGGCGTGACACGGACTGAGCTCGGGGCCGAGGAGGGCTCAGAAGAGGAAGGCTTTCTTCTTCAGCTCGTTGCGCTTCCAGAGGGCCAGCTTGCTGAACTCCTCGGGGGGCATCTCAAAGACCCGCAGGAAATCCTCAGGGGAGAGGTGCCGCTGCGGGGGGAGAGGAGGGTGATGGGGTGCTGGGTCCCCCTCTCCGTGTCCCCCCAACCCCGGTTCAGCCCCTACCTCCAGCCTGGTCCTGTCCACRCCGGGCGGCAGCTTCACACGGCCTCGGTTCGTCACCATCAGCATTTCGTAGGGGTAGATCTGCAAGGGGGGGCGGGGGGAGGCTGTAAGACCCTCTCCACAGCCCCCCCATCCCTGCCCAAGCCCCCCTAGCCCCCAGCCCTGCTCACCTTTTGCTCCAGCATGCTGGGCAAGGAATTGCCTCTGTCCATGCGCCCACGCTGGCCGTTCTGAGGGGGCAAAGCCTGACATCAGCCGTGACRCCCACCTCCCCAAAAGGCTGCTCTCTCCCACCCGAACTGAAGCCAAGGTGACGGGCTCCAGCCCRGGGACCGGCACACCCACCCTCCCCACCTCCAGCTCTCCCCTCTGGGACCCATSACAGAGGTGGCCCCCATGTCCGTGTCCCCCCCCGCAGTGTACATCACCCTCTCGCTGGGTCTCCGTGCCGGCAGCCAGATGAGTGCTTACCTGCAGGCCTGGAAAACAGAGAGGAGCAGGGCTCAGCCCCTGGGACCCCAGCTGTGTCCCCCCACCATCCTCCCCCAGGTGATGACAAGCCCCGAGAGGTGGTTTTCCACCCTCTGCTGAGCCCCAGGCTTGCCCCAGCATCCCCCATCCCTGGGGACATCCCCCATCCCTGGGGACATCCCCACATCCCCCCGGACACCCCTACATCCCCCGGGACACCCCTGCATCCCCCGGGACACCCCCGCAGCCCCCATCCCCAGGGTCATCCCCACCGCCATGGGCTGATGCTCACCCGGACTGCCCTTATCGCTGCCTGCCGAGCTGAACTCCGCCGACTGCAGCTGCAAAGGGGACAGGGGACAGCGTCAGAGCGGTGCCACCCCCAGACCCCATCCGAGGCCGTGTGGCCCTGGCAGCGTGGGGGGCAGCCGCCTGCCCACTCACCCGGGTGAGGGTGCTCCTGCCGGAGGCGGGCAGCGAGGAACTCTTGTAGCTCCCCATGTGMAGAGCTACAAGAGAGCAAGAGATGGTCAGAGGCGCAGGCAGGGCTGCAGGAGCTGGCAGGGGTGCAGGCAGCCGGAGCCACCAGCTGGGGAAGGGAAGGGACGGGATGCGGGAAAAGCATCCCACGTACATGTGTGGAAGGGTGTCCGGTCTGGCAGTGAGCGGGTTTTTCTCCGGATGGGGAGAGATTTCTCCATCTCCTCCTTCAGGATCAGCTTCCCGAGGTTGGAGGTGACCTGGGGGCGAAGGGACATGGGTGGGAGTCAGTGGCAGCACGTCCCCAGCCCCTCGCAGGGTGCCCGCCCGCCCACTCTGCCCCTCACCTTGCTCAGCTCCTGCCTCTGGAGCTCCCGCAGGTTTTTCATCTCCTCCGTCAGGTCCTCCTCCTCCTCCTCCCCTCTCTTGGAGGCCATCCGTCTCCTCCATTCCGTCTCTGGGGGAAAAAAGGGGATGTTATATCCATCTCCAGCACCCCTGCAGGGTCTCTTGGGGGGGATAAACCCCCTGGTGCAGCCCACCCCCTCACATGCCCCTGTTCCCCACCTACCCACGACGGCCAGGGACGGGGGGCATGGCCAGTAGTCGGTCTCGATCTTGGCAGGCTGGTTGGGGTCTGGGGGCTGCGCCGCCGGGAACTTGGAGGATTCGATGATCAAGTCCTCTATGAGATGCTTCCCGTGGTGGGCGCCGGGATGGTGGTCTGCGGGGCACAGGGGGGTGAGGCAGCGCCCCGGGGTGCCCCGTCCCGTGGGGCAGACACCCCCGCTCACCTTTCTGCCTGTAGATCGGAGGCTTCTTGTATATGTTGAGCTCCGTCGTGTCCGTCTCTGCAAGGAAAAAGGGGGTTGGGGGCCGGGAATAGGGAGTTCACGGCTGTGGAAAGGTGCCTGCCCGGACCCCCTGCCCGGACCCCCTGGTCTGCGCTGGGGCTCAGGGTCAGGCAGCGGCGGGGCGGTCACGGTGCCGGGGGAGCGTACCGGGTCGGTGGAAGTGCTGCACGCTGCTGCGGACCGAGCTGCCGCCCTGGCGAGAGGTGGGCTGCGGGGTGCTGCCGGGGGTCCGGCTCTCCAGCCACTCCCGGATGACCTGCGGGCAAGCGGGACCGGTGAGCAGAGAGACCCCAGCAATTCGGCATCGCCCCCTCCTCCTGGGACCCCCCGTGTGCATCCCAGAGCTGGGGCAAGCGGCGTCGGTACTCACCTCCGGAGATGGAGGAGGAGAGATGGATTTGGGAGACAGGGAGCGCTGCAGAAGGCAAGAAGCAATTTATTCCAGCAGCCCCACATCTGCCCTCTGGGACCCCTTTGTCTGGGGGGCTTCCTCCCACCGGCCCCCAAAAACAACTGGGAGATGTGAGCGGCCCTGGGGCAACCTCACCTCTCGGCTCCGAGGCAGCTCCACGTGCTCCATGAGCGAGTAGGTGAAATGGGGTTCGTAGATCATCAAGTCGGGGCGCTCGATGTCCAGGATCGCTTTGTCCTTGGGGATGGCRGCCAGGTCCTTGTAGCCCAGAACCTCGTTGTCCATTTTAGCCTGGAAGAAAGGGACAGCACGTTCGTTTTTGGGTGCAGAAAGGGAACATCGGGGAATGGGGAGGGCTTCCCTTGGGCTGGCATCCTCCACGGCCCCTCTGGGGTGATGGAGAGGGTTTGGGGAGGCACACCCCAACCCCACGGATGGAGGGATGCAGCGGGGAGATGCGAGCGGCCTCTTACCACGATGCTGGAGGGCGATCCAGGGACGCTGGACCCGCGGGAGGAACAGACGCTCCCAGGGGAGGTCAGTGGTTGCTGGAAGGAAAAGGGGAGATTTTAGCAAACCTCATCCTCGGCACAGCCAGCCCAGGAAGGGGCTCAGGGTCATGGTCGGGACCCCAGGGCACGGCAGGGGGGCCCGGGGACACCCCTGTGCCCCACGGACCTCAGTGCACSGGGGCAAAACGTCCTTGGGGATGGGGTATTTCTGGATGGGTGCTGGGGTCTCCTTTGCTCCAGCGTTGTGGTTCAGGGCAGGGGACACCCGGGAGGTGACAGTGGCTTGGCCRGGACACGTTGCCACTAGATGGTGCTGCCAGGCTGGGCTGGGAGGAGGAGGAGGAGGAGGAAGGCAGGGCCCTGCTAGCAGCATCCCAGGGTGACTACCGATGTCCTTGGCCACCAGCCCCTGCCCTTGGCCACCAGCCCCTGTGTGCCTTCCCTAGGTGCAGGGCTCCCCACTGCCTGCATGCCCCCAGCACCCTGTCCTGTGCCCCCAGCACCCTGCCCACGGCCCCCAGCACCCTGCCCACGGCCCCCCCCCCCCTTACCTTCTGCAGTCTTTCCATTCAGCTGCGGGCTGGAGGGGCTGTGTCAGTCACAGGGTCCTGCATGGGGAGAGCAGGGGTTTCGGGGCACTGCCAGGGTGGGCAYGGAGCACCCCAAGGTTGGTCCCAAAGTGAGGTGCCCAAGGGCAGCGGGGCTGGGCAGAGCCCGGCCCCCCACCRCCCTCCTGCCGTGGGGCTGAGCCTGGCAGCCCCCCCGTGCACCGGACCCTAACGTGGCACGAGGCCGGCACGGCCCCGCCGTCAAATATTCATGTGCTGGCAGCAGGACAGCCTTGCCAGGGGATGCCATCGCCCCCGGGGTGGCCGAATGGCTCCAGGTCTGCCGCAGGGTAGGGGAGAAGCGCTGGGGCATGCCGGACCCCCACTCACCGCTGCCTCTGTGGCTCCACATCCCTCTGGGTGCTAACGCCGGGCTGGGGCTCGGGTGCTGCCTCTGCAACGGAGACGAGAGAGGTGACAGCGGCTTGCAGGATGACAACAGCGTGAAGCTCAACCTTGTCCTCCCGCTGTCCCTGCAGACCCCCCCGGTGCCCGCAGTGCCCTGCCTGTGCCGGCTGCCGGCKCGGCGGCTGCTGACAAGCGCTGGCAAGCGGAGCAGAGGTAATGAAGCCCTTTGTCCACCGGCAGCGAGCAGCCTCGAGAAGGCTCCAACGGCAGCGGGACGGGCGTGCTGCGCTCAGCCCCTGCCCCGCAGCCCCCCGGGCCCGTGCCCTCCCTGTGCTTTAAACCCACAATGCCACACACAAAGGGGAAAATTCCCCATTCTCCTCAAAACTTCTCCTTTCAGAGGGGAGGGCATCGGGAAAACCTCGTGCAATCCAGGCAACAACAGCAACGCGGAGCCCTCCAGCCTTGAAGCCCCCCCCCCCCCCCCGTCAGCAGCCTGTGCACAGGGCTGGGGAGATGCCACCGCCTCTGGGGACCCCCAGCCCCGCTGCCCCCCAGCCCCGCTGCCCCCCAGCCCCAGGGCTCCCAGCACGGGTGCAGAGCCCATCGCTGCGACGTGCAGAGATGGAGAAGGACCAGATCTGACAAAGCCCGGAGCATCCTCCAGCTGCCAGCAGCCAGCCCGGCACGAGGTACCGCCCTCGGCTCCCTCCTCCGAGGGTCGAGCCGGGACGAGGAGGCTSTGCCAGCGGCTCCGAGCTTGAGCCGCTCCATGCAAGCATCGTCCCTCCTTTGAGACCACCCTGCCACAAATAACCCCCAGCTTTGGCGCTTTGGCGCTGGGCGGGGGGGGAGGCCCGACCCGCTCACATCCATCCCCAGCCACCTCCCAGCCCTCCCAAGGGTCTGCAGGACCCGGTGCCAGCGGGACGGGCACCCCCGGATCGGCACCGAGCGCGGTACAAGGCGGCATTGTCCGGGCGAGCGGCGGCCGCCCCGCGCATCCATGAGCTCACACTTTCCAGCGGCAGAGCCAGGGCAGCCCCCCGCCTCCGGCTCGCACCCCACGGCGCTGGGAGCACGGGAGGGCTGGGGGCAAGGCGGTGGGGACGCGGTGGCAGGCGGCGGCGGTGGAGAGCAGATGGATGAGATAGCAAATAGCAGGAGGCAGAGGAAGCGGCAGAGGCCGGCRGGAGGGTGGGTGCGGGGACGGGTGGATGCGGATGCTGGCGGGGAAGGAAAACAAGCCTGAGCCAGGGGTGCGGAGAGATGCCGCGACGGAGCCGAAGRGCTGGCGAGGGGTGCCGGGGCTGCACAACCAGCACGGGCACGGTCCCCCCCCCCAGTCGGGGGACGCGGGGACATCTTATCTGGCGCAGGCAGGGAGCCACCGCCCCGATGGCAGCCTCTCTCCCCATGGCAACCTCCAATCTCCCCGGCAGCCCTCGCTGGCAGGTCCCCCGCACGCTCCCTTGCTCGCTGAGATAAGGCCGGCCCGGCACGTGTTTGGGATTTTCCTGGCCAGGAGGGCGAGGGGGAGTGGGGCGAGGGGGGGTAACGCCGTGCCCCCCTCCCGGGGCGATGCTGCGGGTACCCACGGCGCTTCACCGGGGCGGGGRGAGAAAGGTGCTGGGCAGGGATTCAGGGGAAGAGGAAGAGGGATGGAGGGAGGGATGGACAGACGGACAGACCATGTGCCGGCGGGGGCTCACCGGGCTGCGGGGGTGCCGGCCCCCCCCTGCGCGGCATATCCCGGGGGGGCCGTGGGGAGGGCTGCCGCTGCAGCGGGAAGAGGCCAGTTCCCTCCTCCCCACCCCGAGGAAATCCGGATTTGACTTTTCGCAGCCGCCAAAGACATCAGCACCCGGCACCTGGGCCAGGGGCCAGGCTGCATGAGCCCCCTCGCCGGGGGGGGGAAGCAGGCAGGGACCCCCAGCCTTCCTCCCTTCTCCTTCCTCCTCTTCACCGCCTGCCTTGCCTTTGCTGTCGTGCTGGGCACGGGCACCCGGCCGCTCCCGCAGCTGCCCCGGCTCCCTGCCAGCGGTGAAGGGGGGGACATGGCAGGGTCACAAGTTCCCCGAACAGACAGTTCCCGCCAGCCCTGGGAACGGTGTCCGGTGCTTCCCAGCCCAGCCCCGGCCTCCTCCTCCTCCTCCTCCTCCTCCTGCCGCAAACTCCAAACAAACACGGCACGGGAGAGGTGCCGAGCATCCTCCCCGCCTCGCCGGGGGAAACCGAGGCACCGCCGCACACGGGGGCCTCACCGGCAACTCGATCGCGGCGGGGCCGAGCCGGCGGGGAGCACGTGGGTCCCCGACCCGCGTCTCACCGGTGTCCGGTTCCTCCTTTGTCCTGTTTCTCGCCCTTTCCCTCCCTGCCGGAGCATCGCCCGGCAGAGGGAAGCGACCCTTCAGCTATTGACAGMCCATTGCTTCCATGCCGCTGCACCCTGCCCGGCACTGCCCTGCCGAGGGACGCCTCGGTGGCCTTAAAAGCCACCAGCTGCCAGCGCCTGGCCCCTGGGATTTTTCCATCCCCTGGGGCGGAGGGTGTACCCTGCCTGCCTCCCCTTCTGCGGACACGGGGCTGCTCCCTGCCTCCCTGCCTCAGTTTCCCTGGCTGAGGGGGGGATAGCAGCAACGCTGGCTGGAGATGAAGGGGGCCATTTCCACCGCCTCCGGCTGCTCCGTTCCTCCCATCCGAGGGATCTGGGCCAACCCAGCTGCTCTCCTGGCCACCAGCCCTGCCAGGAGGCTCCGAGCCCCCCGACAAGTTCAGAGTGGGGATGCGTGGCGCTCGCCCTAAAGCTCCTGGATGGGGGGGGTCCATCCCTGGCCCCCCCTGCCCTGATGGCCACGCCGCAGCCTGCTTTGGGCAGCGGCTCACGTGGTACATAATCTGGGATTAAAATGGGATTAGCCTGCTCATCCCGCACGCGGAGGGGCTGGGAGGGACCCACCGGGGGTGTGTGCGGAGGCCGCGTCCCTCCGGAGCTCCCGGCGTGGGTCTGGTGATGTCCCCGGTCCCCGAGGAGCCCCCCAGCTCTGACAGCCCCGGGCACTGTGCTGCGGGATGCCCTGCACTGAGCACCTCGGGGTGACGGGTCCCTGGGTACCCCAATGCTGTGCGTAGGGCCACCGCAGCGAGGCACCCACCTGGCAGGACACCGGGCAGTGGGATACGGCCGGGGGCTCCCCGGGGCCGAGGTGGCAGCTGGTGGCCCAGGTCTCCCCGGGAGAGGCTGGGTTTAGCCCTGAGTGACCACCAGCCCCGCACGTCCACGGCCAGGAGCCAACCCCCYCCCCGGGAGATGGCTCCTTCCGTGGCCAAGAGCTGGGGGCCGGGCTTTGCACCCCAATTTTCCTCTCCTCAAGTAGCCCCCTGATGCTCCGCGGCAGTTTGGGTGGGAGTTTGGCCCCTTGGTGCCTTGCCAGCGGGGCTGGATGGGGCCAGGACGAGTAGGGGGGCTCCAAAATCCCATGCCCGTGGCGAGACCCYGACCGCCGCGGCCCCACCACGTTGCACACAGGGAGCATCAAACCCCATCACCGCCTGCGCCCGGGGGGAGTGGGATGGGGGTGACCCCCCCAGCAACAGCGCTGAGACCCCACAAACTCACTCCACAAGTGGGGCTGGGAATGGCCGGGCTCCTCCCTTGGGATACACGGTGCTGGTGCCCATGGCAATGTCCCCAGGGAAGGAGGACAGGGGATGTCCCTGCTCCGCCGGCAGCGGCTGAGCCCTGCTGGGGGGGTGTCCCGGGGGGGCTGTGGGGTGAAGTGGGGTGCTGGGAGGGGAGGGGACACGGGTGGGAGCCTCAGGAGGGGTACCCCCGTCGGCGATGGAGCCCGTGTCCCCCCGCCTCTGCCTCGGGTCACTGTCCTTCCTCCCCCCGCGGCCCCCCGGCAAGGGCAGCTGGCTTTGCAGTGCCGGGTGCGGGGAGGGGGCATGGCCACAGCCCCCGGAGAAGACGGGGGACAAGATGTGGGGCTGTCCCCAGCCCCCCCAGCCCCTCGGGAGCCGGGGCTACGCAGAGCCAGGGGAGGGGGAGCAGCGGCACCGAAAGGCGACGGGAGAGCAAAGAGCGGCCGATGCCGACCCCGACGAACCGGCCCCCGCAAACCCCCCCCCCGGGCTGCGCGTCCCCCACCCGTGGCCACCTCCCTCCCCTCTCCCCACCGAGCCGCGCAGCCCACGGCCACTCACCTAGAGACGGGGACACCGCATACCTCCAGCCGTGGGGAGCTGCGGGGGGGGGGGGGATGCCCCTGGCCTCCTCTGCTCGCCCGGCTACCGAATTACCCGGTGGGCTGCCGGGCCGGCTGCCCTGGCTGCGGCCAAGCCACCGCCGGCGCGCTGCGGCGCGCATCCGAGAGCGTGACAGCCGGGCGCGGGCGTGCGGGCGTGCGAGCCTATCTCCCGGCCCCAGCACGGCGGCCGTGCCGCCCGCCGCACCGATAACCCGCGCCGGGTGCCGGCTAGGGCGTGCGCGGGTGGGTGGGTGGGTGGGTGGTGGGTGGGTGGGTGCGTGGGTGCCGCTCGCCTCTCCCCACCTCTGCTGCTGGCTCGCTCCCTTTCCCAACAAGAGGAGAATTAGCCGGCATCATGACGAAGCAGTATTCGCTCCCGCCGCCGCTYGCTCCCGCTCCCACCGCTTCCCCGGCACAAAGAGGGAGGAAAACATAAATAAACCCGGCACCGCCCGGCTGCCAGAAATAACCCGGCCGGTGCTGGGGGTCCCCAGCACCCCCTCCTCCAGCCCCGCTGAAAATGAGGGATGCAGCTGGGCACAGCATCCCCTGCCCCCCCCCGACTGGGGTTTTGGCACCCCCGAGCCCCGCAGTGCTGAGCAGGGGGGCTGAGCACCCCATGGCGTGTGGGTCGGGCTGTGGCACGGTGGGTGGTGGGTGAGGATGGCACCCCCCATCTGGCCTGACCCCCAGCCTGGGTTTGGGGGTGCTCTGAGGGCGGCACCCCCCCCTCGCTGCCTTGGGAGGGGAAGCATAGCAGGAATTTCCATCCRCGGAGCCAACAGAGCCCAGCGAGGTGTCGAGCATCTGCTAAAAATCAAGCCCTGACCTCTGCGGACGCTGCCCTRCCCCTGGGCGCTGCCAGGGAGAGCCCGGAGCCAGGCAGCGGGGAGAGCCGCTGCCCCTCGCATCCCGAGCCCCCCAGGTCCCGGGGGCTGTGGTCCAGCCCCTGCCCCCGGGCAGAGCCCCCGGGGCTCGGCAGTGGGGCTGGGCTGGGGCAGGGCAGGGRGGCTGTGGCCACCCCTGTCCCCCCGGAGCCCCTCGGCACGCAGGTCTGGCCGAGAACCCAGGCTGCCGGCACGGGACCGGTGCCACGGCCGGACCCCGCCGGGGGCGGCGGGGCTGCGTTGGTGCCGCAGTGCCGGGAGCCGGCATCTATTCCCGGCTCTGTGTGGGAGAGAGCTGCCTGGTGACAGCAGCTCCGTTTCTGAGGCCTCTCCCCGCCGCTGCGCTCGATGCTGTTTGCTGCCTCAGTTTCCCTTCTGGCCCAAGCGAGGGCTGCAGGACCCCCGGTTGCACGTCCGGGGGGGATGCACGCCCAGGGATGCACATCTGGGGGGATGCATGTCCAGGGATGCACATCCCAGGGGATGCACACCCAGGGAAATGCACGCCCAGGGATGCATGCACACGCCCTTTGGTGCCAGGGCCAGCCTGGCTCGTTGGACCAAGAGCATCACGGCCTCGGCCCCGGGATGCCGCCGTGCCCCCACGCTGAAGGGGCTTCGCCGGCCCCAGCCCCGCCGGCCACTCCCCGGGGCTGTGCCCATGAATAATCGAGGCTGCGGCTGCCTCCCCCACGCTAACCCACTTTCTCAAGCATGAAGAACAACGCAGCRGCTGCTCGGCGGATGCCACCTGCGCCCGGGCGCCCAAACCTGCCGCGGCACCCGCCGTGGGCTCAGCCCCCCACGCCGCCTGCCCAGCACCCGGCGGTGCCCGAAAGGAGGGAGGGAGGAGTTTGGAAACGCGCGTATCCTGCACCAGCCGGGCACTATGCGCTGGCTCTTGCACCCTTGCATGCACCCACCGTGCCCGAACACGCTCGCCAAATCCCCCCAGCGTGCCCACCGGCCCCGCAGGGTCACCCTTCATCCCGCTGATGCTCTTCAAAGCCAGGCAGCTGCCGGTCCCCTGGCAGGGGGGCTGCTGGGGGGCCGGGGCAGAGGGTAGCAGGGCCCTACCTTCAAGGGAGCCCATGGCCCGCCGCGGGCAGGTCTGCCTGTCCGCCGGGAGCCATGCCTGCGCCGAGCATCCCCTCCCCTGCGCCGCACGGCACGTTGCTACAGCGACCGCCTCTCGCCGCAACCAGCTGGAGCCGAGCGATGGAGGATGTGCGGGAGCCTCCTTCGGCCTCGCTGAGCGATGGAGGATGTGCGGGAGCCTCCTTCGGCCTCGCTGAGCGATGGAGGATGTGCGGGAGCCTCCTTCGGGCCTCGCCGTTCCATGGGACGGGGGCGAGGAGCCTTCCCGCAGCCCCCGGGGGGGATGCAGCCCCTGTGCCCCTCTGCGAGGCGGCTGCCCGACCCGAAATTGCCCGTGCTGCCCCATCGCAGGGCTGCTGGGTTTTGCAGGGGACATCGCCCCGGAGGTGCCCGGTGACAGCAGCCCTGCGAGGGCTGGCCTGGMTGTGCCTCAGGGGACACCCAGCCCYGGGGGACACCAGCCCCTGCCACCCCAGTGATGCCCCCAGCCCGGACTGGGACCCTGCAGGGTGCGAGGACCACGGGGCTGGGAGCGGCGGCTGATGGGGGCTGTCACCCATCACCCCTGCAGTGAGGTGGTTGCTCTGGGGTCATGGCTCTGGGGAGCTGCCCTTGCTGGCTGCACAGCCCCCCCCAGCATCCCGAGGCCCCCCCAGCATCCCCAGCCCCCCAAGCATCCCCAGCCCGCGGGAGACCAAAGCCTTGGGAAAGGCTGGGCACACTGCGGCAGGGCGAGACACCCTCCAGTGCACTTTCTGCACAGAGGACATTCCTGTCCCCACCTCCGCCCCCCGCCCCGGGTCTCACCTCAAAAAACAAGAAAGAAGCAGTGTGAGGGGTTGCGTTTTTTTTTTTTTTGCTTCCCCTGCCATAATTAAAAAGGACTCACCCTTCCGAGCCCTTTCTATCCCGGGAGGTCGAGAAGAAAGAGAGGGGAGGAAGGGGAAAACCCTGAAAGAAAAGAGAGGAAGGGCCTGGGAAGGAGAAGAGAAGGCGGGAGGGGGGAAAAGGACGGGGAAAAATTAAAGCGGAGATTACACAAAGGGAACTCCTCTACCTTTGAAGCTTTGGCTAAATTGGGGAGGGGGCGGCGGGGGCAGGGAGGGTCCGGACCYAGTCGGCCCCTTTCTCAAAGCCCTCTCCTTTCAAGAATGTCTCAAATTCCTGGGGAAACAAGGAGCCSGGGATGTGGGGCCGAAGGAAACGGGAGGGGGGAAAAAAAAAAATTACCCCGGCTGCTCGGCTAATTCCTGCCCGCCACACCTGGGCAGGCAGCGCCGGGCGCATTGTTCGGCCGTAATTGCTGGGTGTTGCATTTCTCTTCTGCTTTAAAGCTTCATTTAACTCAAACTGTTATAATTTTCTCCCCACCGCCCCCCCCAGCCGTGCTCCCCCCCCCCGTATTATGCTGGCGGGGCTTTGTAGGGGCTGGGTGAGCCCTGGTTAGGGGATTACATCCTCCCCACCGTCCGGCTGCCACCTCCCAGGGCATTGTCAGAGGGGAAAGCAATTATGGGGAGGGTGGGATGGCACGGGCTGGGGGCACCGAGCTCGGGGCTGGGGGGGACAGCCCGACCGGTGGCTGTCGTGGGGTGGGCGAGCCGGTGGCCCCAGGTGGGGGGAGCAGTGGGTACCACACCGGGTACCATGCCAAGGGTGATGCCCTGTTCACCAGGATGCAGCAGCCACCCCCAGGACACAGACCAGGGGGGCACGGACAGGGATGGGGACACGGGGAGTCCCCTACAGTGGCCACCCTCCATCCTCCTGCCGTGCAGCATCTCTCCCCGAGCATCGGGTGCTTGCACCCTAGGTGGGTGAGGACACCCTGTGCCAAGGGGCAGCTGGGTGCCCCCCTTCCAGCAGGCACAAAGCCTGCGGCAAAGCCTCGGCACGGGAACGAAAACTCCCCCAGGCCCCATCAGTCTAGMCACTCGCTTTTATTTGCCTCGGGGTTTCCTCCTTTATACAAATAAAGTCCAAAGTCTAACTGTTTAGGCCTAAAAGTGACTCGTAAAGGAAACAGCAGAGCTTGTAAAAACACACAAACAACCAATCRAAAACAATAAAAATAACCTAAGGGCGGTTTCTCTTTGGCCAGCGGAGCCTGGTGGGCACCCACACATGTCCCCACGCCGCCAGCACCCCGGTGCCACCGGGAGAGGGCACAGACCTTCCCCTCCAATAAATAACGCAGAGACCCCACGGCCGCAGGGATACAAGTGCTGGCCCCGGCGCCTGCGTCCCCGGGGACCCCCCACCTCCCCTCTGGAGCTGCACAGRCAGACAGACGGACAGACCAGCACCCCGTGCTCCCCATCACCTGGCTGCCTGCGGTCCCTGCCATCCCTCGCAGGGACGGGCACAGCATCCCACGGGCCCGGGGTGGGGGACGGGCTCTCCATCCCGCTCCGGTACGGACATCCCGCAGTCTCGTGGCTGGTCCCATCCATCCCTGGCACCGAGAGCCAGATCTGTGGGACAGGAACGTGTCCCGGGGTCCCAGCCCTTGGTGGCATGGGGATAAGTCTCCGAGGGGCTGCCAAGGGGAGTAGTGGGCAAAGGCACTGGGTGGTGAACGTGGGTACCAYGGGATGCTCCAGGGATGAAGGGACCCCAGCGTGGGGCTACGGACACCRGTGACTGTGCCCGAGGCGTGCGCTCCCCAACCTATCCACGGTACCCGGGAGGAGTATAAAAATAGAGCATCTTTACAAAAAGAAGTGGGGAAGAAACAGTGCTGGAGAGTGCCAGGAGAAGGGACAGAGTCTGGCGAGGCTGAAGGCTGTGAGGATGAGGAGGGTAGGGCCCGGCGGGGGGCTAGTCCGGGCGTTACGTGCGTGCTGGGCGAGGGGCGCGGGTGCGGCGGGTCCGGCGGGTGGGGGAGGACGAGCCGACGAACTCGAACTGCTTCTGCCGCTCGGCGTTGTTGGGGAAGGGCAGCTGCCCGCGGTACAGGCGCTTGATGAAGTGGGCTTCCCGCTGGTTCTGGCGGCTGCGGGAGGCTTTGCGGGGCCGGCCCTTGCGGGTGAAGGCCATGTACCAGCCCTCGTAGCGGGCGTTTTGGAAAGCCGTGTAGTTGTTCTCCAGCACGATCTCCGTGAAGATGCAGTCCTTGCTCTTGCCGTTGGGCTGCGGGAGGAGGAGAAGGGCGCTTAGCACCCGCAGGGATGGGGCTGGGGGCTTGGGGAGGGGACACATAAGGTGCTGCCACCCCCCCCGTCTACCCCATCCCTGCCACGTTCACCGTGGCACCGATCCCAATGCACCGGGACCAGCTCCCTGGGGATTTCTCCTTGCAGGAGCCGGGCATGAGCAGCACGGTGCTGATGGAGGAGAAGGGGGACTGGCAGATTCTGGGAGAGCCCCCCGCTGCACCAGCACAGCCCCTGTGATTGGGGACACGGGGACCAGCCTGTCCGAGCATCCCGGCTCCAGCTCTGGGGACCGGGGAGACACGGGGRGGGGGGGCCGGGACTCACTTTCCCGATGAGCTTGCCCCTCTTGCTCATGCAGATGTACTTCTCGCTCTCGGCCCCCTTGATGCGGACGCGGCTCCCGAAGGTGTCCGTCTCCACGATGAGCTTGGCTGCGAGGAAGGGAGCAAGGGGGAAAGTGTCCCAYGGGGACTGCGGCACCCCTCCACGAGCTACCACACCCAAACCACCCCCGTCCCCTTCTCCCTGCCTCCCTCTCGCCCCCCAGCATCCCTCCCTTCCCTTCCTGCCCATCACCGCTGGGGCCAGGAGGACAGCGAGGGCAAGGCAGCCCTTGCCAGGGGCTGCTCCCCAGCCATGATGCTAAAGGGCCTTTGTTAAAACCCAGCAGAGTCAAACCGGGCGTTTGATGAAGACGCCGGGGAGAGCAACGGCCCCTTCGTGTCCCCCCCCCCCCCGGCACATCCGCATTGTCAGTGATTCAATGGGTTCTCCAGGGCTAGACCGAGTCCAGCACCCGGCGGGTTAATTATCCTCGTCCTCATTGTTTCTCTACAACCCAGCGGCGGCTGCAAAGGTTGGGAGCCGACACTGAAACCAATGACCCCGGCGGGTCCTGTGCTCCCGACAGCCTGAGCCGGCAGGGAGAATTCAGGGAAAGACCTGGGAAGGTGGTGAGTCAGCCTCGCTGGTCACCGGGCTTCGAAAAGCCTTTCCCRAAACTTTTAGAGGCTGGGGATGCCAGCCTGGCCTTTGCGGGGCTGTGATGCCCATCAGCGTGGCGTCAGGGCTGGGGGTCCCCGGGGCTGCCCGCCACGTACGGATATTTAAGAGGCTGATGCCGGGATAGGTGATTCTCCTCCAGGAAAAATTGCCTGTCTCACACCAGGAAGAGATTAGAAAGCAAAAGCCCTAAATATAGGGCTTATAAATGCTGCATGGTATCAGAGAAATGCATGATTTTGGAAGTTCTGTGGTCAGGACTGGCTGGTTGGGAGCTGTGGGAGTTATCTGGCAGATTTTTGGGTATAAAACCAGCCAGCTGGGGCAATTAAAACCTCCCTGCACCCTCCTTCCCCTTGCAAAACTCCTCTGGGAAGAGACACTTCCCCGGCCTTTTCCAGCCCTTCCATGAGCACGGCTGCCCYGGGCTGTGGATAAACCCCTCCGGGGAGCCACCGGCCCCTTACCGAACTTGTTGCCGTCCTCGGCGGTGGCCGTGATCCTTTTGCCGTTCACCTGGACGTGTTTGCCGCTGGTCCGGCTGTAGAGCTGGTACTCCCTGATCTGCCGTCGGCTCAGCTGGTCGGTCATGGCACCCTGGTCCCTCACGTACTGGTTAAAATTAGGAGACGGTTGATTCTCCCCCTTTGTTTACAAAGGGAAAAATAAAATCAATTTGTTTTGGACAGCCGACGGCAAGGGGACGGAGCGGGGAGCTCGGCGGAGCGGGAGGGCTGGGGCTGGCCCCGGGGGGACACGGGCATCCACCCGCCACCCCCGTCTGCGGGCGAGGGAGAGCTCCCAGCCATCGCCAGCCAAGCTGGTCCCCTCCGAGCAGCGACGAAGGCACCGAGCAGATGCTTTGGACCTGAGAGCGAAGGGAGAGGCAGAGATGTTGCTTTGCGACCCACGCGTGAGGAAGATGCAGGGTCTCGCAGGGAAGGATGCTCTCCTCCGGGCACCTCGTCGAGCTGCTGCTCCCAGCCATGCCCTGGGGCCAGATGGAYGCTCAGCAGCATCTCCTGCTCGGGCAGCACCCTCTGCTCCCGGGAAAGTACCAAGGACAGGCTGGGATGCAAGGGCTGTGCTCGCAAAACACCCACTGGGTCCCTTGTGGGGGGCGAGACCCACCTAAAGCCGGGCTGGGTGTCCCAGCAGCGGAGCCGTYCCCTCCCGGTCCACCCTGAGAATAAAACAGCTTGCAGAGCCCARCCAGCTCCGTGGCTTAGGGTTGTTGGATGGTAAACGGCAGCTAATTACTGCAGATGAGCTGGGGAGGGGGGGATTAGTGCTGGTGGTCAGCCCCTGTCCCCGCACCGGACTCCAACCAGYGCCTCTCAACACACATCTTAAGAGCAGACTTGGTTTAACCCGGGTGCAAGTGGGAAGCCGGGGCTCAGGGCAGCACCGCAGCCGGCTGAGCCGCTCAAGGGACACCGGCCCCGGCTGAGCCGGCCTGAAAACCRGCTCCGAAAGGGCTGTGGGCAGGGGGAYGCGCTGCGGGAGCTCATCCCGTGGGAAAACSCAGGGAGCGTTTGAGGTCTGGCTGCCCAGTTTGGGGTGCGCAGCATCACCCGGGTGCAGGGGACCTGCCGCCCCGCATCCCCCGGGCTGCGGCATCGCCTCGCTGGGTGCGAAGCCCAGCACGAGGGGACCCGTCCCTGTCTGCTCTTGCAAGGGGTGGGGGGAGCAGTGGGATGGTGGGGGGCACTGCCTGTCCCCCCTGCACACCCCCCCCCAGCTCCCCACCACCTTTGTGTGCGCCTGGGGACTCATTTCCTGCCAGGATCCACTTTAAAGCCTTTGGGGCTGGCCGAGGAGGTGGGCTGGGGGGGGGGAGGCCCCTCTCCATCAAAGGCGGTTCCCTTCCCCTCTCATTTTCAAAGAAATAAAAGCATTTACCTTGGG
>JASVER010000094.1:1463920-1513058 GCA_030449065.1 Oceanodroma leucorhoa
AAAAAAAACAAAAAAGGAGAAGGCAGAGCGGGGAGAGTGCCGCTGGGCAGGAAAAAACAAAAAAGGAGAAGGCAGAGCGGGGAGAGTGCCGCTGGGCAGGCGCCCGGCACGGCAAGGTGCGGAGGGAGGGAGGCGAGGGCCCTGCGAGAAGCGGGTTGACGAGGGGACAGCGCCTACTGCTACACCGGGGGATAGGAGAGACACCCACGAGCAAGCACGAATGAAAGATCACGCGGCATGGCTTAGAGTTCCTAATAACAAGGGCAAGACGGTAACAGGAAGTTGTGATTTCAAGGGGCTTAATAAGAAAAAATATACATTTGGAATTTTACAATGCCTTTTTTTTTTTGTCGTTGTTGAATTTTTTTTTTTTTTTTTTTTTTTTTTTTTGCTTCTCTCTACACTTGTCACTAAATATATCTCTGCACTTTCACACACCCACCCCTCGCCCAGTAAAGCTTCAGGCCTGCAGGACACGCTTTCCTCACTCGCATACACAACCCTCACGCCAGCACCGGTGCACCAGGACTCTGTAAAAATTTCAATCACACTTTTTTTTTTTTTTTTTTTTTTTAAACTGAGTCAATATAAACCTTGTTCAAAATGTTATGAAAAAATGTACATGTTTATACAAGGCAGGCTGCAGCAGAGCGCTGGCGTTCCACGCAGACATTCGGGTAGGGAGATGCTGGATTCTTGCACCTGGCTTATGCCCTTCCACCCCCTCCCACGGAAACAGAAGCACCCTGCCCCGGTGAGCTCAACAACCCCTCCTGTTCCCTCCTCCCTCGGGACGTGGAGTACGGCCCAAAGCGAGCGCCGCAATCCAGCCCTGGGGAAGAGCAGGGATTAGAAACGCCCTCTTTTCTTTCCATCGGAAACGGTAACCCCTCTGGGCCAGGCCAAAGAGATGCTGCTCTGTACAGGCGGAGTTGGGAGACGTCAGCTCATCATGTCGTTGCTGTTCACACCGTAGGTGGAGTTCTTCATGGAGTCGTTCACCTCTCGCCTGAAGGCCGACAGGTTCTGTGTAAACCTAAGGAAAAGGCAGAGCAGCGTGTCAGAGCAGGAGGTTCCCTCCAGCGTTTCGCTCGCCACGAGGACCGCGGACTCTCTAGGCTGTGCTTCTGCAGTAAGCTGTGGGCTCAGCACCCCTCGGGACAGGCTCTGCCCCACAGAGGGGTCTCTGGCCCGTACTGACCTGTCCCTGTTCTTGGTTAGGAGGTTGCGTTCGATGCCTTCCATGAGGTTCTCAAAGCAGAGGTGCATTGCCTGCTGTTTCTCCGGAGGCTGGCTGTTCACTATACTGTTCCTCAAGTCGGAGAAATACTGGGGGAGACAAGAGAAGCATGGGTCAATGTTCAGAGGAACAGCCACCTTGGCTTTGGGACAGGGCACGCATAGCAGGCTCTCGGGAAGAGGGAGGAAGCGCGTTACAGCTCTTCAAGTGACTTCTAGGGCCCTTATAAATGGAAGTTAACAGGATTCAWTAGCGCCGAGGCTGCTGCAGGGAAGGGCCGAACACCCTTCCCTTGACACACAATCTCTCCAGTCCCGACTTCCCGACCACCCGCTCTGACACCGTTCTGCTCTTCAGCCCAAAAGCTCCGGCATCGTTCAAGCCCAGACAGCTCCTCCAGCCTCGACGGGAGGGTGGGAGGTTTACCTTTTCGTTGAGCAGTATCAAGCCGAGCAGAGGCCGAGACATTGACCACTGGTTCCTGCAGTCCTCAAAGATGATGATATTCAGCACCGTCGACAGCATCTGGAAGAGGGAAAGTGAGGTTTAAAACCAGCCCTTCCATCCCAGCGCTCTCCTCACCACGGCACCGTGCGGGCTCTGGAGCAACGATTCACCTTTAATGCTTCCAGTATTGGAGCCTCAATGCTACAGAGCTCTCAGCATCATGGGACAAGAGGAGGACCTGGAGCCCCCATGAACTGGTGAACTTCACTGGAGGCACAGGGAGGAGGTGCTGAAAGCTGTTAGAATATGAGGAAATGGCCTCAAGTTGCGCCAGGGGAGGTTTAGATTGGATATTAGGAAAAATTTCTTCACCGAAAGGGTTGTCAGGCATTGGAACAGGCTGCCCAGGGAAGTGGTGGAGTCACCGTCCCTGGAGGGATTTAAAAGACRTGTGGATGTGGTGCTTAGGGACATGGTTTAGTGGTGGACTTGGCAGTGCTGGGTTAATGGTTGGACTTGATGATCTTAAAGGTCTTTTCCAACCTAAACKATTCTGTGATTCTAATGATTTATTCCCGACACACGCCATCCTGCCCCAAGGCAGCCGGGGAAGACTGTCTCATCTTCACTTAAACAAGGTAATAGCAAGTGCTTAAATGCAGAGAGCACGTGCTGTGGTGCCCTGGGAAGCTTCCTCCAGTCTACCCTAGGGGTGTCTGTGTTCCCTTCCACAGCCTCCTTAGGCTAAAGCCAGTATCCAACCTAGCCGGTTTGGAAGATGCAGTTTCTCTTTTTACCCTCAGAAAACACAGCTTCTAGCCCAAAAAAAGCCTGCTTTTTTTTTTTTTTTTTGCATTTGATCTATCAGCAAGGGTGGAACAATATTCCCTGCTTTCACGTGGGAGTCATGCTGCCACGCACCAGCGAGTGAGGTTGGATAACGCCGTCAGAAAGGCACTGAGCACTGCTGTTGAAAGCAGTACGGCCAGGCAAGAGGCACATAAAAGTGTTCTGCTGTAAGGTATGGATATCCAGATCCCAACGCAGGGCCCTCTGGAGCACCGAAACCTCTGTGAACAGGATCACCCGTCTTTAAGTGACACAGAGGTACCTAAACTATACGGTATGTGTAGGTATGTGCTGAGYTAAGCCTCATCTAAGCAAGGAAAACGTCTCAGCTCACTGTTGATCCTCTGCACAAGCTCCTGACCCAGGGAGAAGACAAACCCCAGCAAGCCCCGTGTCTATCAGAGGTGTCGCGGATGGAGGCGGGAGACAGATGGCAGATGTGTTACCAGCACGTAAAAAACTGGATTAGCAAATTCACCCCGCAGAGGCCGTTCCGAAGGCAGGCGTGAACGGTGCCAAGGCAGCACGTGCTCCCACAGGCTGCAAACCCAACTTCCACACGTGGTCCCAACACGAGCACCACAGCAGAGATCGCTCCCGTATGCCGAAGTCTACGCAGAGCCTTGTGAAGCACGGGGACCCCGCGGTGCCTGCTCTGCTGTGAGTGCACATGTACCACGGAATTCTTCCAGGGATTTAAACAAACCCTGATTTTTATTTTTTTTTTAAAGCAGCAGAAGAGCGCATGCTCTCTGGTTGAAGGTATGTTTCCTGGCTTCATTTCTATGAACGGCCAGCACTGCCCATAACTGTGTTTCTCAAAAAAAAAAAAAAAAAAACAAACACCACCACAAAAGCTCATTTTTGGCTACTTCCTTTCATATCTGAAATGCAAATATGGCGCTCCTTGCACAGGGAGAACCATGGCCCTGAAGCATGGCTCTGAATCAGATCTACCATATGATGAATGTGTAGGAGAGATGCAATACTAGCAAAAAATCCTTTTCTGCTCTGGAAAAGCCCRGGGCTCTAGAGCTGGAAGCATGCAGCCCCCATATTACATCACGCTAAGAAAATTCAGGGCTTATCAGGGAGTTTACTGTGCCATGCCACAACAAGGCTCTACGCCTTCGGTCTTTACCTGCTGAATCATCTCCGGGTGCTGCTGCATAATGTGCAGGAACCGGTCGCTCTCCTGGGTCAGAGGTGTGGTCCTCTTCTTGGTGCTGCGAGACAGCTGCTTGAAGAGATAGGTGACAATGTGGTCCAAACAGGAGCAGCAGCCTGTGCAAACCATGGTGTCTGCAAGAACAGGAAAGGGGAAGATATTGGGGTATTGCCAGCACTTCCCTTGCTCAGATGCACCTGGGCAGGCTCCCAGGGAAACACCACCATTTATCTGGGTCCTTTTAGGGACTTCGCAAGCAAGAACCACCTAACCCTAAACAGGTCAGCAACCTCCTCGCTGACATATTCACTATCTCTAATGTTCCAGCTTTAACAGAGGTGAAACTCCTCCACCCATTCACAAGGTATGTCTTAATTTATCTGTTAGCCTGAAACACCATGCATTCAAAGCAACCAAAATCTCTCCCCGCTTCCAAATCAAAGCCCTAAGAGCACAACAGAGAGCAGAAGTAGTTACCTAGTGCAGTGAGGCCTTCTGAAATGGAAGAGAGAATATACATGATTACATGAGGCTCCAGACTGGCTATAAAGTTCATGTGGTCCTGGGTAAGAACTTCCAGCAAGGAATAATATGACTGGCTGAGCTTGGGATAATCCTGCAGAGAAAGGAAGAGAGAAAGACTTTTAAGGCCTCATGGCTAGCCTGTAACCACCAGTCAAGGCTTTCTGCTAGACCCAACCCATTCATKAATCACCTGAAAACTGCTTACTGCATCTCCTGGAAAGAGAACAAACCAACCTCTCTCACAGCATAACTTATGGGCCAACATATTTTCCCCCCTTCTCCCCCACCAAGAGCCTTCCAAACAGGCTCCAGCAACAATGGCCCAGCAGGTTCCCAACACCGTGATATCAAACCATCTTTCCCCACTGCTTCGTTCTTTTCTAAATGGGGAGTGTTAGTTGACTAATGCCAGTGCTGGAGATGCAGAGATAGGAACGGCTCTCCAGGTGTCCATGCAGAGTGCCAGATCACGTAAAAATCAACGTGCGCAGCGCTGGGCTCAGCAGCCTGCACTGCAGTCAGTGCCACAGACCCTTCAGCAGCCCCCAGATGACGGGGGGGACTCTGCTGGGAGTCCTGCAAAGTGGCCCCATCTCAAGAGTTGCATGTCTCAGGAGCAATGGTTTGGCCACCTGTATATTAAATCAAGAACGTGCGGAATGCAGTCACAGAGATGGCAACAACTTCTTTCAGATCCTGCTATGGTAATAAGACAGATAAGACTTGGGAGGAATATATGCTGCCCTCTCTCCTTGATACGTTGCCAAGTAGGACTGCGCTGATAGGGTCTCAAAGCYCTGCGGCAAAATGGATTTCTGTATACGAGGTCTGGATAGGAGCAAGACTCTGTAGGTGGATGTCTTCAGCAAGCAGGTTGCACTGTAATTGCTGATGCATCGAGATCTCTGCCCACAGGCAATACAGGGAAGAACAATCCTTCACTTGCAGGAAGTGTTTTTCAGATAGAGGAGGAATTATTTTGCTAATTGCTCTGCTGAGACTTGGAGCGTACCCTGCTGGAGAGCCGAGCGGCGGGGCTGCCCCRCGGGGCCTCGGGTGGGGGGGTTCCAGCCTCCACGCAGGACCTGCTGCTGCACATACCAGGAGCTGTAATTTCCTGCTGGCCTGTGCCTATAGCTGCGGTTCCAGGAAGTGGCACAAGTTCACTCGTCTCTGTGATTAAAGTATTCCTTTACTGTATAATCTTCCAACCCTGTCCTCCCTAGCCGTGCGTTTACACTGCTAATCACAGGTGTCGGCTTACCAGAAGGTCACTGTGAGGGATGGAAAGCAGAAGCTTGATAAAAGTTTGCAAGGCATTGTCCAGTGCATCATCCCCGTACAGACGGAAGACCCCAAAGTTGACGTAGCTCCCACTCAGTGCAGCCTTCAGCATAGAGAAGCAGATGGAAATCCCCTTGAGCTTCAAGGCATAGACTTGATCCTTTGGGACCTCCCCAAGCGTTAGGATACGATTTCCTGCATGAGCACAGAAGCGGACTCAGTATTTCAGCAACCACATCCCAACCCTTTCTCCCYCGGGGTGCAGGAAAAACAAAAGCAGGGCCATAAGGAGTGACTGAGAAGTCAGCCACAAGCACCAAAGACTTATTCCCCAGCTGAAGGTTAAGGAACCCGACACAAGTTAAAAGTGTGGCTCYACTAGGAACCACGGGAGAACACAGCTGCGTGTAATTCTGCTGTGGAAACAGGACAGCAAAGGACAGGATTGCTCTCTGCGTGCTTCGCAGGTTTGCCCATGCCACCTTGCACACTCACAAGGGGCTCAGCTGGGGCTCCTGCTCGTTGCTGTCATTTTCTTCCTCATTTTCATGGCCAACACACTGCCCTTTCTGCTTGCCTGCCTAGCCAGCACTTCAAGCAGAAGCATCGCCCTGTAGCTAAGCATGCATTCAGCAAGCAATTTGGCACGGCTTCCCAGCCCGGGCTTGCTCTCTGAGCTGGCAAGTGCCCCTGTCCTCACTCCCCGAGCCAGCAGAGGAGTCAAGGGCAGACTAAGGCTGCCCAGATCCCACCTGCTGGATACTCACCATACGTAGTTATCATTTTACTCGTTTCTCGGAAGAGCAGGATGCCATTCGGTGAGGACACATCAAACTGCAGCCGTTGGGATCTAATGGAAAGACAGGCAATAAATTTGAGCTCAAACATACCTGGGACTAAAACAAAGCTAATACTCCAGCACCTCCATGTGCTGCTGCGTCCTGGGGCACCCTCTTCCCAGGGCTGCTCCCCAGAGTTCAACAAAACACCCTGGTCTGCTAGAAAATACTGCTGTTCATTACCAAAGCCAGACAGGACACAGCCACTTAGGGACAGACAAGCTCTGCTGTCGCAGAAGAAAGGGCCTATATTTCACAGACGTTAGGAATATTACAAGATCGAGGCTGGAAATCCTGTCTTGGCAATAGTCTCTAGGCTACTGTACACAAACACAGCGAACATCTTGGAAGCAGCATTGTAGGGCAGGCTGACTGGCTCCTATTCATAACATGACCAAGAATTCAGAGCTTGGCATTTTTTCCCCTACAGTGAATAGATCTTACAATTGAAGCACAGCGAGTTGTCCAGTTCACCTCTGAAATAAATAAGTGGACGTATTCCAGTAAGGATTGTCCTCCTGCAAAGATGCCGCCTGGATGTGGCAAACAGTCTGACAGTACGGAGAGTCAACTCTAAAATGACTGTGCCTGAACCTTGTGTCCCTTCCACTCGGCTGTAACAACGCTCCCTTCTTACAGGGTTGTGTTCAGCTGGCTGTAAGCCAGAGCAACATCTTGGCAACCTTCCACTGCCAGATTATACAGCTTCTGAATTATCTGAATAGCATCACAGGTACCTCTCTGCTGGTAAAAAGAGCTGATGCTCTAAAGCAGAAGTGGTCATCTGGCTGCCAGATAGAACAAGCTCATTTTAAACACAGGTTTTAAAAATTAACATGAGTTGCCTGCCTCCATCTTAGTGCTGTCCTTGGAAGCAGACGCTGAACAAATTCAGTGTTTATTGATCGCGTCTCTTGGTCTAAGTCATGACATGACTGATACCTAAACTGTTAAGATTTTCTTCCCTGCTGAAACAGTGCCAGTTTCCCCTCTCCCCTTGGCAGCCTTTATAGCGTAAATAGACTGAAGTAGAGAAAACCCAACTGGGCACCAACACCCACACAAAGGCTGAAGCAGCAGACAGACACAAATCCCTGCCAGCTTTCAGATGCTGGAGGTTCATACCTATTATGTACCAACTCAGCCATCAACTTGAGGACAGGTGTAGTGCAGGCTGGGTCATGGTACCAGAGTTCAATTGCCCGCTGTAGGATTGGCATGTAGGATGGGTAGCTGCAAGGTGAAAGCTAAGGAACTTTGTTGCTTTGGATGAAGAGAAAAGGTCACAGCTTCTACCAAAAAGACGTATTCTGTGTACTGCATCCAAACCTTGCAAAGGAGCTTACTTAACGAGGTTAAACAGAGATGCTGCTTGCTGGAGTCTGCTTTATCACAGAAAAAATAATAATAATGAAAAAAAATCATCTTAAGTCCGTTGAAGGAGTTGCATACACACTTCTTATACCAGGAAAAAAACAGAACCAAAAAGGTTTTGAATGAAAGGAAAGACAGATACAAAGATCTGTCACTGCAACAGCCAGCTGACCTTCACCAGCCAAAGAGAAATCTGGAGCCCAGATACCGTGCTCTTTGAGCAGCTATGCTCTCACCAAGAGGACAAAAAATATCAACTGCTGATGGCTTTAGCGAGCAAGAGGAAAGCTTTTGTTGCTGCTGAGACACAAGCATCCCATTAAAGGCCTTTGTGCTTTACAGGTCAAATCTCTTTAGGTCCAACCAGAAAAACCCCAACAGTTCAGCTTTGAGCAGATTTCTAGGTTGACTTGGTTGCAGASAGACCAAGTCAAATCTATTTCAGGGCTTAGAGGCAGGACACCGAGTACTATAAAAGTGAAGAGAAACCCCAGTCAGGATTTAGCAGGGAAAATAGGGCATTTGGATGCAGTCAGCCAGAAYTCTCCCCTCTGACAGACAGGATGACTCAAGTTTTAGGGCAACAGAAGGATACATCCACTCAAACAGCATCATGAAGCTGGTCTTGGCRTTGAAGGCAAAGGCTATTCCCCTCAAGTCTCTCACCAAACCAACCAAAGTTCTCTGTATTGCAAAAGAAAAGATATGTTAAAACATAACACACATATGGATCTTTCCCTCCCTGGCTCCACCAGCCCAGAGCCACTTCCCTTCCTCCCAACCCAACAGCCATACAGCCTTTCTGTGCTGGATGCCAACCCCAGGTTAGACAGTTCTTCCTCTCCAGTGCCAGAAGCCCTCTTTAATTTGAGCCAGTGCAGTGACAGTACTGCGGTATTCCATTCCCAGCAGAAGGAAARCTGGCAGGTGAGGCTCACTGCTTCAATTATGAACTACACCTAGACCCCAAGGGATACAAGGCGCACCGCCGCTTCCCCGTAACTGAAAGAAAAGCATCTATCGCGCCAGCATCTACTTGTCTCGTTCAGAGGGCAGAATGGCTCTCACTCTGCAGGAGTTACTTGTTCTCTCCTCTCTATCTGAACTGAAAATGTCAAAGCCTCTAAAGGAAAGAGGAGGGAGAGCATGGATAACAGGGAAGGTCCTGCCCAACTTACTTTTGCCTCTTGTTCATTGAAAGTATTTGTGCTGAACATCTGTGCCACAGTCTCAAAGGCAGCTGTGAGGGGAAGCATGAACTGCTCATATTGATCCTCATCCTCCCCTGAAAGAAAAAAAAGAAATCAGGAGGAAATAGACTGCACATCCCTGCGCCCTRCAGTACTGCCTGTGCTACACATTCAGACATTGCTCACCCACGGGGCTAGAGGCAGAGAGACCACGGGTTTCCAGACAGGTGATCTATTACTGCCAATATCTAACTTACAGATAAGGCTTAGAACAAACTCTGCTTATCAGGAAAACATTTGAAATACTATGAAAGAAAAATTTAGCCCCAGCCTTGATTGCGTGAACCTCTAGACTACCTGTACCCAGCAACACGGCATCAAACCCACTCTTGAGCTTCTTTCCCCTCCTTTTTCTTATCCCATTTGCCTTTTCCCATTCCAGCATCCTTTCCTGGAGGAGCTTTCAGCTCCCTAAATAGCAGGACCCAGCATACCGCAGAGCCCAGCATCCAAACCACAGAGCTTTGCTCTGGTTCTCAGGAAAAGACCCTAGTACCTAAATCCACCATGAGAAGACGCCCAAGTGCAGTGTAGAACGTAGTCCGACATCTCATGTCAGTCAGGTTGGACTGATTGTTAATGCCCAGGAAGGAAAAGTGCTCACTCTGCAAATGGAAGAGAAGAGACGGGTTAAAGGGGAACCACCACCTTGAACGGGCTCCTGTATCAKGGGCTGAGGATCCCTCATTCCCCTGCCTAATTCTCCGCCTGTGGAAGGATGCGAAGCAGCGAGCTGCGCGGTTATCTCGCTCATCACATCTGCCAGGCATCTCGGAGAACAGGCCACCAGAGGGCAACAGCCACCGCACCTGCACACCCCGGAGCAGCGTCCTATCTGCTGGCAAAGATACCAGCTATCATCTTTCATCTTGGAATTCCCCAGGACCAGAAGAACAAGGAAGTCTTGCTTTGCCTCCAGAGGAGAGAAGCAATCTGCCCCCCTTACTCACGGGGACCCTTCAGGCATTGAGGTTGCTGAAAACCAGCCCTCTGCAGACAGATCCCCAGTTACTCTGCCCACATTCTCCATGGAAACAGTAGCCCCAGACAATGCAGTCTGAACGCAGCTTCTGGGCCAAACACAGGACGTGGGACTGCCTGCAAAATATCCCCTAGCTCAAGGAATACAGCGCCTCGCTCAACCAGCCAACGCAAACCTTCTGGATGTGGTGCTGGGAGTCCTACCACTACAGCATCGCAGCATCAAATGACCACGTGCTCCCAGAGGCAAGTCAGAAATCTGACACTTTGCTGCTGGCTTCTAGTCGCTCATTCTAACATTTTTGATTCCAAGTCAGCATCCCAGATCCACAGACGGAGTACCATAGAGAGAGTGACCAAGGAACAAGGCTGCTATCCTAACCACTGCAAGCGATGGCGCTTCTTCCAAACTAGCACTTTTAGAACGAAAGCTGGGGCACTGAAATGCTGTCATATTTTCCATTAAATTGCATAAACAGTGCTCACTGCTGCCTGCCTGCATGTGCAGCAGTATCAGCTGTCTCCCGCATTTCACTCTGGAGATGGTTGTCTTTCAGTGGAGAGTAGAGAGACCCCCACATTAAGCCTTTGGGGATGAAAGGTACCACATAATTACAGCCCCTCAAAATTGAAGGGCAGGCTTTGACCAAAGAGGGATGGAACACAGATCACATTTTCCAGAGGCTCATCTAGCATGACGGAAGCATCTGGGAGACAGGTAAACTTCAAAAGTGTGTCCAGGTGTTAAAATTAGGGGATTATCTCAGCTGCACAAAGGCAGACAGAGGAGTTTGCTGTGAGACGAAAAGCAGAAGGTGAAAGGACTTACCGTGTGATTGTTCAGCATGAACTGTACGGCGCTCAGTTTCACCAGCTTTCTAACACTGCTGTATGTAAAAGGGGGTGTTAAGGAAGCAGCAGAGTCAGCAGAGAACTTCCTGCAATGCTTGCAAAGCACTTTCCAGGGCAAAACTGGAAGGGGACTTACATCTATATTATTCAATATGTTCTAGCCTCTCTTCCATTTGTTTCAAGAGCAACCAAGTTGCATACATCTCTACCGCAGACACCTGCAGTGAGCATTTTTATTTACTCTGTCAGGAAGAACAAGCAGAAGACCATAAGATAGACTGTAAACAAATTAACTGTGAAAGTAAGCTACAACGCAATTATGATCCAAAATAAAAATAACTACATTATAGCCATCCACTGCAATTCAACAGCTAGGCAAGATGTTCACCAAGCACTCGTGCTCTGCTCTTCTCACTACCCAAAAGATGAAGCGGTTCAGGAATCTGTTACACGCAGAGTGCTCCTGTTCCAGCCGAGCATCTGGGTCACTCTTCCCCCATCCTGAGGTTTAAGTGTTCTGCGCACCCAACGGCTCTTCTGAAAAGGATATCCGATGGAGAGGTCATTGAGCAGCTGCAGCGTCTTGGAGGTGATAGGCTCGCATCGACCCCAGTACTTCAAGTTGGTGATGCTAGGGAAGAGGACAACAAGGACGGATCAGAGGGGTTTGCTCGGCTTCCCCTTTGCTGTGCGGCGGATTCTTCCAGTTCAAAAGTCACCCAACATCATCAGCTCCACCCTCCACCGAAACCACAGACATCACAAGCCACAAAATATTGGTATAAAATTACTGTACTTACATTTGGTTGACTAGAAAATTATCCTTCAGATAATCTTCACTACTTGGGTCCCAAGCTACACTGGCCCATACCCAGGCCCTTGGAATTCTGTGGCACTCCAGGGCTGGTTTCTGCAGCAAGGGTAAGAGAATTCTGCGGCAGTGACTACATGCAGACGTATGCAATTCTGCACCTGCACCATCCACTGTCAGCTGCAGAATTCTAGTAGCCCTTGCTTCTTCCAGGAGAGCCATTTCACCCCTTGGGGATGACGCGCAGCCGGGGCGCGCGAGGGTAGGCAAGGCCCCATGCACGTAAAGACGGGGGCGATGCTAAAGAATTCGAGGGGGAGCTAGCGGCTGCACGTCGCCAGGCGCACGGCACTGGGCGTCAGCATCGGAGCTACAGAATCGGTTCAAAATGCTAACGGAGGCCGCCAAGGACATGACAAAAAGCCAGTCGACAGGTTTGGTCCAGAGGAGAGCTGCCAAGGAACACGCTGAAGAGGGTGCCTACCAGAGCGGAAGAGTTTTAAGGACTTGTGCTACTCTGGTACTGAACAGCACAATTGGCAAAGAAAACCTTTGAAGGAGCAGTCCCCTCCCCAGAGAGCTTTCGTGGCTGGTGATTGCCAATAGTCAAGTGATAGGGCATGAGTGCTTGAGGCTGATCCCTCTCTGACTTTGGTTTTACTAAGCAGGCACTGGAAAGAGAATCCATTATCCTGGTGTACGGCTTATTTTTGTGTCTCCATAGCCCAGGCTAGAATCCACGGTGGGTAAATCAATCCTGGATATTGCGTGTGACTTAAAGCCCTGATAAAAGCTGTAATTCTCTCAAGTAGCCAGATGTTACTAGCTTTAGACTGAACAACACTCCCTCATATTCCAGTTTTCCTGGTTACACCTTCAAATAAACCCTGGACACTCTGATGCCTGCAAGCAGGAACACTTACATTTTTCCTATGAAGACGCTCAGGACCATGGTCTCATCATTCAACCCCAGGACCTCTGAGAGACGGCGGTACAGCTGGAGGGGAAAAAAAATAACACCAATTTAAAAGCTGTCAACAAAACAAGTAATGATCAAGGATTATTTGTTTTTCACTTGTTCTCTGTTCGTGGCACACATGCCTGGGAGGGTGTATGCTCTGGCCTTTCCCAGGTCAGTCAAACAACGCACAGAGACGCTTGTGATCTGATCCAGACCAACACTTGCCCTCATCACTGCTACCTCTTTTCTGTCGCTAGTCATAGCAGGTTCAGATACTGTACACAGAAGCCGGAGCACTTGCTTTTCCTAGGGAAAGGGGACATAACTGTGCTCCTCCACCTGCACCTACACACAGTTTCTTAGTGAATTTGTCTGCAATTCTAAGCCCCTTGTCACATCGCTGCTCTGAAGCCTGAGATGGGGAAGGAAGGTCATAGGTTACTGGAAAGGAAGAGAATCTAATTCTAGAGTAATGATGTTCCCATTCTTTACTTTTTTTTTTAATTTAAAAAAGGTATTTTGCATCTCTAAAGATGCACCAAGGCATTCAAAGTCCAGTACATTTACAATTGCCTTGCGATGAAGAGAATGGATATTTATCTTCACTTCAGAGCCAAAGAAGCAAGGCACAAATGCTAAGCTCAGGCTCCTCATGGGTGCATGAGGTGGTGCGACTCGCACACTTTCACAGGTATATAGGTTTAAGGGACTCATCTGAAGTCACAGCAGAGACCCGGCAGATAACAAAACTGAATCCAGGTCTCAAGTTCTAGGCTACTGCCATAGTCACTGGCTCCTTCCTGATGCATACAGAACACGGTGTTTCAAAAACAGCTCAGGGTTTGCAATGTTAACACTGGACATGTACCTAGAAAACACAGCAGACAGGTCTCTTAAATATTTTCAGCTATAAAGAAGAGAAAACCAGTAATGCCACTTGCTTTCATTTAAAAAAGGAAGCTATTACTGGACTTATATCACCAAAGAGACATAGCAAAGGGGACTGATTACCTTGGAAGACTTCTGCACCTGATCTCCAATATAGATCTTCCGGAACTGCTCAAAGAAGCTCAGCATGGCAAGCTCCAGCTTCTCATTCCCAGCCTGCGCCAGACGAGAGTCCGTCAGGTTCATCAACTGCAGCACCCTGGAGAGAGGTRGGAAAAACACACCTTGCTGATGGACACGGGGAGAAAGGAGGGATTTCTGGCACATGGTGGTGCTTCCAGGCTGCGTGCRACAGTATTTTTCACTTTCTGAGGGCACTGTTGTTTTGGGTCAAGAACTGACAAAACTGGTAACAAAACACTGACTAGGGCACRTTCCTCTTCTGTGCAAGGCCATTATAAGGCTTCTATATCCCTTCTAACAGGGATGCAAGGCCTTGGTTTTAATTTGCTGCAGAACTGAGTTTCGGGTGCKTTAGCACACTTACCCAGTGACTGGTCCATCATGTTCTCAAACCCACCTGCGAAACCACTACCCGCTGCCCYCACAAGAGCCAGACTCTAAACGACACTCCCGCTTCAGTTTGGCTTTTGTTGTGAGCCCTGCGGAAACAATGCTGTGACCAGTGCACGGGCAAAATGGGCAGACCTTGCTGGCAAGGAAGGGGTGGAGAGATTTTAGGGTACATAACACACATGCAGCAGAACAGGGTGGAAAAAAGCAACGATGCTCTTTTTGGCAAGTGCCACGAAGCACAGAGGGGGAAAGAAGATAAAACGTAAATGGACTTCTGTGAACAGGCATCATATACACTGGCACTAAAGGTAGCTGAAATATGTATGGGGTCTCACTATTTCCCCTTCAATAACTCATCAGCTACACGGGAAGCCAGTGCGGGATGTTATCTGTCAGCCAYGGCCCACCAACAGGCCATCTTCCATACATTCACAGTTTAGCTCCTTCTACCCTAGCTTCCAAGCAGAGCAATTAGGGTCTGGACTGAGGCACTCAGCGTGACTCAAGGTTGTTCATGAGTAGTAAGCTACACGTTCTCACATCCATCAAATGAAGCTTGCACTGGAGAGGATTTACGATCCCGAAAAYCCAGCACGTGTTAGACAACATTATAAAGTTTTAACAGCTATAGAAAAACTACAATATTCACAGCATATTTACAGACAAAACCCACTTTGGATTATTACTAGGCAAAAGACTTTTCCCCCCACCCCAGCAAAGAACCATCATGCATTTAGTTCTACTCCAATGCATGCATTTAAGCCYGGTAAAATTCCCCTCTTACATGCTCTTCCCCTCTCGTTCTCTTTCTTATAACCCAGGTTTCCCAATTTAGCCAAGCCACAGCAGAAGTTTGCTGACTGGCTCTAGCCAGTGCCGCCAATCTCTTCTTTCAGGATGGCCAATTCCACACTGTTCTTTTCAGCGAAAAGAGGGGAAGAACATGGTTGCAGCTTCACAATAGCAATTCTTTTGTTGACTTCAAGAGTGGTGCAGCTAGAAAACAGTCAGCATCCCTACCGACAAACCAACTCGCCATCCATCGCATCCTGCTCATCCGTGCTGGCGAACGAGACCCTACCACCAATCACTGCCCCGATAATATAGACGAGCCACGTCAGGCGCCCTGAAACCAACAGAGGACATCAGAACCAAGCACGTCACACATTACATGGAGGAAGCCCAGATTTGCATTTTATTTTGGCAAAGACAGGATTCACAAGGAGGACCTTTCTGCATTAGTGCCCATCTATACCAAAATTACTCAATTTTCCACTTGGTGGAGAACAGGCACAACTTTACTAGAAAAGAAATGAGAATGCCAGGTCTGCCTGGAAGATTTTTGTTATTTAAAGCTATTCCACTGCAGAAAGCCACTTTCATGTAAAACCGTATTCTATGTATTCTATGTATTTAAACATGTGCAGATGCCAGCAGGCAGCATTTATTCTTTCAAATTACATGTGGCTGGTGGAGAAGTCCACATCATATGGAGTTTTGCCCACACACACACACAAAAAAAAAAGAAGTACTGTGTTAGATCAGACAATACTGTTTCAGAAGGAAGAGGAACAGTTTCCATACTTGTGCTGATGCATCCAACTCCTCCACGAAAGGGGAAGCCAGCTACATTATTAGAGAGGGGGCATAACACAGCTATACCTGAACCTCCAAAGGAACTGCTTCTTTACGGCCAGTGTTAAGCAATTCCTAAACCAACCAGCTGTGCAAGTACAAAACCTCCACGCTGAACCCACCCAMCGCTGCGGACAGACACCCTCCTTCAGACAGTGGCACCAGCCGAAAACCCCACTCCCAGTTACTCATTACCAACCACCAGCTGGAGATTTCTGCCACATAGCCAGCGGGGAGGTTCAAGTAAGCACTCCATATCCTGCCTCAGACAAAAGAGGGATGGGGCAGGCAGTGCTGGCCACCTGTGGATGGGGGAACATCCCCATAACTTGTCTCTGAAAGACCGGGCAAGGAGATGCACTACGTTTCCCCAAAAAAGGAATGGAGTCAGTTGTACGACAGCAATAWCTTCACAATGCACTGCTGTGTGTGTTGGGAGTGTCTGTCCACAGCCAAAAATATTCTACACCATACGGGCACCTCTCCAAGAGAATGTTTGTGAGATCTGCCTCCCCATTTATGGATTTCACCAGGACTGCAGGCTTCTGAAACAGTACTTTTGAGAACGGGCAACCTACTGCAAGCTCACAGGCCACRGTCCTCCAAACACGCTCACCTTCTTGTACAGCAACGTCCATGGGGCTGGCGGTGGCACTCTGCAGCAGCTCCTGGTAGGACTGGGCTGACTGGTCGAAGAGCTGCACAAGCAGAGCGCAGGTCTTCTCATACTCGCACCGGCCGATGGTGGAGAGCTGATCTAGCTGCTGTTGCACAAGGCCAGTATCATCCAGTGGATCCTCCAAACCATCCCTAAGCAGCAAGAAAGCAGAGTAGAAAACAACTTAAAATGCAAAGACAGCTTAAATCATAACATAAGCTTACTTCTATCAGGTAGAAGATGCTTTACTAGGCACAATTCCAATGACTAAAGTCTCTGCCTCTACTATTTGTCACGATGGAGAGCTACACAGACTGACGTAATCATCTGATCGTTACTGCAGCCATAAATCAGAAGAACAGTAGCGGTTCAGGTGGAAAGGCCATCAGGACCTGGGATGAGTAAACTCTTCTTATGTCTTTAAYGTTTATCCAGGTCTTTGAACAGAATGTACAGTGCTAAGAACAAGGTCTCTGGTTGTCTTTGTATAACAAAGCTTTCCATCTTTCTCAATGTTTTAGTTGCCTTCTCCTCTAAATACGTTAACCTCAACAATAAGTTTACCGCGAACTCCAGAACTAGCTACACCTGCTTCCTCCCTTGCATTGCTAGATACCTAAAAAGGGGTAAGTCGATCAGTCTTCCTTAAGAGAGGCATTATTTTTCTATATTTGACCATTTGTTTTCATCAAATATAAACACACACAAGGTGGAATGCTTCCCACACAAATTCAGGCACTGCAACAGAGTCCTGTAGGCTGCCCCTACACTCAAAGGAAGGGGGGGGAAGATACTTTTAGGTATAATTTGTGCCATCCTACAGCAGATATCTAAAAATTAATTGAATCACACTTTGCATACTTATTCCTCTCTGCTACAATGGCAATTCAGAGTGTAAACAGTATGCTGCAGATGTATGAYGCGAGGTAAGATGAATTCTACCCGCAACATGTCGGAGACCACTCAGATCAATCTCAGCCATTTGAGATTGAGCAAGGTCTAAAAAAAACCCAGCTTAAAAAAACCACCAAACTCTCTTTTATAAGAGACAGAATATGCAATTTAGGTAAGCCTCCCTTAGAAATCCTTTGGTGACTCACAAAACTTCCTGCAGTCATGCCCATTTTTAAAAGAAAACTCCAAAGAGAGACACACTAGAGCCTTCTGCGTTAGACTGGTGCCAACAAGCAGAAATGCTGCTCTCTCTCTGCGCTTCTTACCTCAGGATGATGTGCACAGACTCCAGCCTGGATGTGATGTAAGCTTTTGTGACTTCTGGTGTGTACGTTTCGAGCATGTGAGGCTCTGTGGCTTTAACATAGGGCACCGATGCAGCCAGCCGCTGCCACAAGCTTAGGAGATAGTGAACGCTGTTCGGCGCGAACTCCCAGTGCTACCAGGAGCCAAGAGAAAGAAAAAGAAAGGAAAACAGCGAGTTATAGCCTTGATTATCTCACCCATATTATTTTGMCTCTTGTCGCACTAGATATAGCAACATCTAAAACCTTTAACCATCTGGTTGCCAATTTTGACAATGAATTTCAGTGCACACCTGAATTCAGTGGGCATTATCAGCATTCAGTAARGACTGAAAGATAATCCCGAGTTCCTAGGCTGTGTAGCTGAGCCAAAGCCTTTGGTCCCAAATGACTGCCGAGCTCATACTGTAGCGTGCTGCAAACAGCTCCCCAAACAGGATGTACAGTTTAAAGCTGTTTTCCAGATAAATATTAAAATTTAACAAAGGCATTATGTAAGCTTTACGATTTTTTTTTAACCATATTCTGTGCAGGGGTGTAGTTACAAGGCGCATACCAGTGGAAAACGCAGTGGGAATATGGCATGATATTCATATTACTAACAATCCCTGCAACTGCATTTTCATCGTGAAATGACACAGAATTTCAAAAAATAAGCCTTATTTAACAAGGGTTCCCCCCCCGCCCCCTGATAGGACATGGAAAGACTCTGGAGGCATAGAAACTCTGCCTTCCCCCACACACTGCTCCTGTTCCATTCAGTAGGAATTTACAGAATAATCAATGCTACACCGCAGGATTCTGTCAGAGTGTGCAGGATTWTTTTGTAAAAATAACATACAGTGAATTAAGGGGCAAAGAACAGACAAGAGGGTTATAATTTTGTTTCAAGAGAAGACAAGGGGCATAAGCACCCATCGAGGGTAAGTAAAACCGTTTTGTACCTGCAGGCTGGTCACGGTGAAGTTGGCAATGAGTCGGATGACCTCGGGGTAGTTCTCCACCTTCACCAGCTCTCCCAGCTGGTAATTGCTTTTCAATCGGGCCAGCAATCGGCAGAATTCATGGTAGTTATTTGGGTCTGACAAACTCTAARAGGAGAAAAAGAGGAGAATAATTGAGAAACAGTGCTACTTCGCAACACATGGCAGTCAGCGACAAGAGGCCCGTATTTATGGTGGAACGGTAGGAAAAGTAGAAGAGCAGCGAGATGTTGCACCCTTCTCCCCCGTGCCACAAGTGGGACACGTACATTAGAAAGTATTTTTGGTGAAGAAACTTGATGCAGAGGAAGCAGAGACAYAATTCCACTGACTGCATCTGAAATACTCACCTGGGGGTTTTCCAGTATTCGTTTAACTCCATCAACAAGATGAGATAAAAACTTTGCTCTTTCYGCATTGTTGAAGAGGGATCTGCGTACAGAGGCTATCTGCACTAAGCAGGATAAAACCTAAAAGGGGCAAAGAGAATAAATAGGAAGGCAGGGATTAGAACAATAAAATGAACAGCACGTTTCCTTTTCGTGACACAACAAATCATTTAAGTCTCATGCTCCTTTGCATGCTACACAACAGCTCCTTCATCTTTGCAATTCTGTGTAGTCTATGWAAAAGTGTAGAAACAAATTACAGCAGAGAGAAAAACCACATCACCCAAAGGAACACGTCCATCCTGACAATCAAAGGTGTGTTCCAAACTCTGCTCCCAAAAATACTGGGATTTCTTCAGATGGAGAACACAGACCRCATAAGAAATACAGTAGGACTGTCAGGGAAAGCTGGTAAACTTAACACAGACCTGGAAAAGTATCACAGAAGATAGAAGACTGGCAAGGAAAAAAATTAAACTGTTCTCAACCCAAACCTCTGAAATTTAAACCGAGAGTAAATTCCAAAGGTGCAGCTGCAGTAGTAACAGGCTGGTGAACAGGGTTTTGAAGAGCAYCCTGCAATCCTTATCCGGAGGCAAAGCCCCATTCCCTCTGACCAGGGTAAGGACTACCTGCTCAACTAAGCCTCTCATTCTTGCTGGCTCTTACATTTACTGATCAAAGAGGCAGGACAATTAAAGGCGTAATTGCTTCAGATTTCTATTCAGTAACAAAAAAAAAAAAAAGAGTCTCACACTGTTAAAGTCTCTCATGAATATTTTAGGCTCTAAATTCAGAATTAGCAAGTAACCCTTCAACATAAGGAACACTGCTGAGAGTCTCAGCGGAAAAAGTACTTCTGAAGGACCCTTCCCTCTCTAGCCAAAGGGCATGTTTTCATTGTAGCATTAATTATGAAAAATATTTATCCGATAGATAAATGCCTGGCAGGCACTTTTTTTTCAAGAAGTAATCCAACTTTTAGTTCAGTTGTGCTATTGGCCATTTCATCCAACTGGGACATGGCCTAGTTTTGAAGCGTGGAAAGAGAAATTACATTCCTCGGTTGTGCTCCCAGACCTGCTACCTACTCGCAGTACGGTTTTAGGATCAACTTAGCAGTACAGTGGAAATAACATAAGCTACACCCCTCAAAAAGGGCTTACTGGAAGAGCGAGCAGGCAGACTCTAAGCTACGCAAGGACAAAGAAGAAGGCTGGGCTTCCAGCAAACAAGCTGCTCTTAGGTCAAATCCAAAACCTGCAGATGCATCAGAATTATCAGCAGCAGCAGCACCAGACCAGCCTCCCCTTCATCACCACAGGACAAGGCAGTGCCATCAAAGGCAAGGTAGCTGTCCGAAGTCAGCCTATGGCATTTTAACCAACAGCAAGTCTCCCGGATGAATCCTTCAAACGCTTTCTGGTAGTGGAGTCTATAAGGAAAATAAATACTAAACTTACCAGAGGAGAAAACGAAGGAGGGATGGAATGATAAAGATCAAAAAACAACTGAAGGGTTGAAGAATCCAAGAATGCTGAAACAGAACAGAGCATTTTACTGAGAACACCTCCATTTACTGCTTTCCATAGGTCTAAYGCTTATCTTATCAGCAATGGCATGTGCACTTGTCACATGAAGTACCAYGCTATAAGAAAATTTCCAAAGGAGTTTACATTTTTACGCAATTGCCTTTCCTAGAAATAAAGTAAACCCACTGGTACTTGGTACTAAGACAAAATTACAGGAAAATATTTTAAGAACACAATCTGTGAAACTGCCTGCAAAGTGACTGGTGAGAACAGCAAAGATGTTGAGAACAGGTGCCGAGTTTCGTTATTTATATTTAAAAAAAAAAAACAGTTTACTGTTTCTGGAATTGGCAGGTGTAAGACTGGAAGSGTAGAGGAGTGTTTTCATAGCTCAAGATAGTCAACCCATACTGAACTGCATTTGTTATCACATTAAGGAAGGGCTGGATTTTACATCTGGCATTGCATGTAGAAGTTTATTTGTTAAGTACAGAGAGGGCTTTAGCAGGTCACCCATGCTTTCAGCTGGTATGCTGTAGATAGATTAGCCCTCTTCCTCCAGCAAGATTACCTGATCTCCAACTGGTTGGGATCTGCACAGTGCAAAGATCATCTGAGGACTCGTCTGTTGATGTGCCAATGAAATCAAAGTTCAGGCAATTATGTGTGAGCTTAAGAAGCTGCATGAGCAGACCATGCTGGCTTTCATCATTTAGATTCAGGTTCTTCCCAGAAGCCTATAAAATACATCGGATTAAAAAAAGAAATAAAAATCAAGGTGACAGCTGAGTTTGAGGCAGTAATTCAACTTTAAACAGGATGTGGCAATCCTAAGGATCACATGCCACAAGCACCAACCCCAGCTATCACATACTTTTACAGACAGCATGTGTATTTACATGCTTAGTCTTTACACGAGATGGATAAACAGACAGCGCTTTCTTTTTCACTCGGCTTGTACTGCACAGGAGAAAAGCAGCCAGGCTTGCCAGCTTGCAATTATACTGTGAGATTCAGGAGATAAGGAAGTTCTTATTAAGGTTAAACACAAGAATACGTTTTCTGCCTGACAAGCAGTTAGCAGCAGCGAATCCTGTTGCTCCACCTAACCGTCATATGGAAATGAGTGCATTCACTTTYGTTGCACAGATGATCTGTACAAGCCCTGCTCCAGTTACAACGCTCTGCTATGGGCAGGGAAAACATGGATGCTCTCAAGTAACACAAAGAACTCGATGGACACAAAATGCAAGSTCATTTCACTGCAGTTTAAATGTAGCACTCAGGTCTATACTCCAGGGACAGGCCAGCCCGTCTACCCTTTGTRTTATCACTCTGTACTTAAAACTAACTTCTTCCAGCTGAAGTCTATTGCAAACAACACATTGCACCGTGCTGACACTGCCAAGATGAGTGCCAGCGGTCGCTGGAATGTCTTCCTCACTCCCTTTGTACCACAAAGACTTACTCTTCTGCGGCTGCCTAAATGCACCCTGATTTGCGGACACGGATACAGACGTGATCATTGGTTTCTCGCAGCCCAATCCTCCCCACTCGAAAGGATCCCCTTAGAAACTTCTGCTTTATATACAGAAGCTTGAGACAGCTACTATTAGACAAAAAAAGACATAACTTGGGTGGTAGGTGTTTCATCACAGGAAAACACAGATGTTGCATGAGACAACAGAAAACATTCCAACCTGTCTTAAACACGGCATCCCAAGAAACAAAAGCAAGATGATTAAGAGTTAGGGTGGAAAACTAGAGGCTTCCTCCTGAGACACGCCGTGTCTTYCTAGTCTCTAAGTCCCCGTGGTCATGCAGCAACAGTGGTGTGGGCCATAGCTCAGCCAGAGCCACACGTACAGGACAACGGTAAGAGCGCAGTTCTGGGGACACCAGGTTAACAAGGTCTGGTTTATGCCTCCTGGCTGAGCACAAGCACTTGCTGAATTTTCTCCAACAAGTCTGGGCAGTTACAAGGACCCTGYCCCGCTGCACCTCCCCAGGCGCTTCTTTTCACAAAACTAGAGGAGTCCTTTTATTTCTGAGACCTCTAATTGACCGTCAAATGCACGTGAAATAAGCCAATGAATTCAGAAGTTACCAGAGCTGTTATGGTTCAGGAGGATGGGTGCATGGGAAAGGATGACGAGGATAATTGTACAAGCCTTGCTTCCTTTAGAAACCAGGATGAGAAAAAAGATCAAATTACACCCACGTACCCACCTTTATTACTGACAGAACCAGAGCTGCTCATTTTGAAATATCTTTAAAATAAAATTTCCTTTTCGCTCTTTGTGCTATTTGTCAACTTTGACACTTCACTCAGCTGGAAGGATAAAAGTTAAGCTAATCAAATTTGTGCTACTGCCTCTCAGTTTATTGGGGTAGACTTTCTCATAAAGGGCTATTCTTGAAGGCATCATTAGAACTCCAGATTGRCTTTTTAGAAAAGAAACCTGATGCAGAATCAAAAATGTTCTTCAGATAATCTAYCTGCTCACAAAATATACATGTGCTACTTCAGCTGCATGAAAAAGTGCTTTTTGGGGGGTAAAATCCAACCCCACTAGCAGAGCATTACTGTCTTGTCCCAAGATAAGTATTTTTAAAGYAAGTTAACTCATGTGTGATAATTAGCACAAAATAAAAGCCTGGGGAACACAACACAGTCCAATATTTATCATGTGTTAAAACATCAAGGACAATCTTTAGTCTCAATCTACCAACCATATCTTCACTAGAATTTTTTCTCTCACCATGTGGGTTTTAAACTGAGGTTAAAAAAAGAGACAAGGACTTACTTTACAGGAAACCTCTCAGCCAGTACTGTAAATCAAAGATACTTAAAATGTCAAACAAACACCTCATCTTTCCTGATGCTTTAAGACAGGAAAGTTTAACCCAAACCTCATGGCCCAGGCACATTTCAATCAAAAYTGTTGAAAAGAGCTATATTTCTGTATTTGTGTCATGTTCACTTTTTTTTCCTTAATACAAACCTAAGTCAAAGCGTTCCTGAAAAACAAGTCCAGAACATAGCGTTTAGAACAAGAGCGCTCGTTCCAGGAGAGTTACATCAGAGGCAACTTCAGCCCAAAGTCTGTCGCCCCAACATACAGCCCCCAAGAGAGATGACAAACGACGGTTTCCTTACCTGTTTCAGTAAATTGCATGACAGTGTGAAAATATCAAATAAGGATGAATCTCGGAAGGAAGAGGCTATTTTCCTGTGCTTGGTCAGTGGATGAGTAGTATCCGCCTGAGCAGAGAGAAAACCAGCGCTTAGAACTGATGGGCAGAGGCGGAATAAGACCAGCAGAACCCGTCGGAACCCTGTTAAGCACTGGGAYGTCAAGGTTTCCCCCCCCAGAGCGATGTCACGCCGGCTGGCTAAGCCAGGGGGATGCACTGCCACTGCGGTACCTGCTGCTACTGCACAACAGTGGCTCTTCCACGGATAAAATCACGTCGCTGGCTGATGACAGGACTTTCTACCTACAATACTTACAATGCAGTTTCACTGTACCCCTGCCAGAAAGCAGGACTGGGTTTACTCTCAAGTTCATTTAAATCTCTTCCAAAGCAGTATTTTCAACAGCGCTTAAGTMATTTTAAAAACCTGAACACTGCTTTCTAAAGTGCTCCAAACTCCTAAGAGTTAAATCCTACCTGAAGCCGCTGGGCAGACACATGGTCAACTACTAGCAATTATAATTCCCCTCCTGAACCTGCACAGACGAGAAGAAAACTAGAAGGAGAGTTAACCAGTGACAGCCAGTTTGGACTATTGCTGTATCTACTTTAAACTCCAGTTCTGGAGCTCTCACAGTATCAGAATAAAAAGCTGACATATGATCTGAGGCAAATGCACACATATTGCTTTATACTGGATAACAAAGTCTCCACTTGACTCAACCAATGCATTCTAGCGCGGGAGAGCACAGGTGAGCGGCAGCGCGGGTTACGTCACTTTGTAGAGTACTTYCTAGGAAGGGGAGAAAGTGAAGTGATACTTCACATCTTCGCCATTTATTTGAACACAGGCTGGCAAAATTCCACTTGCCCASGATAAGTTCTTTGATGGGCAGTTGGTTATCACAGTGCATCTGGGATGGAGCCTTATTGCAGCCCCCTGCCCCGTTCACAACTTGAATCTCCGTTTTCTTTATGCTTTTGTTACTATACCKCTGTTAACCTTAAATATGCCCACATCTCACCCAGGATTGCAGGAACCAGTACAGCTCTAACCACTGCAGACCCCACTTCAACGTACTAACCTTCACAACGACCTCATGGAGGGCGCAAACACTCTTGTCTCTTATATTGCAGGTGAGAAAGGGAAGCCCTGCAGCACCCAGTAGTTGGTGGCTGATCAGAACTGGACCGAAATTTGTCAGGTACTCTAATGACTGAGTTATCGTTCCTCAGCTCATGCTACTAGATTTCGGGGTCTTAAAGTGTGCGTTATTTACTCTCTCCATCGTTATTACAAATCTCACTGATTTCTGGGCTTGTGGCAAATGAGCATTTCCTTTTTCTTCAACTATGAGGTCACGTGGCTTAAATCAGTGAAATTCTACAATACAGTGGATGCTGAGTACCTCCRAGCGAGTCTGTGCAGTACTTACAGGATGAAAACAGATACTTCAAAACAGTTACTAGCACTTTATTTTATTTGTACTGTGAGCTTTTGGAACAAAAGCTTTAGTAAACAGAGCTCTAGAAAATTCATCTCTCAGGCAATGTAGTTGGAAGTTTAGTTATCAAAAAAAGCCTGAAGAGAAGCCCCACAAGGGTTTTTTTGGGCGGGTTTTTTTGCTGTGTACACCTACATGACCCCGCTCTGATGAGTGGGCATGTTGGCAGGTTTGTTATTTTGCAAGTAATAGCAGTTTTAGACTTTCCAAGATGAGTCACCGAATCCAGCCCTGTGCAACTGCTGGCACAAAGCACATCCAGGAATGTGTAGTAAACCGTGGCAGGCTTAATAACCAAGATATCAGGAAGAGATTTTTTATCAAAGTCTTTAACTTCGTTGCTTATTTTAGTATCCACCTGTAGAGACTCTGGCACTGGGATAGGTGACAGTTTCTGTGCTGACCATTCTCCCGCAAGCAGAACCTGTAGCCCCGGACAAAGGTGCTGACAGACACATACTAATTGATAGAGGTAAACAGACTTGCTTTCATCCTTGATGCAAGGAAGTGAAGGACCAGCCCTCTGCGGAGACGGAGTTGGGATTGTACAAGTCTGGGCAAGGAAGCAGTAACAGTAACAAGACAYGGCTTAAGAGTTAGGAGGAGAGCTATGGGTTAGGATTTATTGATCAGGCCAGGCTTGAAGAATGAAAGTGAATACGGGGTCTGAAATGGATGCAGAAGCCATTCAGATTACACTGCARGGCTTGGGAAGTTCAGCAGAAGAAATCAGTGCTTTGCCCTGGCCAGGACAAAACCTCCTCCTCCATTTCCAGTTCTGAAAACAATTTGTAATCATCCTTCAAATCCCATTCAAGGATCTCTCCATTCCAATGCCTGGATTAGTCAATATACCAGCAAAAATGAAAGGTTAGTTTCCTTAGTAAGATATTAAAATAAAAAAAACCCTAGTGACACCCGGTCCTCTTAGCAAAATTAGACACATTTATACACATGGCAACCCTCATGCTGTCTTAGGACAGTGGTAGCCATCAACGGTGCTACAACAAAGTCTGCCTGACTGATTAGGAAAATGATGTAAGCTTAGATAGCACCAAGTAAAGCCGCTTGTTCCAGCTTTCAACATAAATACCGAGGCACAGCATAACATTAGAGGGCTCTACAAACCACCGACCTAACTAACCTGGAAAGACTTGCTGCAGCTGGCACGACCGGGTGCCACGCCAGAGCACCACGGACCCAGTGTGCCCAGTCTGTCTTCTGCCAGTCACCCAGGGCCGGGGCTGTGTAAGGGACTCAGCACTCAGCCCCAATAAACCGGCAGAATTTGAGAACTACCTGCTGGGAAYGCTACGAAATGTAGTACTGAATGAAAAGGACGCTTTAAAAATCCGCACAATGTGACAAATCCTCTTCGCTTCATCCCCCTGGTCCATACGGAGGAGGGTATGCTCCATTCACTTCTTGGCACAAGAATGCTGTGAACTGAAACAATGCACAGGGACCAACAACAGAAGGTGCTAGGGACGTCCTCGCGCCCGGGGCTTTTCCTCACTAGGTAGGCTTGGCTAGCTGCTTAGCATTGCTCTTTCCTTTTTCATCTCAGAAGGTTACATCAAAATATGAGAGAAGATGGAAGATGCCAGTGAAACAAAACAATTCCTCAGGACAGGAGGTTTCAGCATCTCACCACAACAGTAAGGGACTGTGTAAAAATAACAAAACAAAACAAAACATCCACCACACAAGACCCCCTCCCCACGAAAAAAAACCCAAACAAAAACCCCCAAACAATGCACAGACACACAGCAGGACACAACAATATGAATGAGAAAATTGGACACTTACTTCACTGAGGAAGGCTGTAGCACTTACTTGATTAATTTCATTAGTTAGTTGGGACAGGATTGTCACTCCTATGATGCAGTGCTCTACACTATCCTGGGGAAGGAAAGGGGGACAGGGAAAGCGGTTAGCAGTACCAGGATGTTTTCATTAAGCTTCGTTGTCATTCAAAGACCTTTCTGCTTGGAAGATTTCTAGACATGTTTGTCTAGAAATGCTTTATCTTTGTAATACTGTGACTGGAAAAAAGCCAACACCAAGCAGAGAAATTAAAATGTGCTTTTAAAATACTTCATGTTGTTAACAATGCAAAGGGTTCTAAAGAGTTCGGTAACATGAGCTAATAAAAATAGGCTCCTGTTATTTAATAGTTTAATAAAAATTTTTGTGTTATGTCCCAACTCTGAAAAGATTTATTTAGATTTAAATCAGTTTGTTTAATTTTAACAGAGGCAATGGTAAAACGTGCAGAAATTTCCGCAACATTAGGACGAGCATTAAAGTTGCCAGATGAAAACTCTGGGAAATGAACTTTTTTTTTTTCTGCTTTTTAAACCACAGACCTTGAACAACACGAGTAGCAGCTGACCAAGTTTCTCCGCACACCCGCCCCACGACCCTCCTGCCAAGAAGGACAGCCTATCTCCCAGTGAAGGGATTCTATTCTTCACAGCCTGTTCAGCCTCTGGCTGCACTTGAGACTGCCAACAAGGGGCCAATTGTGAAATAAGTCTGTTACAGATACCTCTTCCACTAGAAACGGTAATCCATTTATCAAATGATTTAAGAGAAACAACCTGTATTGTTCCTTTGCCCCAGTTTCTGTTCTGTAACTAAKAAATGATGTTTCCTTTCCTAGCTCCACCTTGCTTTGCACCTTCTGCACAAATTGCCCTGATCTCCAGCTTCAAAGACTGAACTCATCTGCAGTCGAGAAATTCAAGCATATTTAGGCTTGGGACCTTGGCCGCTTCTTTACTGAAGCCATCTCTTGATGACAGTCTCAGTATTTACATGATAATATCTAGACAGAAGCCACTGGAAAACCTTGCTGAACCACGTCTTTAAAAAAGTGCAGCCTCCTGTATACTTTAGCAGCCAGAACAGGTAAATTGAACAAATGGGAGCAGACCATTCCAAACTGAACACAGCAAGTAGATATTCACACCATTTAATTAGGTTCCTGATTAAAAAGCACACACTCCCCATGTCGTGAGCTGGGAGAGCGAGGAATCTAGCTCTGATAATTTCAGCTAAGAGCACCTGCCAATTATCTGGGACATAGTTACCAGCCCAGAAAGGAACATGATCTTTAAATTACTTAACACCTTCTAGATCCTACTTCACTGCAGACATCTGTAAATGCCTAAAATAATAGTAGTTAGCCTATTTTCTGAATGCCCACACTCTACCACTCCAGAATTAAAGCCTTGTATACGTTACATCTCCTTTTCCACACTGGGAAGAATTTCTGGTCGTTTTGAGCTATTCTACTGTCCTCCTCCACCTTTTGATTTTGGGACAAATTTCAGAGCAAATAAACCAATACTCATAGYGTTACAGGATTTACTGATCTCTCTGGGAGGAAGTTTCAGTTTGGAGACAGCTATTGATAAAACTGCAACCTTCTACCTATAYAGTCTTTTGGGTTGGGAATGAAACCCTATACTGTAGTGACAGCATGTACATTTAAGAAACARCAGTCCCCACTTCTGGAGAACATTAACAATAACATTTGTGTAACATGCTACTTTTAAGCTACATTYTGTTATGATAACTCAGCTAAATATCAAACCTGACTTCCATGGATATTATCACCCTTGCAGTGAATGAAAGCAAGTCAAGCATGGCACATATTTCCCTCGTAGACAATAAGCCCGCATGTTTACCATTCTGCACTAATCAGCATGGTGTATTTAAGCTTGAGAGCTTGAAAGAAGAATTGTGCAACTGGAACGCTAGAAGACATGTCTTACCATTGAATACAAATGGTGGCAGTTTCCAGAAATAAATCCCTGCCCCACCAAACTTTAAATTATAAAAACTGACCTGTCCTGACAGTTGTCAGCTGCTTAGCCTTGGTAGTCACTATTCAATCAACAAATGCACAGATRAAAGGCTGGACAGAGGATACTAAAGTGCAAAACAGTAACTGAAAATGCACAGCTTTCAAATCCCACAAGGTGTGTATTCATCTTACAAAAAATCTGACCTGTAAAAACCTTGTGACATCCGTGATCACGTTCCTGAAGACATATTCATCCTTCTGACAGTCAAACCAGCCCAACTTTGTGATCCTGGCATATAACTGGATTAGTGCTTGTGTGACAAACGTTGCCAACTTTGGCCTAGTGGCAAGGTAGTTGAGCACATAGTTCCCTGGAACACAGAGAAGAGGGGTAACTGTAGACAAAAACTCGGCAGATGGAACTGAGATGGTAACACTGATAGGAAAAAGCATCTTTTTGAAAGCTGTTTAAAAAAAAAAAATCAGCACAGTAGTGGGTTAAATACAAATGCTGACCTTTTACTTGTGCCTTTAACATACTAAAGCTGTGCAACAGATCTGGAAAGTGCTTAGAGACAGGTGAGAGGTCCTCCCCACAAGCCTAACTTGTTTTGTATTATCAGATTAAGTCCAATCTGTCCAACCTCTGTAAGCACATGTAAAGAGCAAGAAAAGCTGAAAATATTTCAAGACCTTTCCTCAGGATGATCATCTACCACAWCATTTGTAAAACAGAAAGCAGACTGAATGGCATTCAGGCTCCTTCCTCAGAGGAAAGGCAGTATCAGCCATTCTCCAGGGAAGAGCACTGTGACAGACTGACTGCTCCCTTACTCTAAATGATATTTCAGAGACCCATAAAGGATTTTCAGTTTTGAAAGCATGTCCTCAGAAGAGGCAAGCACCATGCATATTTTATACTCCAAAAGAAACTTATCAAATGCAACTGGTTTATTCACAAGACCACAGAGCTGTCACTCCCTTTCATCTGGAAAAACTCTGTATATTTAGCCTTGAACTCTGTTAGCTAATGATATAGGAGAAGATGCCATCTAAGAGAAATGTTTCTTTGCCTTTTGGGCATCCTATACCTTAGGATGCCCAAACTGTAAAGCACAGTAGCTTGCAGAAAACTTCCCACCCGTAGATGAAAGTCCATACAACAAACATTCACATTAGTTTGGTCAGAAAAATTAAGTCTTGTACTTACGAATATCTATTCGTTGTTCCAATGGTAAGGGGTTGTTTGTGCGTGACACGAGTTTTGTAAGGCATGTAGCTGCCAATAACTGGGAGTAGGATGACTGTAAAGAAAAAAAAAAACACAACAACAAAACACAAACAGAAGTTTACCACACACTTCAGAAGATCAAGCAGCAATGCCGGATTTTAAGCTAATTGCTCTCTGGAAATTTGAGTTTAAAGCATTAATTTAATTGGTAAGTCCAAATACTCTACATAGCATTTATTCTACGTTTTTACAGACACTAAAGTAAGCCAAATACTTGAAGAAAGTGTTTAAGAAAAAAAGGAAAAGCTTTTAAAGAGCGGAAGACAACGGAACCGCTACTGAAGGCAGGAGTAAAACTGCAAACATAGTCAAACTGCATGAAGTTACCTTAAACGCCATGCCCGAAAAAGACAATTAGCCCTCTGAGCCGTAGGAGTATGTTACTCCACATTAAGAAGTGCTTACAACTTCCACTTGATTACTAAATACAGGTTAAAATTTATTTCTTACAGAACAGCACACAGACCACTGAACTGGAATCTAATTCAGGGACACAAATGATGGCATTCAACCACCTAARACCCCTGGCTGCACCTGATTCCATAAATTACAGCCAGGGAAATGACAAGCATTTTACATGCTAATTTCTGTAATATATAGTACTGTAGAAAGCTTAGTATCCAAGATGCAGAAACCTATTTATTCCAACATTCTCAAGGACAGTCGGGTATAAAGTGAGTCAGATCCCAGACTGAACAAAAAACCTCACAACCCTCTGGCAAGGGTCAGAGAGGCAATGGATCACACACAGAGAATGAAACCGGGCTTTAGGAACTTTCCTTAAAACAAAAAAAATTATTATTTGTCCTCAGGTAAACCAGTTACTAGTTCCCATCAGAAGAGCTTCAAATCAGTTTGTTTTGAATTCACTGGACTTCAAATTTAACAAAAAGTTAAATAATTCGCTTTGCGTAAGTTTGCTAAGCCTGTTAAGTGTCACTCTTCTCCCCCTCCCTTCACCACCTCCTCCTYCTCCTGGAGGACTTACTCTCTACAGCAGGCTGTTTAATGTTTCCTATTTTTGTGAACAAGGCTCCAATCTGATAGATATGAAAGCTGGATGCACATTCTGCAAAAAGTCAAATCTTGCAAGATCATGTGGCAAAGCCATTTTAAACATTATTTGTGCTGATACAAAGCAAAAAGCAAATRGCCACTTAAAAAGGAGAAAGCTAAAAAAGTCAGGCAGGATATACTGCTGGCATATTTTACATCCTTTCTCTAACACTAATTCTAAAGCACATGATCTAATTTTCCCTGTTTTAAACTGCTGGATTATTATGACAACACTATAGCAAGGGGCAATTTTCCAAGGTAACATTCCAGAAGAAACACTGCGGGTTTTATCCCCGATGAACCTCTGTGCACACACCATTTTCTTCCCAAAGCCTATAGAGAAGGCAGTGGTTCCCACAGCCTATGGAATATACCACTGCCATCACAACGTTTCCAACTTAAAGCTTGCTATGTCTGGGTGCTAGCCTGCGAAGAATGCAGCAAGGCCCACAAGACATTAGAACTGACAACCATTTGTARTAACCACTGCAGCAGCATAATTAGCCATCAGAGCCGATGCTTTTTTTGGCATTGGCTGCCCAAAAATTGAGATACATGAGAGCATACTGGGTATGCAATACAAACACCGCACACCAGACCTTGGGGCTATTTCCCTTTTCAATGCCCAAAATACCAAGATACATTTTGGACAATTATATTGTTTTACATACACTCCCTCTTTCTAGAAGAAGCTGGCACTTGCTCAGGCAGTCTGGACTGTTGGTGAACTCCACCAAGGCTTTCTCTGCCTGGAGCCGTGTCGCAGTATCTGTGGTCTCATACAGCTGCTTGCACAGGTTCTCTAGCTGGGCTAGGCTCTGGAACACAGGAAAACAAATGAGTTAGAGACAAGAGGTTTTACAGTTCAGTTATGCAGCAGTTTAACCCGGGTTATATGTACGTATGCATACACACGTATATAACCTTACCGCTTGCGCAAAGGAAGGAAAACGCTCAACCCTGTTCTTCCATCAACTAAATGCATTTAAYCTACTAAATTACTTGTTCAGAAGTTTTACAGCTACCTCTTAAACCCGACAAAGTACCACGTCGCCTCCCCACTTCAACCTGTTTTACCTGAACTCGGGCACCCACTCCCAGGGTCAGCGCTCACCCAGCCTGAACGCACCGCACTCTGCGGCTGATGGGACCCGGRAAATCTCTCACAGCTGCTGCTGTAATGGTGACAATCCTAACCCGCCCATTTTAAATAGCGAAAAACGTTCTCACAYCTAGTTTTTATGTTATACAGTGTCAAATTGCCCACAAACTTGGTTTATGTTCCCTTTGCAGGGCACTGTAACAGACTTGAGCATCCCAGGATGCTGGACGGATCTCACCTTAAATCTTCTACACTACACATGCCAAAAATACCTAAAGCAGAACAGAGCAAATGAAGAATGGGATGGATGCCTTTGAGCGGCGTCTCTGTGAACGCATTCGAAGGGAAATAAAACTACCAGGCAGATTCTGTGTGCTCAAACAACTGGAAAATATTTGCCATAAACTGTGATCCAGGCAGATGGTTTCCCCCAGTGAAATCTTAGGTGTCCTAGTTAAAAAGTGGCTTCACAGATGGATATAAATATTCCCTCAGGTTCTTACTGCTAGATTAATAAGCAGGTATTTTCAACTGCTTTAGGGCTACATTCTAGGTTTCCAGGGGTAAATCATTACAAGCRTACCATAACTTTTGTGCTTTTGTGCATTTGTAAAAAGAAGGATAGCATCAGTCRCCTAATTTATTTTTGGAGGAGAGATTGTTATGCAAAAGCTGAGTTACCGACAGGGTCAGCCGACGGATTCACGCAGCACATCAGCGCACAGCTGAACGCTTTCTTATACACAAGCACAGCAATTCCACGCCAAAAGCACACAGAAGTTTTTGATGCTCTGTTGCCGAGATGATCATCAGATAAGACAGTGTTAGAAGAAACACASAGAGGGACCCTCTGCAAAAATTCCCTTCCCTTGTACCATATTCCAGAGCTCTCTTTTTTTTTTTTTTTTTTAAATAACAACCTCATGGAAAATGTTGCCCTAACAGCTTCACCGCGTTAGAGGAATTAGAGAACTCTGCCAAGTGCCAGACAGCAGTTCAACATACAGTTTTGTTTTTGAGAAAGCCAAAACCCAAAGACTTAAGCTCTACACAGAAAATCCTCAAAAACCTAAGATGAATATAAACCATTATTAACCATAAACTATTATAAACCGTATTAACTACGGTTAAGCATTTGTCAGTACCTGTCATTTCTCATCACAAATCCACTTTCAGCTATTTAAGATCAGTTGGCAAAGTCTACATACAGGAAGGTGCCTGTTTATGTGTATCATCTTCATCCCAAGGACGAAATACCGTTTCCTCCAAATCTCCAAAATCCTTGCAACCATTTATCAATTTGAAAAGCTACCACGACCATTCGGTCCACGTGTGTACGATGGACCGAATCCTTGGGAAGCGGCTCAGCCCGGCTCCCCCACCCTGGCGGGACAGCGATGAATTGCAGCCCGTGGTCCCACACCGAACCGATGAACACTGATCCGGAGAGTGTAGTTTACAATTTTGGAAAAAAGTATCTATTTGTAAGAGTTTTACGCCACTCTGCATTAATTCATCGAGAATGGGAGTTTCCCTACAGTCAGCTTTCTTCACACCTCCCAGAAACGCTAATTCCCTGCGACTGTTTGGGACTCSGTGGCAATAACCACGGCTCCTTTTGTGCGACACTCACCATGACAAAACACCCTTGTTTGCGCAGAGTGCGTGATCCGTACCAGCCTTCCTGCAGATTACAGTTAGTTAACTCTCTCGGAGCCGCAGGAAACACACGGCCTCCAGGACTCAAACAAAACAACGCCAAAAAGCCAACCACACCAACTGAATGGCCCGTCTGCTGCCCAAGAGATATGGCACACCGTTAAATGCCCCATTAATGACGCTGCRGTCATTAAAGCACAGTTTTCCTGTGAAAAAAAAAATCACACACATGGAAAAGCTAGTCCAAATTATCCAGGAGTGCAAATCCAGCAACTCAATGGGGAATAAACGTGCACTCTATTCACATTAGATGAAGCCAAGCATCCGCACCAGGTTTTAAACATATTTTTAATATCTCGTCTCTTATTGTGCAGTGTCGGCTGTCCCGAGTCTCCCTGTCCAGGTAGTCCTCAAGTTAAAGGTCGCTCAATACTTCTTCCTCACGGTATCCCCAGAAATCCAGCTGCAGAGGGGGCTGCGGGATGGAGAGTATTTTGGGGCACAGTACCAAAGCCTACGAGGGCAACTCAGAGGGAAAGCTGATGTGCAAACTTGGGAATTTTCACCCATTATTTCAAGTTCGTGAATGGTCATTTTATTTTTTAATTTAATGTGTTCAAATATCCCCAAAACCACATTCATGGTAAGATGTAATCCAACCAAATAAATTTCTCTGATGAAAAACCTTCATGCGTAATTTTTAGGACTGTCTCACCAATAAACTTCTTTCCTCCTCTTGTGCCCTAACTCGATTATTGTCACACAGACGGGCAGAGCAGTTGAGCTGCCCTGATAACGTCGCAAACCTGGAACGCAGTAAGTTTTCAGCACGTTTTAATATTGCCATGATGAGGGCAGCAGAGTTCCCCTCCTCTCTGCCGATGGGGTAGAAATCAGGCCAGCCTTACTCCAGCACCCAGCTTTGAAAGTCAGAGATGTTCCGGCGTTAAGGGTAGCAAGTAGTGGGGATTATTTCACTAYAGACACGGGGCAATACCTACTCTTTCAACCAAGTTAAAAAAAATACCATTTAGTATAACGATTATGCAGGGCAAGAGCTCTGCATATTCTAGATAAGGATTAAAGCATGAGACAGCAGAGTATTTCAAACAGGGAGACACTCCGGCATCCCGCTAGCCCTGCACGCGTCGGCTGCGTTACAGGATGGAAAGGTATGCGGCCGGTGAGCCGAGAAGAAAAATAACACCAAAGGCACAATTACAACTAACCAAAACCCGGGTTCATTGCTCCTCTGAGAATGAACAGCTCCAAAAACTCTTTGTAAAAAGAAGAAACCAGTCCTTTGCACCTAGGGAAGGCAAGGAGGCGTCGATGAGGGCTCAGGGTAGCAGGCAGCCGGGGRGACGGGGACCCCGCAGCCGCGGGGCAGTGGTCTGGGACAGCATTTTAGGAGCAGAACTGCTGAGTCACGGGAGACAGCCCCAAGTGTCAAACACCTCCTCCCGCGCCGGCTTCCAGCCTTCCGAATCGCTCTTATCTGCTCCTCGCACGACGGCACTGAAATCCCAGGATTTTTCTACAGTTGCACATACCATATTCTACTAASACATACTAGTATGCCCGAAGTACTTTATGCAGTAACAAAAAAAAAAAACCCACGGTCCAATTTCTCTCCTGCATGGCACTACGAAGGCTTAAATGACAACCTGAAACAGTGATMATCTCCCAGCTAGGAGTATGTGTCTTAAATGCATACTGAAAAGCCTAAACTGCCACTGAATTTTTCACCTCTCGACTCCAAGCTCAGCGTAGAYGATGATCACTTCACTTTTCCTCCTATGTGCACACACATTTTTTCCYCTCTGAAGCCAAGACCCAAACAATGCCTATGCTCTTCCCTCCAATACAGTGTGGCAATTAGTGCCTACTAATGGAAATCTGCATCCTATCTCAGTGTTCTTCTAAATCCAGCTTCCAGGCATGACATCTCATTATGTCTTAGACATATTTTTTGCAAACAGAAGTGGAATAAGTTTGTGTCCTTAGGAAAAAAAMCCCAAAAACCAATATCATATTTTTGATCCATCTCCCCAGACAGAAGTTCAGCCCTACACCACAAAGCACCGGAGCACAGTGCAACACAGYCTACGACTGACTCCAACGCCGTTGTTTTGTATGCGGGAGAAGTGTTTTTCAACAAGGGAAAGTATATTTATCAGAAACCAGCAAACTTGACAAACAATTAGCAAAGCTTCCACTCCCCTTCCCCCCAACAGCGACAAGCTCCGAGGGAAGTTTTGCTGCAGACCAACTTCCCACAGAGAGTCGGGGGGCTCCTTTCCACCGGAGCCCTGCATGGAGTCAAGCGCTCTCCACCACAGGCTGCACGGTCCCGAGCAGGAATTGCCAATCCCTCAGCTTCACATGAACTTTGCATCGTGTTATTGCTTATTTCTTTAATAATATCAAACACTGAGAAGAAATGAGTTTTCCTCTGTATATGGCACCCCCTTTGTACAATCTTGGCCTCAGATGTTCGTCCACCGAGAGCAGCTGTGCAGCTCAAAACATGGAAAAAAACCCYAACCTATCAATCCCATTTATACTACAAGCTACAAATAAAACTCGTCACTGTTCAGCATGTTCCCCATGGTGAAGATAAACAATGTGTGATCATCTTTAAAATGATAAATACTACAAGGAAAGTAACAGCTACCTAAAAGGAGTCCCTGGGGGATGGCTGTGGAATTGATTCTGTATTACACGGTTGCTTAAGCAACACTCTTTACATCCAAGGGCTGCAATAAGCTCTAGGCAGGTTTAGTTCAATAGAGTTTGACTTCGCCACGCTGACAGTTCCCATTTCAGAAAATTGAGGAAACGCACGCTGTGCTCGGCGTACTCAAGATGGCAGAGCCAGAAAGTAAGCAGGAGCGTACACAGCCAGCCCCCATCGCGCGGGGGGAGCAGGCAAGCAACAACCCCGCAGATTCAGACATCTAGAACGGAGTATTTGGCTTAACAAGATCAATCCAAACTTTTCTGCTGCCTGGTGGTTCTTATCCTGACGGATGTGCATTGCTGTAAATCCTCCAGGCGCACATTGTTTTCAAGACATTCCTGCCTTATGGTTACTGACTCCCTGAGCCAGAGATCCTGCAACATGTTTAATACAGTTATTTCTGTCCCAAGCACATTCATCCATTTTAATATCCCCCAACCGATTCCCCCATATGTCATAATGAAAGTCAGACTTTGCAAGCGCCGGGCAACTGCAGGGCAGGCARTGAGATATTTATGTCCTTGCTCACTACGAGTATGCAACAGGCCCCAGAAGAAGAGTTACCCGCGTACCTCCAGGACGTGGCATCACGGCGGTGGGAAGAGACCATCATCTATTTTTCCTTTCGCTTRAACATTTTATGTCTAAGGAATATGAATTGCTATATTCGCCAGTAAACACGCACACGCCGAGCACGCACGGTGTTAAAGCAAGTAACGCGAGATGCAGCGCACACTTCTCTGGCGCAGCACGTGAATCCTTGTGTTCAGTCCTACGCTGGCACCGGGCATCAGAGCTGCACAGCGCGTGTCAGCTTCTGCTCTTCAAAGCTGTAGACATTAGCTAGCTTKCCTCAATTGCTCGCTGACTTTACAGCAAAACAGGGAGGAAGAAGATGCCGCATGCAGTCAGGGCTCCGAAACACTGTGTTTTAGCAAATGCAACCGTGCAATGAAGATGAAGGGCCCTGGTGTTTTAAGTACCTAAGGCTCAGAGAATGCCTCAGGTCATTTCACGAGTGTCAGGTATTTCAACCAAAAATAAAAAAGCTTTTAAGCTGGGCGATGCAACTATTAACTGCCAAGGACCAGGATGATGCACTTTGTAAGTAGTTATAGCTGTAAAAATCAAGGTCTCATGGCTCATCACCCTCATTCGTTAAAAGAATCTGAACAACAAATTGCCCGTTTCCATTTACCCTACTAATAACAGAGAAAGCAAACCTACCTACACCCTTCCAGCACATCTCAAAATTATTTATTGCAGCAGTATTTTCAGGCATCTCCCTGCATCTCTCGGGGAATCAATAAAGAGCTCTCATTTCTTTCTCCAAGATGAATGGTCTTCAAGCCCAGACAGAGCAGGGCTGCCTTCAGGATTCAGCCCTGCCATTTTACTGCACGCKTTAGAGCATCTCCACACACCACCCCACAGGAACACTTCAAATTAACAATTACACTTCCCATAACTTAGTACTGACAACATACAACCTCAGATGTTACACAGGGCAGTTTCTATCCCAAAGAGTTTAAAGAGGAGGAACGATGGTGAAACCGTCAAGAAACTTTTCAGTATTCTAGTGGGGTGCAAATAAATACTAGCGCATAATTTTATCAAGACTTAGCTCTATAAGGACAGTCATTTGTTTAGCTATCTGCTAAGAAATGAGAGAAAAGACAAGGTAACATTTGGCTTTCTAACACAGGGCATATCTTAWGTGAACAGTCCTGAAGCTAATTATACCTCGGAGGCCAGTGGCAGTGAGAACAGATCAAGGGTTAAAAYCTCCAAAACAAACCTCTACATTTCTGCGTCATCAGGACTTCCAGATGCTAGCAGAATCCGTGTGCATATACCAACAGTCACGGAATAAATTAAAAAGAGGTTTGACAATGCATCAGATTTTTTTTTTTTGTTAAGAATTAAACAGATGCGGTGAAAATAGGAATCATCCCTGCGTTCGACGCTGGCCAGCTGGAAGTGTTTATTTCACCTTGACCGTGTTCTGGGTCTGCACTTCTTTCACGCAGCACCGAGCGTGATACAATGCACAACTTGAACTGCTAACTGGAAGGTCTGACTCCTATGCAAAAATGGTCGCGTCTGTATGATCTTCTCTGAACACTCCATGTAATTGTGCAGCGTTACTCACCTGAATGCGTAATTCAGCTAGAAGAGGAGGTTTGTCATAGAAGTAAAACAACAACAGACATACGATGGCCCAAGGCACCCAGTTTCTGGAGTTGACAGAGATTAGACCATCAGTGGAGGAAAAGGTGGGCAGGCTGGGAAGATGCACACGGCTGTAAACTATGGCAGCYATTTTTTGCATGGGAGGTCTGCCAGCCATACTTGAAGAAAGGTGAGTTTGAAAAAAATCCACTCATTTAAAAAAAAAAAWWTTTTTTACAAGTTAACTAATTTCTGGMACAATAAATTACGTCCTGTTTTGAAGAAACTGCCTCTACACCATGACAGATTTCTACTAAACTTATGACAACCATTCCTGAGCTCAATCCCCACTGATGGTGTTGAAGTAGTAATGACAGATCCCTGGCAATGTAATACCTAGGAATGGATGAATTACTGAATTCTACCCCAAGAAAGGGCTCTCTCCCGGTRGGAGGACTCGGCAGGGCCCTAAGCAAGGACAGCAGCACAACTGGCCTGGGAACTGCAGCAAGCAGGTGCTCCTCCACTTTTGAGAATAAAAAAGGAGATGCTGGAGCAGCACCAACACCTTTGCTACAACAATTGGAGAATGAGTCACTCCTGGTTTTCTTTACCTTTTTATTTATATGCCACAGTGAATATACTGCTTCAGCAATCGCACACTCCTCTCTTTTTGAGAACGGAACGTTCCTTGCGCAGCTGAGGGCTTTTCATTTGGCAAAGGTTGGCCATTTCCTAACAAGCAGCAACCAGGAAATTAGGAAACAGCAAGCACAACACACACAGGACCAACACAGTGCTGKATACACGGAGATGGGAAATCTGCAATCATCTGGATGAGCCAAACCTCTCAAAATCTCTTCTACCTGTTAATAACAGCTACAGAACATATTATAAAGAAAAAGGAGTCGTGCCATGCAAATCAGYACTCCCCATTTCAGTCGTGTGGGCACACAGTCTGGGTAGGTCCCAAGGTCGCTGCATTTCCCACAGTAGACAGAAATGTTTTTCATATTATTAACAGTACAACCCTAGGTGTGAATACAATTCTGGAGAACAAACAGAATCAGACTTTGGGTATTTTGTCTGAAAGACACCTCAGATGGTTATTTTGGAAGGAGACAGCCTATGTYTTGTGGCTTAAAACTACAAAAATCGGGCAACAGGCACCACAGTTCTTTGCCTGTGCAGGTCTGTAAGGTACGGACAGATTCAAAGCACTGCCACCACATGACGTGAGGAGGAGCTGGAGCTGTGGAACAACGCTCTTCTCTAAATGGTACTGTTAGCATTGTGGGGGATTATTTTCTATTCGTTTAGATAGCAGGATAACCCCTGCGGGCACCGCTTTGGAGCGCCACATAAAAAACAGTAACACACCTTCTATTCTTCTGAGAGTTTTAACTGAGTCATATTTTTTCTTTGAACTCTAGGAAGAACAGCTCATTTACAAAATGATCTGAATGAACTGAAAATTGCTTTTGAGGTCACAGATCCCCCTACTTGCTTTGCATTTAGTTACATAGGAGGAAAAGAAAATAGTTTTCAACATTTCCTCTTCCCACCACATTCAGGACACGGAACAGAAGGTAAGGAGTCTCATGGCAGATACCAGAGCTTAGGGAGAAAAATTAAGGCAACTGCACTACTGGGCAAGCCAGCTGCAGTGAAGCAAGCTGGCTTTCAGATTTCTGGGTCTCATCTTCTCTGACAGAGATAAGAGACATCTTTCAGGGCACTAGCTTTGCAGAACAAGCCACCTTCAGGTGCAACAATCAATACCAGACATCAAGGCACTGCAAGCAGTAAGCTTTTTACCCAAATGGGAATAAACTACCAAAAAAATCCCAACAACTCAAACCCAAGCCCCACACACCAACAGGTCTGCACCAGGCGTACGGCATGTGAATTTGTTTGAGACACAAAGCTGTGTCAAGATGACAAGATGACGGTTCAGGAGAAAACAGAAGCCTTCCCAATACCTGGAAAACTCTGGAGGCACCTCCAGTCACACAAAATACTAAAGCTACTAACAGGACTGCTCAAACGCACCATTCAGTAACAGCAAAATAATCAAATTACCTTCAACTTACTGGTTAAACAACAGTCGGCTACGGACATTGTCAAGTGCTAGAAGAGAAACAACGAATTAGTATTTTCCAGTACAATGTCCTTGGACTGTAACTCCTGTAATCACCGTGTTCACAAACACTGTGTGAACTGGTGATATAAGGGCACAGAGCTTTCAAACAGGAATTCAACCAAAACACTTACATGCTACAGCAATAACACCCCTGTCCAATGGGAATACAGTAAACAGAGAATAATTAAGTCAGAATGATGGGCTGTGGAATAAGCCATGTATAAGGTGCATTCAAGAACCATACATTACAGAGAATGCCACTGCAGGACAGACATAAATCCTTTGCAGATCTAGAGTTGTGAGTCCACAGGGTATAGGAATGCAGAGCTCATTTTACTGGCAATAGATAAAAAGGATGGAAAGGACTTAAAGATGATCCTGAAGTGGAGGTATTTAGCAGAAAAATGGAGGCTATTTCTTTTATAAACTGATCTTACAACACAAGAAAACACAAGAGTCTGCTGGTAATCCTGCTACAAGATAAAGTGACTGAATGACACATTTCTCAACTAAGAAGAATCTTTCTGATGAKCTTACCTAATTGGTGATCAGATTTGTTGAACATTAGATAGGTGGACTGGAGCAAGGCGGCTCGCATGAGCTGCAGAAAACAGTGCGTCAGCTGGGACAGGAATTCTGACCCTTTCCTTGCAATACAGGAGTCCTCACTGCTGAGACCACAGAGGCCAGAAGGTGTTAAAACGTTCCGATTTCTAGATCACCTGCTTTTGCGGATCTGACTCCTCAGCCCCATCAGATCCAGTTCAAGTTAAATAGCTGAGGATCGCTCTCTCCCTCCCAATATATTCTCCCATCTCGAGAGACGTGACTCCAAAGCTACAAACAAACCTGGACGAGAGCAGGTTAAAGCCTGTTCTCCATTGCTGCATTACAAGGCCAGAGCCCATTTCAGCTATAAACAGGGATATGATGTTAATGAGCAGCACAGAAACATCCATGAAATGCTTCACAACCTTTGTGCCTTATACATCATTTTAATATCCCTAGAATAACGTTCTTTTATATCCTACAGTTGGAAGGAAAAAAGCAATTATTAGAGCCAGACAGTCCAGGCCCTTCAGATTTCTCTATGGCTGCCCAAAGACCGTAAGGGTCTCCAAATACCAAGTCACCTTGCACTTGTGTGCCACAGCATAAGGAAAGCAGCAACAACGATGGTGCTGATCAGTCAACACAAGCCGAGACAAGTACGGATGCTGTGCCAACCAGGCATGGAATAAAAACAATACAAATTAAATAAAAAACAGAAAAGAAAGCAATTGCTACTGACCCTACCTTCACTTCCTGCTGCCTGGCTATACCAATACATACACATCATAAATTTTCTTTCTGACCTGCCAAAGTGGGAAAGAAATATTTAATGCATCCCCATTTGGAAAAAAAAAAGAAAAAAAAATAATCTCCTTTTACAGAATGCATCCAGTAACCAGAAGTTCCCCATTACAAGAAGTCAAATTAAGATACTATTCAAACCAGTAAAGTACTCAGCTGAAACAGGCAGATAAGGACACAATTTGCCTGATTCTTGTAAATATCTTCTTGTTTGATTTTCTTGTTCTTGTGTTACTAATAAATTATACAAGAATACTGAACAATATGTTAAAAAGAGAACTGTAAACTTTAATTTTAAAAGTTCAGCTAGAATCCCACAATTACACTTTAAACTACCAAAATGCTGCAAGCAGAAGGAAGTGCTCTTACACTACATATGCAGTTCAAATGATCTCAAACAAGGGAAAAGGGGAGACGGCGGTCTGTTAAAAGATGAAACGCGTTCTTCTCTTCTACTGCTAAACCGTAACTTTTTCCTCTCAAGCTGGGTGTTGATTTACATGCAAGACTCGTCCCAGGTAAGCCAGACGGCCCCACCAGCACACAGCGTAATGTTTAACCAGCGCTCCTGCTCCGGGTACTGCAGCRCGATACACAACCCGGCACGGTGCTCTCCCCTGCCCCGTGCCCACCTGCAGCACGGGCAAAATCGCAGAAGATGCAGCCAGACCAGCTATAAACAACAGGAGAACACATTACACAGTGCAATCACTGGCCAATTGCACTCGAAAATCGTTTAAATTGTCAAAGAGCTGCTGAAAAATACTTCTTGTTCACAGCACTCAACTGTGGCATGTTATTTTTCTGAAGTACAGCACATATTTCAGCCTGGAGAACTACTTCTGATTTCCAGAGCAGGAGAACAGGCAAGGGGAGAAGGAAGAGAAGGATCAGACCAYCAAAGCACATTTATAATGGAGATCTTACATCACCCAATATTCAAAGCATGCCACAAGTAAGATGTCAAGCACCAGAGCGTAAAGCTGATGTTTTATCCTGGTCACACCAGGGCAACAAGCTTCCCACTGGCAAACCCTTACCGGAGTTAGTAGGAACCATGAGTAAACGTCACATTCTGTCCTTAATGAGAAACAAAAGCAAAAATGTCAAGCTTCTGCTGAGATATTTTCTGGGTGGTTTAGCAACTATCCTCCAACAGTACCTTTTATCAGCTTGTTAGAACTAACATATGCTAAAAATAACCGACAAGAACACCACCATCGTCAACAACTGCCTGCATGAGGCCACACCAACCATCAATTCAGCGAGTGACAGATCCTTACGGTCTGGTCCGACTTTGAAGGTGTAAGAAGCATTTAATTAAAACTCTTCCCTCTAMGAAGGTCTAAATCCTGTATTCCTTGCACAATCAAGAACAGGGAAACCCAAAGCAAGCCAGAAAGTGCCTACGGCCTGCTAAYTGCCCAACCAGTGGGCTCTGACTTAAGGCTACTGGAGATGGGAAGGCTGTGAGCAACACCTTATCATGTTAACACCTCGGTGTGTTTGACTCCTACATTTCCAGGGTTACACCAACCAGGCTTGACTGGAAAACCGAGAAATTTTTCAGGTGGTCTTTTCCAAGACTGCAAACCCACTGTCAAGAAAAAGCCAGCTGTGCCAAAGTAAAACGAGCAGAGAAATAACAAAACCCTTCTTGCAAATCGAAGCTGAAGATGCACAGAGAGCTTCACAGGGGCCGGGTAGTACCAGCATTGCTGTTGCACAAAAGGCCAAAGATGCACCAGTATAACTACGTTGGGAAAAATGAGAGTAACCCCAGACACAGATAACACTGGTTGCTCTTACAAAAAAACCCTAGATTCTTGCAACTAAGCCACACAACCATATCACCGGAAAAGCATCGCGAACTATTCATAAATGCCTTCTTGAAACCACAGCTTAGAAGCAGGAAGACAAAAATTACATTTTTGCTGGCAATTTTAAGTAGTAAAAATGTAACTTCTTGAACTTTGCTTTAGTAGGCCTGAGCCCTGTAGATGCATAAACCACCACTGCACAGCCCAAAACCAAGGGCAACGAGACATTATTAACAGTAATAAAGTTCTTGAGCTACAGAGCATTCAGTGTTCTCTTAAAATGATTAAAATGAACAAATCCTCCTTAATTGTATTAGCGTTGGCTACCCGAGAGAACATAGCTCGGCCGCTAAAACAGGGAGAGGAGACCAGCCATCTGACAGCACGTTCACGGCCGCAACCTGGCCGCTCCACTCCTCTCTGCCCTTCTTTTACTGTCGTAGCAGGCACCCAGCTCACGTCGAACTGAGCTCTGCCTTTCCCCTCTGTGATACAAAAGTTCCGAGATCCTCAGGTGAACTATTACAGATGGGATTGTAACCTAACCACAGAGTAGCTCCAGCTCACTGAATTCAGTGACAAAATCTCCCACAGGCTTCAAGGAGGCCAGGATTTCACCCTGAGCCCATCTCTTGGCAGGCTGCTAACGAGCGTGAAAACCCACAAGGAAGCCACCACACGTGTTCTCCTTTCCCATCTGGGCTGCTTCAAAACACCATCATCTGGAGGAGAGGCACAGCGGGCCGGGTCTGCTGCCAGCAGCTATGTATTGGACACCTTACCTGCTACCTAAGGGACCTCCAAAGTACGCTCCAGATGTTGGCTGGGAGACAAGGAATAAACTGCTGGTGGTGGAGTCCCCGGAGCTGAAAAGGAGCGTCCACTTTTTTTTTTTTACATCAAAGTTTGGCTGCAGAGCTCTTGAGATACTGAACTGCAACTCTATACCTCCAGCTTTCAGCTGAAATCCAACTCAACACCTTCTGTAACTCTGGTGCTGAGCATCTGAACAGCACAGTTTAAAAAAGCGCATAACAACAAAAAAAAAAAAAGCCTAATTTGCAAAAGAAATGCTGCCAGCTCTATTTTTGTTGAACCAGTGTTTCCCCCTCCCCAGGTCCAGAGCACTCCCTTGGGCTATTCTGAGATAAACCCAAGTCCTTAATTAGAGCTTTCAGCGAGTCCAATGACACATGGAAGGTAAAAGCTTGAACTAAAACAAACGAAAAAGTATTCTAAGCAATTTGTAGTTGGGCAGCAGGCTACATCGTGACTCTTTTACCAAGCAAGTGCAAGGTTACCGAGATATCAAATGGGAAACACGCATCGCAGTCTCCAGGGTTTCCTCTGGAGCAAGTTGAATGTTATAGATTTCTAGAGCCAAATTAGATTTTGTGTTTGAGCCAAAACAACGTCCTTTAGAATACAGAAACACGCACACACAAAAATTGGGTCCTATTAGGGATGGAGRAGGAATTGCCCTAGGAACAAGGCTCAAAAAAACAAGTCGTGTCCCCCTCAGTACACGAGTACAGCACAAAGGAGCCTCCAACGCCGGTGAGAAAATCCCCGTGTCCCTCCTCACATTCACATGGTGCGACCCATTACCAACACGTGGTGGACGTGACACAAGAATGCCTACCCAAACACACTTAAAATGGTTTTTTTCCACTGAGCTTCTTCCACAACTGTACTGAAATGAAAGGAGTCACTACCCGGTGCATCTGGAGGCCCCAGCAGAACCCAACCTGCACAAACACACAACTSCTCCAAACAGGGAAGTTTTCCAGCTCAGAGCAAAGCGCTGTCAGCTCATTTAACAGTTAAAAAGATGGAAAACTCAGTGCCAATCTCTGGCATTTGAGACACCCAGTCCTGAACCTAAAATCAGATAGCATGGAAGCCAAAWAAGGGATGCAATTTCCTTTTTAAATGCCAGTTTTCTTATTTTTCTAGTACAAGTAGCCATCTCAGCACCTGTCTTGTTACCTCTCACTGGCCCAAATTTCTTTCATTTCAACTTGGAGTCAAGCTACTGAGAACAGGCAATAATAAAGGAAGAAGTGGCAACAATTCTTAATCAGTGCAATGATTCTTTAAATTCCAAGACAAATGAAACATTCAATACAGAAAGTCACAGAATTCATCATCATCCTACAACAAACGTTCTCCCACAGGAATATTMACATTCAGTCAGTGGATCCCATTTTAGGACAGCAGCATGGGAAACATCTAAGGGGCCAGGAAAGCGGAAGAAAAACAAAGATGACATAAATCTGTTTCCAAGAGGGGGGGGRAAAAAGGGGAAGGGGACTCTCATTTGCCCACAAAGCTAATTGTCATGACATCGTCACTGCTTTCCTCTGTCTCGACTGTGAGCAAGTTTAAGTGATGTTTACAAGACTTGGAACAGACAGAAATACTAATTCAAAACAAGGTCATATGAGCTTTTAGAGAAGTGGAAAAGTTGGTGTACAGCAATTTGCTTTAAGACCGTAGGACTTCTTTTCAGCCACACAAAATCATCTGATTCTCTCTGCTCCTGTATCAGTATCACTGCATCCTTTGTTTCCAGACGCTGAACAGCCCCCCCTTGAAAGGCTGCTCAAGAGGAAAGCGCCACAGCCAGCTTTGACTACACAATTCCCAGCAACAAAACCGGTGGGCTCACTCACAATTTGCACAATGTCTATTTTTTAAAGTCGAGAACATGATATTCTCTTTCATTATGGCCTTAAAAGTTTGTCTTTACCCTAGTTGCTCCATATTGTAAAGTAAATAACTTCAGCACAGATGMAGTCTATAAGAAATGTTTTTGTGCTTCATCACATACTAGAGCACCAGGTACCACTCCAGGAAGTTCCACTGCGAACATGTAACACCCAAACCAARGCTCTCAGGAAGCAGCCGCAAGACTTTACTAACCTGCTAAACTCCGCACAGCTTTTGACAGCCGGTATTTATTTGCAAATCCCTGTTCCCACTAAAACAGGACCAGCTCCCACAGCATATGCCATAAAAACAGCGCGCTCAATTATTCACACTGATAGTCAACATCTCCCCGCGATGCTGGATAACTCAATAACCGTCCTGTTAAACAAACGTGATGTTTGATAGGGGAGTCTGTGCAACTTAGCTCAAATCTTATGTCCAAAAGACTGGTTTGGACAGAGGCTATGGAATGACCTCTCACCAAAAATTTAATCTATCAATAAAAACCACTACTTCCTCCAGCCACAAAAATTCACAACCAGTTTTGAAGGGAACCTCACACTCTCCTTTCTGAAGGAAAGCTCCTTGGAGCTACCGCTTAATACCTTTATCTGGAGCAGAGAAAAGGAAAAAAAAAAAAAAGAGACAATAAAAAGCAAGCAAACGCCATCCAGTTACAGCACATAACAATTTTGTTAGCTATATTTGTCCTGTACAGGAACTGCACCAAGCTGCAGGTGCCTTAACCGTATTTGCAAATCAGTTTTCCTCCGAGTGGAACATCTTCCAAGCCTCTGACGTTAAACTTTAACTAACCAAGTCGAACACAGCAACTGCAACCCTGTTCTTACGGCTCAAACTTCCATTTGCTCAATTCAATATTTAACAAAGAAAAGCAGGGTAGGAAGCACAGTTTTAAAGCAACAAGAGCAGCTGTTTCACCCGCCTTCAGTGTCAAACCGCAGGCTCGCCAGCTAAGTTTGAAAGGTAGGACTCGACTCAGGGCAAACAAATTCAGAGTTTCTTCAGTAAATTTAGAGCCTGTGAATTGTTTAATAATGCAGTAATTCTTCTCCTCCCCTGAGATTACCCAAGAGACATTTGCCAGCAACCTTGCCAGACAACCTGAGAGCTGCACGGCTCTGTTCTGAGTTAATAAACTGCTCACCCTTGTGGTTCACAAGGGTATCATGTGAAGAATATATTTATTTAAAAGTTGCATAGATAATATGTAACTACCAGTGTCATTACAGTTTAGCCAGTCTTTTGGACACCATGCAAATCCTGTGCAAGTTCAACTAAAATGTTATGCAAAAAACCCTCACCGTTTCCCCAGCGGTGCCTATTTTTAATTTTTCTGTCAGCGACAGCACCGACTCTTCAGAGAGTTTTCCATCCTACCACGCAAGCCTGACTCGGTTAAAGCCACTGTCACCTTCGCTTTGCCTCCCGGCTCCTCTCCACGACAGTAACGCGCTTATCCACGCAGGGTTTTGTTTTTAACGCCAACCAAAACAGTTTACCTCAACGCCAAGTCTCCCTTGCAGCTGGAAAATAAAACAAACACGGCTGGGAAAAGCAAGGATGCAAACCCCAACGCTGGGGCGAGGAACGGCGGCTGCAGGGGCCGGGCTCCCGCAAAGACACCGGGAGAGGGACGGCACAGACGGGGCTTTGCCAGCGCGGGGTGGCGGAGGGGGGGGATCCGAGTTTCCTTTCCCCAAACGTTTGCTACCGGCGTTGCTGGAAAACTCCTCAGCGGCGGCGGGAGGAGGCAAAGGCCGCTCGGCCGGTAAACACSGGCGGCTGCAGCCGCCCTCCGCCGGTGAAGTCGCCCTCCCGGCGGCCCTTCGCCCCGGGGAGGCCGGGCCGGGCCCGGCGGCGACACACATCAAAGCCTGGAGCCGTCCGGGGCTCGCCGTTAAACACGGCCCGGGGCGGGGCGGGAGGAGGGGGGGGCCCGCACCGCCGGCCCACCAAGGCCGCTCGCCCCCGCGCCCGCCATGCCAGAGCCCGCGCCGCGCCGCCGCCCGGCCCACAGGCGGCGGAGGGCCGGGGCCGCGGAGGGG
>JASVER010000094.1:1514053-1547434 GCA_030449065.1 Oceanodroma leucorhoa
CCCCAGTGCGCACAGTGTCCTGCACCAGTGTCCCCAGTTCCTTGCATCAGTGGTCCCCAGTTACCCCAACCAGGGACAAGCCTCGTGCCCCAGCAGCCCCTGCACCAGTGCTACCAGTGCACCCAGTGCCCCCAGTGCCCCCAGTACCAGTGCACTCAGTGCCCAGCACCAGTGCTTCCGTTGCCCCCAGCACCAGTGCTCCCAGTGCAACCAGTGCTCCCAGCACCAGTGCTCCCAGTGTCCTGCACCGATGCCCCCAGTTCTTTGCACCAGTGGCCCCCAGTTACCCCAGCCAGGCACAAGCCTCGTGCCCCAGCTGCCCCTGCACCAGTGCTCCCAGTGCTTCTGGTGCTCCCGGTGCCCACCACCAGTGCTCCCAGTGCTTCTGGTGCTCCCGGTGCCCACCACCAGTGCTCCCAGTGTCCCGCAACCACGTCCCTGCACCCAGTTCCTTGCACCAGTGGCCTCCAGTTACCCCAGCCCAGCACCGGTTCCCCAGCAGCCCCTGCACCAGTGCTCCCAGTTACCCCAGCCCCTGCACCAGTGCTCCCAGTTACCCCAGCCAGAGACTCGCCTCATTCCTCTGCCAGCCCTGGCCCGGTGCCGAGGCGGCAGCCGGTGCCACGTGGTGCCGGCTCAGCGCCGGGCACCCAGCCCCAGCACCCTTGGGTGCCCCTTCGCGGCGGGCAAGCCCTGCGCGGGTTGCGGGGGGGGGGGCTGCGGTGCTGCGGGTCCCCCCACGGCTACACCCTGCGCTGCTCCCCCAGCCCAGCTCCCCGTCCASCCCCGTCCCYGTCCCCACCCCGCAGRTCTGGGCACCAAACGACGTCCCGGCGCTTCCCGCAGCCTCRAACCTCTTCCTCCCTCCTCTGCGTCACGCTGCCGCCTCCCCCAGCTCGCCCCCTCACCCCCTTCCCAGCTGCAGCGTGGCCAGTTTTGGGGCCGGGAGCTGCGTCGCCTTTACTGGGAGCACTGGTTTGGGCTGGGATGGTGGGCGATGCCTGGGAGCAGGCAGATCAGCAGAGCTTGGGGGGGTCATTACCCCACCAGTGAAGCCCTCGGAGCTGCCTTTAGACCCATTTCACAGATGAGGAAACTGAGGCACGGCCGCGGCGGGGCTGCCCTTTATGGTAAAGTCGCAGGCGCAGGAAGCCGGAGCCCGCGTCGCGCCGGCGGAGGAAACAGAAGAGCCCGACCGCACGTCACATGTCGGGACGGCACGACCCRGCGCGACGGCAGCGCGGCGGCAGGGCAGGGGTGCGCGGCCGGGCCGGGACCCCCCCGGGAGCTGCGGGGCTGGGGGGGAACACGGCGGCGGAGGGACGCGGGAGGATGCTGGTGGCTGGAGGATGGAGGAGGCGGTGGTGAAGCAGGGTGTGCTCTACCTCCAGCTGCAGCAGACCTTCGGGAAGGTGAGGAGGTGGCGGGGGGGGCTGCTTGCTCCCCGGGGAGGACCCACGGGGGACTTGGCTGAGCTGGACACGGGGGTACAAGGGGGGGGCGTTGCATCCGATGGGAATGGGATGCTCCCACCCGTTGGCTCCCCAACCATCCGTCGGCTCTCCACCGGTTGGGCTGGTGGGGACGGGCAGGGGGACGGAAGGCGCTGGGGATGCAAAGAGACCCCCCCCCCCAGCTGGACCCCCCCCCCCGGCAGAGGCTCTGCAAAGCAGCCCAGAGCCGCGGCACAAACGGATGCAACCCCCAAAGCCTCGTTGCTTCAGCGGCTGATAATGGCCGGCGTTTAGCAACGGGCTCCCGCCGGCATCGCTCTTGTGCAAGAAGGGGAAGGAGCCGCAGCCGGGCGAGGAGGCAGAGCCGAGTTTTGCTCCGCAGGGGCTCAAAACGCCGCGGGCAGGGGGGGGTGCGAGGCAGGGGAGAGCGGGCAGGGTGGCAGCAGGGCAGGGCATCGCCTTCCTGCAGCAAGGCAGCTGCCCCCGCGCACGATGCCTGCAACRGCGGGTCCCAGAAACACGCCCCGGCAAAAGGGTGCCGCGTTTTTGGCAAAACATGCCAGGCCCGGTGGGTCCCCGGTGCTGGGAGCCGCCGCGGAGGATGCTCTGATTTCGGTGCGTGACTTCCTCTCCCGCCGCTTCCCCTCCGCCGGTGCCGGTGCCGGTGCCTCCCACGCACGACGTGCCGTGAATCGCTGCCTCCTCGGAGGGCGAGTCGGGAATCGCTTCGAAAGTTGGTGTTTTGGGGGAAGATGGAGCAAACGAGATGCTGAAAGTGCTTCGGCAGCGGCGGGGCTGTCGGCACGGCTTTTGGGTGCTGCGGGGTGGGGGATGGATCCCAGTGCCGGGTGAGGCTGGGATGCTGCTGGTCCCTTTCCCAGCTGGGAAAGCCTTGCCGCATGCTGCTGGCTATGCTGTGTGTTGGGGATGCTTTTCCCCAATTTATCCCACCCCCCCTTTTGGCCGGCCCACCTGGGCGAGGGTGCGAAACCCTGCCCGGACCCTGGAAGGGTTCGCTCCGATGTCCTGCCCCAGGCTCATGCATGTTCCCAAGGGGATGAAAWCTCCTGGAAGGTTGAAAGCAGAGCTGGCCAATGCTGGGTTTCCACTCCTCTCGCTGCTTCTCCCCGTGGCAGAAATGGAGGAAGTTCTGGGGCGTCCTGTAYCGGGAAAGCTCCTGCTCCACCGCCCGCCTGGAGCTCTTCGAGGGCTCGGCACCGCCGGCCGCCGAGAAGCCGCGGAAGGGCGAGGGCAGCAAACGGCTGGTCAAGCTGAGCGACTGCGTACACGTGGCGGAGGCGAGCGGCGATGCCGGCTGCCCCAAGGAGACCGTCCCCTTCCTGCTGGAGACCACCGACAAGCGGTACCTCCTGGCCGCTGACGGCACCGAGGCGGCCGGCTGGATCCAGAAGCTGTGCGAGCTGGCCTTCCCGGTACGCCCTTGGGCAGGGATAACCGGGGCACGGGAGACAGCAGGATCCCTGCGGGGGAATCCCAGGGGTTTGCTGCCACGGGGGGGATGCCGTGCTCTGCCCACACTCACACGCTGCTCTTTCCCGGGGAAGAGGAGCAGGGAGGAGCAGGCAGCAGGCAAGGACGGCCAGCAGAACTCGCTGGGCACCGACGGCGAGTTCTCCATGGAGGAAAACTCCCTCTACAGCTCCCGGGGCAAAGGTAGGCACCGGGAGGTGGGGAAGGTGCAGTGGAGCTGGGTTTGCTGGCGCAGGAGGCAGCGCACGTCCCGCAGCATCTCATCACCCCCCCCCCCGCCCCTTCCCGAGGCACCTCGGCCGGTTTTGCACCAGGGAGCAGCCCCCGCCGCAGCTACTTGCAGGCGGCGCGGTGGGAAGTCTTCTCCCGATATAACCTCTTCCTGCTCTGCGGTTTGGCAGGGCTGGGTTTCGCTGCTCTATCGGGCTGCTCCCGCGCGGCCGGAGCCCTGGAGCCCTTATCGGCCGGACGCCGCTTCCCTGCCGCCCCAGCCACGGGGAGTCACGAGCCCCCCGGCCCCTCTCTGTGGTGGGAGATGCAGCTCTGCTCTCGCAGCAGAGCTCCTTGCACGTGTCAAATGCCACCCTCCTCCATCCCCAGCCGGCTTGGAGCAGGCGTTCGAGGTGACGGTGAGGGCCACCGAGTCCTCTGAGCGCTGCCGGCTCTGGGGCCGGTGCATCCTGCGAGCCGGCGAGGAGGCGCTGGAGCTGCGGGATTTCCAGACCTTGGACACCCTCTACAGTTGGCCCTACCACTTCCTGCGGCGCTTTGGGCGGGATAAGGTAAGTGGGATCCGGGAAGGGTGGGCTGGTGGTGGGCTGCGGCACGGGACCTGATCCTGTCCCTCCCCAGGTGACCTTCTCCTTCGAGGCYGGCCGGCGCTGCGCATCTGGAGAAGGCAACTTTGAGTTTGAGACCAGGCAAGGCAACGAGATCTTCCAGGCGATCGAGTCGGCCATCAACGTGCATCGGGGCCGGGGAGCTGAGGAGCCGCGGTGGGGTGGCCTCGGGGACAATGCCTCCCGGCCGCTCAGCCATGCCAGGATGCCCAGCTGGGCGCAGGGGCACGAGGAGCCTGGYAGCACCCAGTGCCCCTCGCTAGAGCCCACCTGGGAGGGGAAGGTGCCGAAAGCCAAGCCGCTGATGCCCCCCAGCAGCTGCCCCGGGACCGGAGAGCCATCGGGTGCCTTCCTGCCCTCCCGTGGTGCCGATTGCCCCTACGCCGAGCCCTGCAACTCCCTCCGCCGGGGAAACCTCCCGGTGCCGGAGAAGGGCCAGAGGCAGGATGCTCCGGCCAAGGGAGCTGCCGAATCTGAGTACGCCGTCCCCTTCGACACCATCGCCAAGACCTTCGTTGCTCGCAAGTTTGGCAGCTTGGTTGGTTGCCTCGAGGAGGTCCCTGACCCCCTCTACGACAGCATCAGGGAGGCGGGGGGGCAAGCGGGCAAGCAGCCCCCGCTGCGCCCCACCGCCCCCAAGCCCGACCACATCTACGACGAGCCCGAGGGTCTGTCYACCCACACCGTCTACGACGAGCCCGAGGAGGTGAAGGGGGAGGCATGGAGGCTGCAGGCGGCCCCGGAGGAGCCCGCTGGGCACGAGTACCCCTACAACCCGCAGCGGGACGACTACGCAGTGCCCAAGAGACCCATCCCCCTCCGGCAGCCCTTCCTGCTGCAGGGCAAGGAGTGGCTGGGGGACACCGAGTATGACAACGTGGCCCTCAAGTTTGCAAAGAAGAGGAACCTGCAGTGAGCGGGATGGGGAAGGAGAGGAGGAGAGGTCCCGCGGCTGGCAGCGCCCCCCCTCAACCGGACCCCCCCTCTCCCCGGTAGAGCTGAGACCCCCCCAGTTCAGCGCACCCATGGCTGGAGGGGACGGGGCGAAGCGCTCCGGGCATCCCTCCGGAGCGGCGGGGCACATCTGGCCAGCTGCGGGGCCGGCAGCCGGGATGTGCCCGCTGGAGGGCACTGTGCGCCCGCCGGACGGGCAGGGTCCCCCCCCGCCGCCCCTCCGCGGCTCCGCTCCGCCCTTTCCAGCACCCCCGACTCGTACCCCGCAGCCTCGGGGGCTCCTGCGGACCGGACCCCCAAGTCCCTCACCCCTCGCCCAGTCAAACCTTGGGAACCCCAGCTCTGAACGCCAAGGACCCCCCACGCACATCCCTAGGGATGCACGTCCCACACCGTGAGATGCAGCCGGGCGATGCTCAGCCCACGCTGGTTGGTGATGCACACCCCGAGCGATCCACGTCCCACACCGTGAGATGCAGCTGGGAGATGCTCAGCCCACGCCGGTTGGTGATCCACACCCCCAGGGATCCACGTCCCACACCGCGGGATGCAGCCGGACGATGCATGGCCCCGGGATGCTCAGCCCATGCTACAAGGGCTGGCTGGTGATGCGCAGCCCCGGGGATGCGCACCCCGCACCTCGAAGGCAGCCAGATGATGCACAGCTCACGCAGCAAGCACATCCCGCCTGCAGATTTCTCTTCGCCCGCTCAGCCCTTGCTGGGACGGYGTCGTGGCCACATGCAGCCCCCAGCCCCCCCGGGACATGCTCGCTCTCGGCCCCCCCAGCAGCCAGCATCGTGGCCGGGGCTGGGCACCATGCCTGTCCGAAGGTCACGCCACATCCTCGCTCGGCAAGAATAGTGGCATAAATTTCTACTGTCTCAGCCATGTTTTTATTTTTAATTTTTTTTTAATAAAACCACTTTCCAGCTCCTCTGAATTATAGATGAAATTCTCAGCTTTATTGTCATGGTGATTTTAGCAGCTGGCTCCTCTCCTCCCAGTACAGTGAGACCAGTACGTGGCCTGACACAGCCTGACTTGCTCTGGGGCAGCCTGCTCCTCCTCCTCCTCTTCCTCCTCCTCTTCTTCCTTCTCCTCTTCCTCCTCTTTCTTCTCCTCCCGGCCACCTCCAGCCCTGCACAGCCCTTGCTAGGGGACATCCAGCCCCTCAGCCGGGCACGGTGAGAGGCTCCTGCCCCAATTCCCCATCGGCACAGAACGGTCTCCCAGGGCTGCCCCAGGTGCCCATCACCCCGGACGGGCCATCTCCGGTGCACACCGGCTCCATCACCGCGACGGAGGGACCTCGGGAGCCGCTGCCGGTCCCCCACCACCCCGGCGGGTCTGCCACCAAAGGCAAAGAAAAGGCATGAATTATTTATAATCTCTTTCAATCAAATAAATGCTTAGGTGCTTGAGTTAATTTCCTGGATCCTGAAAATCCAAAGTGCAGACTTTTAATAAGGCAAATTAAGTGCTTTATATATTACACTGATTAAAGCTCCGTATCAATCTATCTATCACACGCTGAATTGGAGGGGCCGGGAAACAAACAGGTCCCCGGCAGCYGTGCACCCCTCGTGCAGGCAGCGGTGGGCTGCGCTGCCCGCCCTGCCCGCGCTCACGCAGGGCACAGGGATGGTCCCTGCACAGAAACACCTAAAAATGGTAAAAAAAAAAAGAAAAAACAAGTCTCTAGCAGTTTTTTCCAGGAGTGAACATTGGACCAAGGAAGAGCACGGCAGATCTTGCCGTGCCCTGGGACCTGCCGGCCRGCACGAGCGGAGGTTTGGGAGGCAGCAGGGTGCACTGAGGGACGGGGGATGCTCCTTAGCCCGCGGCTCCCCATCCTYTCCCGGGTCTGTTCCTCCAGCAGCAAGGGGTGATCCTGGTCCACAACCCGGCCGGTTCCCATCTCCGGACCCCGGGTGACCCAGGCATGGCCAGGAGCATCCAGCAGTGCCGCCGCCTTGGTTAGCTGGAGCAATGGGGACTCCCRATGGCATGATGCCATTCACCGGGAATCAATTGCTTAAGCATGTGCTATTATTAATTAGTGCTCATTATGGTGGTTATTTATTATTAATCAGTGTTAACACAGTCCTCGCTCCTTGCCATCCTCCAGCCTGGCTCCCTGCTGCAATCCCCGCTCCTTCCAGCCGCCTCCACCACTTTTTTTCCTTCATTAACCGAAGAAATGGAAACACCTTCCGGACTTCACTTAAAGATCCTATGGGTCTAACGAGATTTGTACCGTGCCAGCCAGGCTAACGAGGGAGCTGCTGCGAAYGGCACTAATCAAATTTCACAGAGGCAGCAGCACGGGCCGGGTGAGGTGCCGGGGGTTTTGCTGCCGGAGTAAATTGCTCACGGCKTCCCCTTCTTGCCCCGTCTGCGTGGACAGGGTTTTAGGGTGGAAAAGGGGATGTGTCCTGGAATATCAAGTCCAGGTGAGGAGGACGCAAAGGCTGGAAAAGCCCTCGGCGGGGCTCAGCGAGGGGCTGGGCTGAGAAAACAAAATCGATGGCAAAGAGGGGAGGAAGAGATTACAGCGCAAAGCCCCAGACAAATGGAGAGTGCTTTAATCTGATTAGGGAGTTATTGCCATTATTGTATTATGCTGATTATAAATCATTGAGGAGCAGAGCTAATCAAAAGAGAGATTTGTTCCGAGCTTTAAGGGTCCCTACCTCCAGCAAACGCCCCTGCCCCTCTCCCCGACCACCCTCCGGGAGAGGAGGCAGAGCTGCATCCCGGGGAGAGGGGCACGGACCAGGGATGCAGCCTGTGGGGAGAAAGCAGGGAGGATCCCAGGGGAAGGCTGGGCTGGCAAGGCTTGGAGGGGCAGAGCGAGGAAAGAGGGGTACGGCCATCTGCGGGATGAGGAGATGAGAAAGGAGCGAGCTCCCCAAGCAACYGGGGTGGTGATGCTGCCCATGGCCAGGAGACGATGCTCCTGGGGCCGGGCATACCGGGACCATTTCCCCCCCCCTGCTCTGCGCACCTTGTCAAGGCAGCTCCTTTTTTCATTACTGTCTCCTCGGATTAGAGATGTGCTCATTTTGCAGCGCGTTCGCCGCTCGGCGGCCGAATCCCAGGCGCCACGGTGCAGCTGCAAACTGCATTAGCGTCTCGCCAAGGAGGCCCTAATACTATTAGGAGGGAGGCATTATAGGTGCTAAATGACAAGCCCCTAATCAGCCCCGGGATTTATGTCAATCACGTTCCCTGCACGGGGCGGAGCAGGGCCCTTCATTCAGAAAAATTGCCTAATTGGGGAGGTCTGGATTCTCTTCGCTTGTCTCGTTTCTGGAGCTCCCGGCTGCCTTCTCGGGATGGGGAATAAACGAAGCTGATGACAAGGTGCAGGACGAGAAGCAGGGAGGTGGTGACTGTGGCCACGGGTTGGAGCTACAGCCAACTCCGAAATCCATCCAGACTGCATTTTCTTTCCTTTTCAGTGGCTCGAGAAGTGCAGGACTGGCCATTGCTGGGATTTTGCAGGGACTGCATCAGTCCAGACTCTGCTGAGGACCGTACAGGAAAATAGGTGGGAAAAAGGAGGCTGGTTTTCCATTTGCCCACCCCTGCACGGGTGCCCTTAAAGAGCTGGGCTGCCTTCCTGCCCTTGGCCTCCGCAAAATTAATTGGCAATTACCAGAAGTCCATAAAAACCAGACTTTCTTGGGGAAGGAAGCTGTAAAAGCCGCGTGTCCGCAGCCGTATTTCCTTCACTCCGCATTGATCCCGTGGCCTCTGCTGGCCATGGCTCAGCTGCGGGGTGATGTGCTCGGCCCCCACAGACCCACCCGCATCGATCCCGGGGACCTCGGCCAGCCCGCACCCCCCTGCAGCCAGAACCATCGCCGGCCCCCTGCTAGCGCTGGGTGCAAATTCCCGGGCTGGTGCCAGCTCGTAGCAGCGTCCCTTGTCCTCCTTCTCCTTCCCACCCATCTGGCAATATTTATAATKACGGCTGCTGTGGGAAAAAAAATCCCGTAGCTGCAGCTGCGAGGGGCACATCGCAGCAGCAGCAATCCCCAAAGCACCGAAACGCCCCGGGGCAGGGCACCGAGGGGTGCCTGGCTGGAGGCAGGGTTTGGGGAGCATCCTTCCGGCGGGATGGAGGGATGCAGGAGGGCACGGCTGGACTTTCCCACCGGGATGCGCTGAGGCCAACGCGATGCCCCRTGAGATGGGAGAGGCTGAGGCTCCAGGCAGAGCGTGCGTGCAAAGCCTGGACCAAAGGAGCAGCCAAATTTGCTGCTTGGGCGTGGAGGAGACAAGGAGGGCTGGTGGCCAAGGGCGTGCAAAGGCAATTGCCYTCTGGAAAGGCAATTTGCTGCTGGTTTTGGTCCAGGGCATCGCTGTTCTTACATGAGGGTGATCCCTGCAGTGCCGGTGGTCTCGCTGGGCTGCGGAGGGTAATGGGAGCGCGGGGAAGGGTTCCCACGCCCTGCCACGAGCCCGAGATTCCCTCCGTGTCATTTTCCAGTGCTGAGTATTTGACGAAGGCTAAAACGCCAACAAGCTGTATTACAGCAGCGCTGCACGGAGCCCGGGAGAGCGTTTTAGCTCTTTGGATATCGCATGCTACTCCTACACTTTCATTACAGGAATCCCATTAAAGCTATCAGCTGGACCCTAATGACAGAAAAGGGGGGGATACGGCCAGAGCCCCGGTTTCAGAGTCCTGCCGGCTGCTGCCGTGTCCCTGCCCGCTCGCTCCCCTGCAGCCGCAGAGCCGTCAYGGGGCAGGTTGCATTTAGAAGCCTAGATTGAATCCAGAGACTTTTAAAAGCCCTCAGCTCCCATATGTCTGTGCTGCAGCGGATGTGTTTAGTACGTTCCCTTTGCCTTAATACGCCCTGTTTGAACAAAAATAACGCTCTGTATATTTTACAGTGCTCCTCCGCACACGGATTTTGTCAGGACTGCAATATAAATATCCCCACCAGCCTCCCAACACCCACCTGCCCAGACTGATGCTTAAGCAAGAAAATGTAAAAATACACCTTCCGTGCGGATCTGCTGCTGACAGCAACAATTAAGCAGCAAACGAGGCTGCTAAAACCTGCCCTTCCCCGGCCGGGTGGGTGCCCAGAAAGGGTCTGCTCCCTCTGCAGCTGCTGCACGGGTTTGCCGAGGGGACCCTGGGGTCCCCGAGCAGCCCCGGTGCTTGCGTGTTACCATCACCCTGGCACGGGGCACGTGTAGCCGGTTATTAAAAGCCATTACCCGGCCGGTGTCACACTGTCCCCTGCAGAACGGCCACCTTTCCCAGGGACTCATCTCATTAGAAAAGGAGCCAGGAAGCGGCTGAATTTCCACCCTGCTGCTCTCAGTTATCTCTGCGAAAGGGGAGCCAATTACTAGCAGCTGGTGAGAGCCTACAATTATTATTAATTTCAAACAAAGCATATGCTTTGTGTTAACAATCCTCCGTGGTGTGGCAGAAGGGCCAATACCATCCAGATGGCTCAACGTGCAGTGGGAATGATTAATGCACGGCTCCGCCGCCTCGCCGGGACGTGTGCCGGGACGGAGGGCAGGGGCCGTGCCGGGGTGCCCGCCGTGCCCGGCACGGGGTGAGCCGGCAGCAGGAGCTCGGCACAGGGTCACAAGCAGCACCGATCACTGCTCATAATCGAAGAAAACCCCCGTGCGCTTGAGCTAACGTCATCCCGGTGTCCCCGCACACAGGACCAGGGCGCAGGGATGCTGGCAGCCCCGGAGAGCCGCGGGTCCGGCAGCAAGCTCCCCCAGAGATGATATACATATATTAAGGAAGTATAAGCATACTAATATAAGTATATTAAGGAAGGTTTAGTTCCCGGGCTGGCGAGAGACCTGCTGTCCCGACAGACGGAGGCGAAGCAGCTCCTGCTGCTCAGCCCTGCGGGATGCTAAAGGCTGGTTCTCTCCCCGCCTGGTCTCAGCTCCCCGCAAGCAGACTCCCTTGCTGGATTTATCTCGGAGTAGAAGATGAATCATTTTCCTTTCTATCCCAGGCCTGGCCTGCACGCGGAGACGGCTCGGAAGGCATTTTCCAGCTCAGCTCGAGGGTTTGCAAGGGCCTGAGCCATCTGCGAGCACTTTGGCACCCAGGACTGCAGAGCGCGGGAGCACGTTAAGTGCTGCTTTCCTTCCTTAACTCGCCGGGGGAAATTACACTGATAGGTGTTAACACAGAGTTCAGAGCAGCTTTTCCTCTTTGAAACGTAGCAATTGCATCCAGAAGAGCTGGTGTGACAATAAAGAACAGTTTCTATTTTTATTGGGCAGCAGGAGCTGGTGCCGTGGGTTGCCTTTGCACGGAGCTGCTGCTTGACTCCTCTGACCCCGGGTGGGCTCAGCCCAGCACCCTGCCCCTGGAGAGCACGGACGGGAGCAGATATTCAGGGAAAAAAGGTCTTTTCACAGCAGCGGGGCCTCATTTGGACATGGATCCTCCGCAAAGGGGTTTCTCCTTTGGGTCTGTCCGGCCTCAGCTTGCAGCGAGACCCTGGTCCTTGGGCAGAGCGGGTTTGCAAAGCTGATGCCATGTGTCCCCCTGCGTCACGCTTTACTCCATCCTTTGGCGAGATCAGTAGATGAAGGTCCTTGGAGGGCTGCAGAGATCCCGCTGGATTAATACGATCCCACATCCGCCAGCACGGAGCATCTCCTGCCTGAAAGAGGSATAACAAGGGGTCACACTCAGACTCTTAGTCCCCTACCCAGGGACACCCAGCGAGCCTTTGCCCTGGCAGGAGGGTGCCAGCATCGCCGCCTCAGCCCCAGGGACCCCGGGAAGCGGGTGGCAGGAGGGGTAGAGTTTCTTTAAATCCCACGACTGGAATCGGGAGCGAAGCATCTCCAGGGGAGAGGGGTAAAAATAGCTGCTGCTCTGTGTCAGCGACAGGAGCGCGGGAGGTGGAGCAGCCGGGGGCTTTTTATCGAGGGCAGGCTGCGAACGCTCGGTTATAAATAGGAGTAATTACTTGAGTGGGGGCATGGCACTTAATGAGGGGTTGGGGCTGACACCAGCACTGTGATTGCACGATGCTTCCCAGCACGGGGTGGAGGAGCGATTGGTACCGTGGCCCAAAGCCCTACGGGAGCGAAGGAGCCCCGGGAAGGAGGGGGTGCCATCGCTGCCTGTCCCTGGGGACACGGCAGTGCCCGGGAGGGCAGGAGCATCCCGGGAAGGAGGGCTGCTTCGTGCCAGGGCGGAGGTGGCGGCTGGGGAAGGAGAAACGCTCACGTCTTAATTACACTCCCTGTCAGCGGAGCCGATACCTGGTGACTGAGTAATTGTGTCCAGGAGCTGCGGGCAATGGTTAATTTTAATTAAAACCTGTGGCCACCGCTGCCTGAGCTTTCTGCATGGGCAATGGCGGGCAAGGACTCTGCTAGGGAGGATCTTCACCCCACAAAAGCCAGCTCTGGTATCCCCTATGCCCTTCACACCCCTCCTGCCCCGGCGATGTGCAGGCAAGCTGCCTGCTGCAGCCTGGAGAGTGCCAGGATTTTCCTGGGGTTTTTCCCCCCAAGGCTGCTCCAACGAGGAGGGTGAGGGATGGAGAGAGGAGGAAGGAGCAAGGACAGGAATAAGGCACCAGGAGGGAGAAGAGGGCTTGGGAAGAGGCAGCGTGTGGGACTGGTGCCTATAGGGAGGACAGGCAAGAGGGGCAGATCCGTGGGGTCGGATGGGGCAGCCCTGGCTGCCTCCTGCCCCTCACCCCGGCATCCTGCCGGCAAAGCCGCTCCACCTCGGTGCATAACGGGAATGACCTGCCTTTGTTGCAGTCACATAAAATATACATTTGAGTGATAATGGGGCGAGAAGCAACTGAGGACAATCTCGAAGAAATATTGGTGCATTAAGAGAYAGCAGAAGCTGCTGCAGCTGGTTAAGAGCTGGCAGCAGCGGAGCCCTTTCCCCGGCAGCGGGCTCCCCTGCCCTCCACCCCCTCCCTGCCCTCCGGAGGGGGATCCCGGGAGGCAGCGGGGATGCTCGGAGCGGGCGGAGGCTGAGGGGTCTGGGGCTCTGCTCCTCACCCTGTTGCAGAGCTGGGCTAAGCACGGGAAAAAATTCATTGCACTRAATTTCCAAGGCGTGGGGTCCCAAGACCCCTGAGCCCAGGCCCCTTRGCCCTGGGTGGCACGGGGCAGGATCAGCCCTGGTGCAGGCAGAGCTGACAGCAGCTCCCATTCCTGCTGACCCAGCCGGCGAGTTTGATTCATGGCCCCATCGATACCGTGTATTTATGCATAAGGAAGTAATAATGGAGACGAAGCAAAGCTGTCCTCTCTGCCAGCGCTCGGGGGGATTTATGGAGTGCAGCCGGCTCGCCTGACCTTTCAGGCTCTCCTGCCGCATCCCGCGGGGCTCGGCACTACCCGCTCCCCTGCCCCGGCGCTCGGCTGTGCCCGGGAAGGTGCCACCCTGGGCACATCCCCATACCCAGTGCCACGGGGAGGTGGAGGAGCCCAGCAGCGCAGGGAGGGCAGCGCCAGCTTTATCTTTGCTGAACAGCAGCGTATCTGCTCAGGAGAGAGCCGGGGTGGTGCTAAGTTCAGTCTGTGCAACAGCCTCGAGAGTAATTGAGTTAAGAAGTCAATCACTGAGTCACAGATCCACTTTTCCACAAGTTCTGCACTCGTGAGCACCCCAGACTCCCTTCTGCTTCGAATTAGCCCGGCTCCCCTGACCCTGCTGCCAATATAATCTGTTTTCTCAGCTGGGACCACATCTTCGTCCCATCCCCTAAACACACACCCAGCTGCAGACCCCCGTCGATGTGTAGGACCTGATCCTGCCCTGGCTGCTACGGGCACACAGAGCTGCTGCCCCTTCGCCTCTCTCCCCCAGCAGCATCACACTAAGGGAAAAAATGTGAAATACCGTGACTGAGGCTTTGAATAACCCACGGGCAGAGCCCTTCTTGCTCCATGGGGATAAGGAGTGCCCAGGAAAGGGAGCAGAGTTACCTGGCCATGCAATGGTGATCCCATTTACACCAGGACTCTTCCGCACCATGCAGTTCTGCATGAGCATGGAGGCAGCCGAGATGCTGCCCTCCGCCCCGACACCCTCGTCCTCAGGCTCCGTGGTGTCAGGGAGCAAACGCTCGGCATCCAGGGGCTGAAAGGCATCTGAAGGCCAGCACCCCCCTTTTCCCCTTTCAGACCCATTACCGAGGACCTGATTGCCTTTCCCCCCGGTAAGTGCAGTGCTCCCCCCAGCTTGCCCTGCAGCTCCTCCGGCATTTGCTGTAACCTATGGCGCATTATAGCAGCCATCATCTCTTTACCGTCCCCCAAAGCCCTGTTAGCTGGCAGCTCCGGGCCCCTCCACCTGCACTTTAGGACCTTTGCTCCTCTGGGCTAACTGCTCCCCTGGTTCGCTCTCATCAGCGAGTTTCAGGGTTGCTGCGCTCTCTGCCTCCTGGGTTATTGATCCCTAATTTCCCCCATGGGGGACCTGCTTTTTTATTGCTTCAGGTTTTTTTTTCCCCAGCYGCTCTGTTACCGCTTCTCTGCAGCCCCCCAGCAATCCCCCGCTGCTCCCCACCTCTGCTGCATCAAACAACAGGAGCGTGCATCGCACAAGGGGCCGGGCCTGGGAACACCAGGCTTTTTGAGAGCAAACTGAACAGCAAAAAGCAAAGCATAAAGCTGCTGAGGAGGGACGGCTTAAAAACAAGCACTTCTGGGCAGGTAGCAAGCAGTGTTTTACCTGTACGGTGCAGTGCTGTGAGCTTCTGCTTCAGCTCAGTCCTGAGAGAAAAGCAAGAAGTGCTTTTTCACTTGCAAAAGAGGAAAAAAAATGCAACCCACCTTGCCATGCCCCAGCAAAGCCCAAAGGCAGCCCTCTGCTCCCCGCCCGGCTTTTATTGCCTCCCCAGTTCATCGGTCCCAGCTGGGGGGCAGCTCTTTTCCCAGAGCTGGGATTTGCCTGCTGTTACTGAGTGCCCCCAGCCCAAAAGTGGCTCTGAGCTGATGTACCTACAGCAGAGATATATATTAGTGACTCTAGGTTTTTGTAGTCGTCCTTTCGTAAGTGCAAGGAGTTCTAGAACAGGAGAAAGACTCCGCTGATCAAAAAGGCATCACCAGCCTTTTTGAGGCTCGTGAGCTGCGAAGACTGCTCATGGTGAATAACTAAGAAAAATGTGATCCTTAAGGGCTTTTTCCCACCCAAGCCTTTGCAGCCAGCGCCTCTGGTCTCCACCCAGCTGCAGTACCTGGGTGCCTCGCATCCGTCAGGATCCGCAGCATCCCCAGCCCTTCGCTTTTGTAGTTTGTTTGTTTGTTTGCGCTTGCCTGTCAGCTCCCCTTCCACCGGCATCCCAGATGAGAGCAGATTGCATGCTAATAAATTCTGGATTGGCAGCCGCACCCGGAGACAGGGAAAAGCCGCTTGAATTACAAAGGGAGCTTCGCTTCTGCACCTGGAGTTGCTTCTCAGCCCAAGTTTCCTCTCTGCGGGGAGCGATGCCGAGCCCTGGGGTCACCGCGGGCAGCGGCAGAGGCAGGGGGTGGGCAGGGAAGGCAGGAGGTGGGGTGCAGGGAGCGGGATGAAAAAGAAGCGGGTGATGGGACTTGGACCATTATAGTGATGTTCACACTGCAAACGGCCTGGCGATACCCCGTGCCCGTCTGCGTCCACGGCACACGCAGCCAACCCAGCCCAGGTCACTCAGAGATGCTCCCCCGGAGCCCCGCCAGCACCCGGGATCCAACAGCAAAGATAAGGGCTCTTTCCTTTTCTTCCGCGAGGAGTGTAATCCCCCCCTTTGAAAGGCGCATCCTCCGCTTGATGCTTCCCGACATTAATATTATCGTCTCCAACCAGCCGCAGAGCCCAGCTGTCGCCTGCGATTAGGGCACTGACACAGATCGGTGCAAGATTTCACAAGCGTCTCATTACCGCTGACTCCGGTTCTGCGCGGCTTGTATAACTCATCTTGCATAAACCTGTCACCGGCGGGAGCTGCTCCGCCGCTCAGCCCCCCCGTGCATGCTGATGAGCGGTGGCCGAGGGGGGACGAACGCTGCCGAGCCCCCCCCCCCCCAAGTCCCCGCACTGCTGAGCTCCCTCTGGCTCAGGACCTTTTTTCTGGAGCAGCCTGTTCCTGCCCCCATGCGCTGGGTGCTATGGGATGGCAGACTGGTTATACTGGCAGGGCAGCATCTTCCAGGGGCATGTTGCAGGTCTGGGAGGGGTGAAAGGCCCCCGGACCCCCCCCCTCTCCCCCCCCAGCATCCCGGGTTTGCTGGAGAGCCGTGGATGGAGGGACTCCTGCAGCAAAACATAACCTGTTCCGAAAACAGTCCCCAGCGGGGCCGGGGCCGGGGCACGCTGAGCCGCACGCTGATGCTCTCGCCCATCCTAATTGCGCGGGCAGGGGAGATCTTAGGAGGCAGAATGTAATTACCGTGGCTGGAGCCGGGCCAGGGCTTTGCGGTGAGCGCGGGGACTCTTTCAGAAAGCGCTGTGGGTTCATTAATGGCCTCAAAAAGGCAGGAGCTCGCTGTTTGCTGGCGGTGGGGTGGGTTTTTTTGCGCGTGGCTCGTCGGAGAGCTGCTGCCTCCAGCAGCACGGTGGCTCCCGAGCTCTGCCGCACGGCTTCGGCTCCGCTCGCCCTGCACGGGGACCTGCGGCACCACTGGCCTCGCACCCCGTGCTGGGGACCAAAGCTCCCTCCCCACCCCTCTGCTGTAGCGGGAGGGCGTAAGGGAGGGTTTTTCCCAGCTCTTTTCATTCCTCCTCATCCTCACTTTGCAGATCTGGGGGCTGTGGCGCAGGTACGCAGCTTCCGAGAGCAGGAGCAAGCACTGCGGCTGGGGGCTCGCACAGGACAGGGCTTGTCCCCCAGCTCTGGCAACTTGCACGTGGGATTCAAGCTGAATGCAGTAACATATGCCTGATTGCAGGGCCCTTCTGCCCTGCAAAAGCACCAGGGTGACAACCCATCCCAGCGAGGCTGCTGGCATCCCTTCCTCGCATCCCCGGCTGCAAAGTCAAAAGCCACTTTCAGGTCCCCGTGCACCCTGTTGCTTTGGAATGGGGGTCCTGGGCCCCGGCAGGGACTGGGAGGATGACGGCTGTGCTGGGTGACCCGACGTCAGGCACGGGGCTCGAGGGGTCCCGCTCCTACGCCACGGCTGCAGAACCCCCCCTGCGCGGCTGCAGCCCTTCCCCAGGCAGGAGCAGAGCTTGCAATGTGACCCTGGTCCCCGAAGGGCTCATCAGCGATGCCGGCAGAAACGCGTCGCCTCCCCGCAATTAATCAGAGGAGCTATTTGTAAATGAAGACAACCGCTGCTCATCAGCTGGAAAATGCCTCTGCCGCTCCTCTTGCCAGGCGTTAGCTGGTGAGCCGAGAGCGGCAGACAATTAAAATGAGGTGTCTTGGATTTCTTTCGCGGCTGGATCTTTTTTCCCCTATTTTCAAATATTTCCAGTTTAAACCTTCCCCCCCCCCGAGTTCCCAGCCCATGTGCTGGGGGGTGCTTTGCTGGCGGCTCCATCTCGGGTGATGCTGAACCCGTACGGTTCCCGCAGAGGAGCCCTGTGCCAGGGCTTGTGCCTCGCTTTTCCCCCTTAATCCCTCTCCGCATAGCCGCGTGTTTGCCGTATCTGTTACCGGCAACATTTGGGATCAGGCACCCGGTGAACAAACGAGCTTAATGAAATCTGAGCTCACCTAGTTGCTATGTAATTATTTCCACGCTACCTAAGCGATAGGTGGGGAATTCAGTCTCCTGCCAACACATTTATTGTTCCCAGCCACCTTGGTGCTGAAGATGCCAGAGCATGGTTGCAATGGACAGAACAGCCTAATTAAGAATAAATCATTAATGATGAGCCCTGCCTTGCTGGCAAAGGGAGGGGTAAGGTCCAGGTTGGCTCCTCCAAACACTCCCCTTGCCTTGCTCCGTGCCGGTAGCATTGGGGGGGGGGAACATGGCACTGCTTTAACTGCATGCAAAGGTCCCGTGCATGCTCCGTGGGCATGCACGCTGGTCCTGCCGCCCCGGATTCCTGCTCGCCCTTCCTCTGTGCCCCTCTTTCCCCTCCTGCTCCTCTCGCCCCGTTACAGGGAGCAGCGTCGCTATTAAAGCACCGATCGTGTGACATCTATTCAAAACACCCGGCCCTGGCCTTATCATTAAATGCAAATGCTGGGGAGTAATTGCTGGCGGCAGCAGCAAGGAGAGAAAAATGACAGTGAGCCCAGGAGCAGCTATTAGATGGGAAAGTGGAAAGTGTAAACAAAATATGGACCATTAGCCTCTAGTAACAGTGGCCCTTTTTCCCCTCCTAATGCCTGGCATAGCTGGTGGCTGATGCCAGGGGTTTCTCCTGCATTGCTCAGGAAGGAGACGGCGGAGAAGAGGGGCTGCATTGAATCGCCGTGCCCCAGCGCCCGCTGTGCCCCTGGGGGGGCTGGAGCTGGCCGTGGGCACCCTGTGCCGCTCGGGGTGGCAGCGACCCCTCCTCCTGCTCCAATTTGGAAGTAAAACCCCCCTTTTCCTTGTGTTTCGGACCTGCCGGCAGGCAGAGATGGAGGCGAGGTGGGAGCCTCCAGCCTCATCCCCGGCTTAGCCCTGCTAATCTCTGCTTGTCAGCGCTGCCGAGGCTCTGTCAGCTGCCGCCGAGCGGGGCTGAAATCTGCCTGCTAAATCTGACAGGATAATTAAAATCAGGTAGGGAGATGGCTATCAGCTAATTTCTGCTATGCCCTTCCTTCTCCCCCCCTCCCAGTTCACTTGCCATCCCCCCCAGCAGTCCCTGCCTCCTCCTCCTCCTCCTCCTCTGAGGAAGCAGACGGGTTCACTGAGGATGCTACAGGCATTGGGGGTCTCCTTCTGCCCCCCATCCCCTCCCTGTGCAGCGCAGGGGCCCTTCCAGCCATCTCCGAGGCTCCTCTCCAGCCCTGCCAGGCTGCAGGAGCAAATTCTCCAGGGGAAGGGCAACATTGCAATCAATTAGAGGCATAAAAAAAGATAATTTTATCAATGGAGAAATCCGAGGCAGGGAGGTGGGATTTTCTGTTCTGGGTAATGGGAGCATCATGTCTCCAATTAAAGTTGGAGGATTCATCTCGGAGCCGGGGCCCGTCAGAAGTTGACATTTATTAGGCTGTCAAAGTCAATCTCTTTCAAGAGCTGCTTCCCCAGGCACATCGGATTACGTATCATTTATGCCTTTTCTACCAGGGCACCCAGTTTTGGGTGGGTTTTTTGGTTTACACCTTGTGTTGTTTCCCCTAACAGGAAAGAAACCCAGTGGCACAAACCGATCCCGTTTCATGAAAGCTATTTCTGATTAATTATCATTATTGCTATGCACAGAAACCTGGAGCACAGAGCAGGGCTTCCTCACGCTTGGTGCGGCGCAGACACAAGCAGCGAAGAAACGGGGGTCTCTCCCGGGCAATGGGAGAGCCAGCTGGCTGGCAAGCGAGGGGACAGAGGCTGGGAAGCTCTGGGCTGTGCTGGGAATGTGGCACATCCCAAAAAACAGGGGTATGGAGGGATGCTGCTGCCCCGGCTGTGTCTGCACCGCACTTTGCTCGAGAGGGATTTTGGCGTTGCTGGCTTGGGATGCAGGCGAAGCTACAGGGCTCCCACCTGGGAGACCCGCCAGCCTCTCGCTCGCCTTCGGGATGCTCCAGAGGTACAAAGAAATACGGACCAGCAGATGTTGTCAGTTTAATCGATCACGGCGAGGGCTGGCACCGGCGGCAGCATCTCGTTACCTGCCGTGTGCGCAGCGGACGGGTGACAGGAGACTTCGTTGTATGCACGTCTCCAGCCAGGACTATTTTTGCTCCCCTCTCAATTCCAGTGATGGAGGGGTGTCTTCTGTTGACCTCCTTCAATATATCTGGCAAAGTGGGGAGGAAATAAAGCCTCCTTTGTGCCTGCCTGCCAGTCCCATGTCCCAGGGCTGCTCCCCAGCCAGCGCCGGTGGTGTCAGCATCCCCGGGGAGAGGCAGCCGGATTGACGGCTCTGTCTTCTTTCATTGCTCAACGCTGGGAGAAGAAATATTTTTTATCATCTCCTTTCATTGCCCCCAGCTTCCCTACCTGTGCAAAGGGATGGAAAGGGTTTTAAACAGAGCTTTTATCCCAGTCCCGGGATGTGCTTTGAATACTTTCACCCCGTTTTTCCCCTGTCCCGGCTGCGTGCCCGGCGCGTGCGCCCGGGGGCTGGGGCTGTTCTGCCTGGGGATGTCTTGGGGCTCTGCAGCTCTCAGCGTGCGCCATCCCGTATCGATCCCTCCTGCCCCTGTCTGAGTCTCTCTGTCCCGGTGATTTATCAGGCTGGTTTGGAGATGGGAATGTGGTGTCTCTCGCTGAGCCTGACCCTCTTTAGCATCCCCGGGGAGGCTCCACGGAGCGGGAACGGCATGCGGGTCCATGACGGCTGCATGCATGGGGGGGGGGGCATATCCTCCCCCAGCAGCAAAAGCACCCGCACCCCAAGGCTGGCTGGAGGCTCGCCCCTGCCCGGGTGCCGGGGAGGAGGGGGCTCCCGGGCTGAGCCCCCAGGGGACGGGACCGGGATTCGTGAGCCTCTGCCGCCCGCACACCCAGCCCTCGCCTGCTGCTGTGAATGAGCCTGGTCAGATGCCCTGTTACTGGAATTCAGCCTCCTCGGAGCTGCCTGGACAGGGTTATTACAGGATATTATACAGACCATTTGCATGGCCACCTCCAGGTCATTTCGATCACTTTAAGCTACTTATCTGCCCATTTTCTTCCCCATAATATTTGCCTAATTCGATTACTCTGCAGCCTCAGCATGCTGCAGTGAAATAATCAGGAGATATTACCCAGAGCAAGTCAACTGGATCCACGTTTCCAGCTGCTTCTCTCCCCAGCCGGCTCGTCCGCGGGGCTCTGCGCCCGCCCTTGCTCGGGGACACCGGGGACAGCCCCGAGACCCGTCCCCACCGCCGCTGTGCTCAGCGCAAAGGCCAAGGTCTCTCTGTGGCCGAACACTACAGCCTGCCTGTCCCCCGTCTGTCTGTCCCATCACAGCCCTTTGTCCTTCACCCATCTCGCTGCAAACCGAGCCGTTCCTGGCACGCTGCACCGTGTGTCCCAGGATTTGTCCCCTCCTGGTGCTCGGGACTTTGGGCTAGATGAAGCCCAAAGTTGGCATTTGGTGTGCCCTGGTCGCTGGCTAGGGGCTGGCAGGGCAGGACCAGCCTGGCCCTGGGTCTGCACAGGAGAAAAAGAGGCTTTTTGGCTGCCAGCCGTGGGTGCTCGCCTCTGCCTTTGCATCTGTCCAGAAACAGAGCCCGGAAACGCAGCAGCCTGGGAGGAGAGCCTCGCTGCTCCCAGCCCATCAGCGCAGCCTTTCCCGGAGCACATTACCTACCTGCTAAGCACAGAGCTTGTTTGTCTAATGACCCGTTTGCAGAGAATCAGCAGGCTTTGCCCAGGCACCCACTGGCTCCGAGCCACCCTCCAAGCGAGGTGCCAGCCCGTTCCCGAGGTGCAGGCACCCACAGCTCTCTCTCCGGAGGATGCTGATGCTTTAATTTCAGGCCGAACAGGAGGGTTTGGGCACCAAAGTCCTGGAGCTGAGTGGGAGCTGGGCTGCAGGGAGGGGAGGTGATGCTGCTGCAAAAAAAGTTGCTCCCAACTGGCTCGTTGCAATGGTTTTTGGGGCAGGCGGGAGGGTCAGATGCCCGTGGGAGGAGGACCAAGGGCAAGCCAAGGGGAGAGGAGAAGAGGCTGAAGCACGGAGAGGACGGGAGAGGGGCTCCGCTGACCCTCCCCAGCCAAAGCCCCTTGACACGGCTTGGAGCAGGAGGAGCCAAATCCGCTTCCAGGCTTGTTTCAGCCATGGCAGCTCTGGGGGGGAGTCCTGACAGGCCAATCAATGCCAGGCCGCTAACGAGAGGCCTTGAGTTAATTGGCAGGAGCGGCTGCCTAAATGAAGATTCAGTATGCGCAGGAGGAGCTGGGGAATGGCCTGTTTTCGGAGCTGGGCACATCCAGTTTGTGCCTGCAGCAGCCTTGGGAAACTCAATTAAGCCGCCTCTGGCTTTTCTAATGAAACCCACCCCCGTCTCCCCACGGGGCTGGGAGCGGGGCGCAGGCAGCACGGGCAGCGGGGCCGTGCCTGGGTGCTGCCTCCGGCAGCAGGATGGAGATGCCAATGCGGGAGCATGCCCCGCACCTCTCCAAGGAGCAAAGGCAGATCAGCACCTTGCTGAGTTGGTTTGAGACCCGCAAGCTCCGTGTAAAAACTCGCCTGGCTTCTGAAATACCCAGCTCTATGGCTCCAGGGACCCTCAGCCTGTCTCCCCGCTTTCAACCCTCCTGCCGGCTGCCCCTGCCCCTTCCCAAGGCAGAAAAGGATGCAGGAGCCCCTCCAAGGCACCTGAGCCCGAAGCTTTCCTGCAGCACATGCATGGGGACGCGCTCCTGCAGCTCTCCACGGAGAGGCTGGGATGCAGAGCTGAGCCTGGGGATGCTCAGCCAGCTCCCGTGCCCACGCCGCGGGGTCTGCAAGCCCCAAGGAAACAGCAGCGGCACTTTAGACGTCTTGAAATCCGGCACCCCCAAGGAGCTGCCATCGGGACCAAAGGGGAAAGCTCTCTGCTCCCGGAGAGAAAGGCATTTCGGGGGGGGCCCTGTGCATGCAGCTCTGCCGTGCAGCACCGTGCTCCCTCCCCACCGTGGGGTTAATAGGGTGCAGCAGATTTATGGTGCTGGTTAACAGACCCTGGCCCGGCTGGCTGCGGGGCGGCATAGAATCATAGAATCATAGAATCATAGAATCCTTAAGGTTGGAAAAGACCTCTAAGATCATCGTGTCCAACCATCAACCCAACACCACCATGCCCACTAAACCATGTCCCGAAGCGCCACATCCACACGTTTTTTGAACACCTCCAGGGATGGTGACTCCACCACTTCCCTGGGCAGCCTGTTCCAATACTTGACAACCCTTTCGGTGAAGAAATTTTTCCTAATATCCAATCTAAACCTCCCCTGGCGCAACTTGAGGCCATTTYCTCTGGTCCTATCACTTGTTACTTGGGAGAAGAGACCAACACCCGCCTCTCTACAGCCTCCTTTCAGGTAGTTGTAGAGAGCGATAAGGTCTCCCCTCAGCCTCCTCTTCTCCAGGCTAAACACCCCCAGCTCCCTCAGCCGCTCCCCATCAGACCTGTGCTCCAGACCCTTCACCAGCCTCGTCGCCCGTCTCTGTACACGCTCCAGCCCCTCAATGTCCTTCTTGTAGTGAGGGGCCCAAAACTGAACACAGTGTTCGAGGTGCGGCCTCACCAGTGCAGAGTACAGGGGCACGATCCCCTCCCTGCTCCTGCTGGCCACACTATTCCTGACACAGGCCAGGATGCCGTTGGCCACCTTGGCCACCTGGGCACATGCCGGCTCATGGTCAGCCGGCCGTCGACCAGCACCCCCAAGGTGAGTTGGTGCCTGGGGCCCAGCCCAGCAAGGTGCTGGGCATTGCTAAGCTGATCTGCCCCGCCAAAGCCTTATAAACCCCCCCGGGATGGGCTTGCTAGTTCGTGCACGCTCATGAGATGCAAGCCCTTTTCACCAGGTCCTCGGAGCCGCAGCGGGTGGTGGGTGGCCAACTCCCCTCGCCCTGCACCCCCGTGCAGCTGGGGCTCACGGCATCCCCGGGGGGTTTCTCTCATCCACCTCGGGTGCGGGATGAGCCCCGGCAGAGCCGGGCGTGCTGCCGTGCCCCGGTTATCCAGCAGGCTGGAGCGCTGCCACCGAAGCAACCCACAAAAAAAAAAAAAAAAAAAAAGGGCTAATCCTGCCCGCTCTGCAGAGGTGGCTGAGCCCTCTGCATGCCAGTGCCCGCGCTGCTGGATGGGCTTTTAATAAGCTCTGGTTTCAACACCAAGTTTGCATCCACCTCCCCTCCCCAGCGCTCCCCGCGCCGAGCACGAGGGCTCTTCTCCGCGCGTCTGCCGGGGCAGACAGTGACACAGCGCCGGAGGCGGCTGCGTTTCCCTGCTTTCACAGCTTATTAGTATTTTGTTATTATTATTTGGCTTATAAATAAAAAATGCATGCTCTCCTTTGCAGAGAGGTAGGGGGGTTCCTGGAAAAGAGAAGCTTTTTTTTTTTTGATGGTGCTTGAAACGGCTTTCCCCAGGGAGGCTCGCTTTGAGCTGGCAGGATCTGCTTCTCAGAGAGGGTTTTGATTATTTGGAGTATTATCATTGTTCTTTGCACCCTCTTATCCTCCTTGACGTTCCTCAGAGGAACTGAGGAGTAAATGACAGGGAAACGTGTAGTCGGTCTGGTTTGCAAACGCCGTGTGTGTCCGTGCCCGCGCAGACAAGCTCCGGGGTGCAGAGGCATTGCTCCGCTAAAGGAGAAGCATTTCTCCAGGGCTTCGTCTAAAAGGGATCCCCTGCCCAGTGCCTCTGGTGATGCTGGGCCAGGGTGTCCCGCTCAGATGGAGATGGGGTTCCCTGGGGTGGGAGCCTGCAGCTGGAGCTCCTCTGCGCTCAGCCGAGCTCTCCCTTGCTGTGCCGGGTCTCCCCAGGAATTGCACGGGGATTATTTCCCCCCCCAACCACCCTTGAAGAGCAACCCCGAGGAGCAGGAGAAGCAGCTCCCAGCAGCTGAGCAGCAGCACCAGGGATTTCTCCCACCGAGGAAGACTGGGACCAGCAATAGCCCCCGGTGCTCCCTGGGGCCAGCACACATTCCTCCTGCCTGTATTTAGGAAGGGATTGCCTTCATTAAATGCTGCTCACCCCTCCAAGATGTGGAAAGCCGTAACCCAAGCTGTGCTGGCCCGGGCAGCATCCAGCACTAACGGTATTTCAATGAAGGAGAGCTCTGCGTGGGGCTGGGAGAGCTGCCTTGCCCCCGCAGCCCCCCGGCTCCTGCCCGGAGCAGAGGTCCTCAATTCCCTCGCCCCTCTACCCTGGCTTGCAGCGCTGCAAATGTTATTAATGCACATAACAACATCCGTAATTAAGCTCGGCTTCCAATGCCAAGGAAAATGAAAGCAGTAAATCCCAGGCAGGAGGAGGGGGAAGAAGCTGGCTGGAGCCGTGCTCGGGGTCGCTGCCTCGGGAGCAGGAACACTCACCCCTACCCCTGCCACAGCCCCCCCGGGGCATGGACAGCCCCTTGGAAATGTCCCCTTGGCTCCCTGTCACCCGAGAGAGCTGCCTGCAGACATCTGGAAGGTGTTTGCATGTGAAACATGGTGCCCGTGAGGAGCAAAAGCTAGCTGCAGAGAAAAAGTGGCTGCAAGTGCCTTGGCCAGAGTGAAAAAGCCTGGAGTGACAGGTAGTGATCAGCCTGGGAAAGGATGCTCCTGACATCGGTCTGGGCGGAGAGCGATACTATAAATACGCCTGCTGACACAGCAAGCAGGGCTCCGAGTGGAAGAGAAAGACAATAAAAATAATCAAGGGACTTGGGGATATTGCCAGGGACCCGAGGGGCAAGTCATGACAGCGGAGCAGGGAATGGCTTTGGACATCTCCTGCGATGCTTTCCCGGGGGTCTGTCCCCTGTACGTGCTCCAATGTCTAACAGCAGGGTTGCACCTTCTGCTACAGCCTTTCCCGCGGCAGGGACGCCCATCCGAGCTCTCTCGTCTAGCCCCTGGCCTGGTTTATGAAATGCGTGGGGTTTCTTCACTATCTTCCCAGCCCGACAGCCGAGGCAGCGTTTGCCTCTCGGTGCCAGGCTGCCGGGGAGGTGGGAGGGCTGCCAGATGCTGGCGGGGAGCGAGCATCCACGTCTGCCTGGGATGGGGAGCCTCGCCTGGCACCCAGGGACCCCTCTCCAGAGGTGCAGCAAAGCCTGTCCTCTCCCATTCCTCCCAGTAACCCCCGCACCGGTAGCAAAGGACCCTAATGGCATGCCAGATGTGACAAGGGGAGTGTCCCACAACCTCTGCACCGCTCGGGGCAGAGAGAAGGCAAAGCCGCTCCTGAAGAAGGCAGCATCTCCCCGACATCCCCCGCCCGCCACCGCCACCACCACGGCTTCCCTGATGGAGCAATTTCTCCTTTCCTGCCGTGGGAATCGCAGCGGAGTTGCGCTGTGCCGGCGATTAGAAATATCCGGCGACGGCAGTGGGCTTGCTGAGATTTCATTGCCCTTTCCACCCGCTGCTTTGATTTTTCCCCCAGTTACCCCTTCCTCCCCCTCCTCGACCAAACCATTTCAGCTCCCCTGCCCTCCCTTGTACCACAGAGAAAGGCAGACATCCCGTGTGCCGCGTCTCTGGTTTCCTCCTTGCCATCCCTTCGGTTGCTTTTATCCCTGTCTCTGCTTCTTTCCCAGGATTTCAATTACCCGAACAGTTCATAAAGCCACCCAGCTGCTATTTCAAGCTCCCAGTGCCCAGCTGAACCTTGCAGAGGTTCATCTTGGATGGAGGGAGGAGCAGGCAATGCTGCTCTAGAAAAGGGTGAGTTTGGGAGCAAAGATTGAAGAATACCCTTTTAAATGACACCAGATTCTGGGATTACGCCTGCAGAGATGCACCGAGCACCATTTGCATTCCAGCAAAGCCATTCTGTCCCCAGAAATTAGGAGAGGCGACAGGAAAGAGCTGGCATTCCCGAAATTTCAGATGTCTCACGACACAGAGCACCCTGACCCAGCCGCTCTGCTCCCCTGCCCTCGGCGCTGCCGCGTTGTGGTTATCAACAGCTTCACCGAGGATTTTGGTGGCCAACCCTGGGCTCCAGGCTCCATCTCCAGCCCAGCCGCTGCGTGCTGGACCCTCATGGGGCAGAAACCAGCAGCGCTCCCCGTGCCTCCTTCCCTCCCCCTTACTACCCATCTTGCCTTGAAGCCTTGGCATCTTTGGAGGAGGGTGCACAGAGAGGGTCCCCCCAAGGGGAATAGGGGGGGATGTGACACCTCCTGGGACCCTGCTTGCAGCGTGGGAGGATGGGGTTAGCCACGCATCGCCGTCCCTGCCCGTGCCGACAGCCTGGCAGGGCATCCACGTACCGGAGCCGAGGGTCCGGCGTGCCGGCTGCCAGCACGGTGCCGGGCAGAGGAGGCAGAGGAGGGAAGGGGACCGAGGCTGAGCCTCTCAGCTCCCCCCGTCCCCCAGGGATGCATGGGCACGTGCTGCAGGGACCCCTGCCCTGCCTGCAGCCAGGACCCCCCCCAGAGCACAGCTCGGCTGCCTGCGCTGCCATTGCGCTGACAGATAGGAACTTAATGCTGTTTCCTGACGTGGGCCCCAGCCCTGCTAATCCACTTGAGCAGCGAAGGCACGGGAAGCATCAGCCGAGGATGCCGTATCCACGCCAGCGCTCCCTGCCCCAGCGCAGACCACGGCAATTACTCATTTAACGTCCGGGGAGTGGATGGAAATCTCATTCCCCGGGACAAGGGAGCGCGGGGGCGGGAGGGGGCCGCCCAGCCCGGGCTCCTGAGCTTTTAGTGAAACTCGATTTGCTTCATTGCCTGATTAGGGCTGAGTGCGTGACACTGGAACCGGCCCTCATTACCCTGCTTTTCCCCACGTCATTCCCAGAGCATCTGAAAATCCCCTTTTCTCCTCTCTGCCTTTGCCTCCAGCCCTGTGCCCTTCGTCTGATGGGGATGGGGAGCTGCTTGCACATGGAGGGGTCTGTCACTCTGTCCCAGGAGGGTCCCGGGCTAAATCCGGGGTGTCCCCAGGCTGATGTGCCCAGCAAATCCATCCCGTGAGGCTCCGGGGCTGGGATCCTCCACTCAGACACTAAGGAGAGAGCAAAGTATAACAAATATGTTCTTTCACAAGAAAATCCCCAACCGCTTCCCTTTCAGCTCGGTGTCTCGCTCAGGTGCCGTGGGGTTTTATTTAAATGTCAGCTGTAATTTGGGGCTGCGGAGGCTGACAAGTGTGTGAGCACGAGACCTGACAGCTCGGCTCCGTGTGTCCCGAACGGAGCTGGCTGGGCTGATCGTCCCCTCCGAGTGCCACCAGCTGAATTGCCCGCCCCCATTTGAATTGCTGCAAACTCTGAAAAACTCATCGAGAGGAGGGGAACGGCTGCAGCATCCCCTGAGCAGACCATGGGGCGTGATGACCCAGCATTACTGATGGCACCTTCCAGCTCCCCAACCCTGGGACACCCCCAAGCACCGGTGAGACTTGTCCCCTGTGCCCGGCCACGCTGCCACCCCAGCCTCCTCAATGGGGAGGTTGCGTTTTAGGAATAACCTGGCTCTGGCTTGGAAATCCCCGGCAGAGCGGGACCTGCTCCTTCCCGCTGCCCGTGTGCCCGGCGCGGGGCGCGTAGGCAGATCTGCTGCCTGCAGAGCGGCTCACGGCATCGATCGGTGCCGTCAGCGTGCCGGATGGGGCCCTGTGCCAGAGCATTCAATTAGCAAGAAGAATCATGTCCTCCCTGAACTATCGCTTTCTCTCTGGCAGGACAGAGCTGGGAAGGGGATCGATAGGGCTGATGGCTGTCACCAAGGAGCTCTTGTTAGCGAGAGCCACAAAACGAGTGGAGGACAGGGTAGAGGAGGAGCTGCTGGCTGAGCTGGCCAGTGATGCTCTCTCGGCCGGCAGGTTCGGGACCTGACAACCAGCCCAGAGGGGTTTGGTATCGGCTGGGCTCCTTTTCATTCAAGGCCTCTGCAGGTACCACCTCTTTCCCCCATGGTCCCCAGGACATCAGTCAATGGGGAGGCAGGCAGGGGAAGGGGCTGGTCTCCCCAGCAGGGGTTAAAGAGGGAGAATCAGCTGGGAAAACAGCAGCGAGGGAAAAAATAGCCTCTGTTTTGCACGTAGCTGTCGGGGTCCATCAGTGTCGGGGTGTTGTAAGGACTCCCGTAGCCGGTGGCTACGAGCTGGCTGCTGTCGGCAGTCCTGCAGACATGATCCCCGAGGAGACACCCGGAGGGAGCGAAAGCGTGACTGTCTGTGCCAGGGTGAGCCCCCATGGCATCAGCGGATTCAGCCCCCGGGGATCATCTCTTTGAGGGCACCCTGAAGTGGAAAACCCTGGTCAGACACAGCGTTTGAAGGAGGATGGAGATGCAGGGCTTTCCCAGCAGCAGCAAGCACGGAGCTGGCTGCAGATGAGCATTTTGCACAGCGAGGAGCAATGCAGCCTTTCCCCACGGGTGCCCCGTGCTACGTGCGTGGTTTTGCACGAGCAAATTATATGTGCACGCAGCAAATGTGCCCACAGTGAACCAGGACACGGCAGCTGTGCTCCCTCCACAGCCAGGGCTCAGGCAGCTCCTTGCATGAGTTTCTTCTCCTCTTGTTAAAAAATAATATAAAATAGAGTCCCATCTGCAAGGGGGGGAAAACAAATAGCCAAACTCCTGGGGCCTTGGAGCTAAAAGGCACTAAACAAATGGAGCATGCCTGCGGCGCCCGGAAACTTATGTGTCGGTGGTACCTGCGCGGCCGCCCTGCCGTAACTTAGTGCCTCTCGCAGCACGGCTGAGTTATGGGGCACTTCGGCACGGAGCCTGGCTTCCATCACTCATGGTCCCTATGGAAAACCCTCCAGCGAGCGCTACGGGAGCTGCTGAGCGTGGGCTGAGGGTCACGGGCAGCCCCGGGGGGGGGGGTGGCTGGTGCTGCTCTGTAGGGAATTTGGTTTGCTGCACAGCCCGGGAAGGCAAAGCCCTGACCTGGGAACTTGCAGCCCCAAACTGGGCTCTGCAAACCGAGTTGCAGCTCGGGGAGACGATGTGCTGGTCCCGCTCTGCCCCTGGGCTGCAGGACCCCTCAGGACTGGGAGCAGAGGCTGTCCCCCCCCAGCCGTCCCCGGGACCCACGTGGGACCCTGCAAACCCCCAGAGGTGCAATAATGCCTGCATGGCACCCAGATTGCTGCTAATCCCTGAAATACAGCATCTGCTTGGAGAGCAGAACCAGGAGGGGGAAACAGAATCCCTGCGAGCCCCGGACATCCAGGCAGGACCCGTTTTCATCCCCTTGGCTCAGCATCCCCCTGCCTGACCCCTGCCCTGCCTGTGCACCAGCCAAGGGCAGAAACCCAGCACAAAGAGGGGGACCCTGGGTCACCCTCTCACTGCCCGGGCAGGTGCTCATGCTCTTCTCATAGCTGTCAGGACTAGAAGAAGACAGTGAGTGTTGGGGAGAGCTCCGAGGCTGGTCCTGCCCCCCATGGATTACACTGTTAATGCATAATCCATCATTTTAACAACCTTGACTCCCATTAATGTGATAACACTTTGCAGAATTAAAGTCTAAAGTCAGGAGGGTAAGCAAATCCAACTCATATTAATGGGACTTAAACGGGAGGTGGGGAGAAATCCTCCACTCACATTTATCAATTTCTGTGCAGGAACAAAGCTGCAGGAGAGCTGTCCCGGCCCCGCGGAGAGGTCTCCTCCCTGCCGCTGCCGAGGGGATGCTCGAGCTGCCGGGAGTGGGATCCCCTGGAAGTGGCTGCTCTGACAATTTGGGGAGAGGAGCAGGAACCCGTGTCTGCCGTCCACTGTCCATCACCCCCAACGTGCCCGGCCCCGCTGAAGGCAGCAGGAATCACCGGAGCAACTGGCAGCAGCGCAGGCAGCCGGCGCCAGCCCAGCCGCTGTGTTTCTGTAATCGGCTTTGGCGATTAGCGTTGTCACTTCACAAAGGGTCTGAATTTGCCCAGTGCTGTGGCATAATAAAGTTGTTGGGTTTGTTTCTTTTTTTTTGTTCTCCTAAGCATCAATATTTGCAGGGTTGTATTGGTGCTCAATCCTCTTCCCTGGCATGATGGTCCCTTGCAGGTCTCCCTTGGTCCCAAGGACCTCTGCCTCCCACCCTCCTCCCTCCGTGCCTCCCTCCTTCCCTCCGACCGAGACCAGCAGCTCATCAATGGCCGCACAGCTTCGCTCCAGACAGAGCCCTCTTTGTGCTGCCAGGGCTGCGGAAGGGAAAGCCCCGCGCGTGCCCCCACAAAGCTGCCGGTGGAAGAGCCGTCTCCGCCATCCCACCCATCTCCCCTTCTCCTAAAGGAGGGTGCGAACCCCCTGCCCCCAAAACAGGGGCTGGGGAGGGGGGAGGCTGGTCGGCGTGATGCTCCCCGTGCTGAGCCCCTGATTTAAGGAGCTCCCAGTGACACATGCTATAAAATCCCCTGGAATAAATTCTAAATGAGAGGCCAGGTAGCTGGCTGCTCCTGATAACGCTGGAGCGGGGATGTGCCACAATCGACGTCTGCAGTGGGAGCGCTGCTGGGATTAACCCCACGGGACGTGGGGCTCGATGTCCCTGCCCGGCCCCTCCGTCACGTGGCTGCTGTGGCCCTGCTAATAAATGTGCTGCTTTAGCTTGGGCAATTAGAGGCGGGTGCTTTCCCGTGAGATCCCACGGGCCCTGGCACTGTCCGGGTGCTCGTCCGGAGAATGAGCCGTGACTGGGTGTGTTAATGTGTTCCCAGAGCCCCCCCGTCCTGCCTGGAGACAGGGACAGGGACAGGGACAGGGACAGGGACAGGGCAGGCAGAGTCCTGGAGGGTTTGGGATGGGGTTGGCTGGACATTGCCCGTGGGAGCCCACGGGGAGCCCCGTCCCGCAGGGCTCCTGCACCCCCCGGGGCCAAAGCGGGCTGGGAAGCCCAAAGCTGCCTCTGCTAAAAGCTGCAGCAGCTCTGGGGTGGGGGGGGGCTGAGGGTCTCTCTTGGCCTCTTTACACATTAAGGAAACAAAATGCGGGGAGAACCCACGTTTGAAGCTGTGCCTCTCCCTCCTGGGAGCAGCTGTGGGGACCAAAGTCCTCAGATGTCACCTCGATGGGGGCTGAGCAATCCTTCCCCTCTGGCACAGCCCAGCCTTCAGCCGGGGAAGGCAGGAGAGGGAGACAGCGGTGAGGCCAAAGAGCAGAGAGAAGAGAGGAGAGCAGTTCCCTCTTCTGGCTGAGGAAATCCTTTCCCTCTGCTCGGCTCCGAGATGGCATTAAAGCAGGGATTAAAGCAGGTATTTGCTTTCCTGAGGAAGAGGCAGAGGTGCCTGGCGATGGGCTGGAGCTGCTGTTGTTGTTCCTGCCGCTGGGATCCCATCTCCGGCACAGGCGGGGGATAAGCACAGGCACAAAGGGGAGAGAGGAATGGTGGCTTCTTTACGTCGGGACTGGCACTTTTGGGTAATCTTACTGCAGGAAAACAATTTTAACACCCAGTGCAATGAGACACTCCGAGACCTGACAAAATTAAAGTGGTGCTGGGCAGCTAAGGGCACTGCTTTTCACTGCTGTCTCCATTTAGGCTCTGTGAAAGCACGGTAATGTCCTACTAAGTCAGAGACTGTGTGTTTTGTTTTTTTTTTTTAAAAAAAAGAAGGCAAGCCAGGGAAAGCAAAGAGCAGGAAAAGAATAGGACGGGGAAGGATGTTGTTAAATGGGAAGCCTCGCTAATGCATATTGCTCTGATTTGTTGTTTGTTGTCCCCCCCCCTTTCTTTCTCTCTGAATCTTTACTCAAAGAGCTGCCTGATCCCGCGTGCTGTTTGCCAAGGCAATGTGCCAGCCGATTTCTCGAAGCCCCTTGCTCCAGAGACAAGGCTACGCGAATCGGGGGAGGCTCAGCGCGGCGTCCCCCCGACCCCGCGGTGCAGAACACACGCTGCCCACAGGGCTTAGCAAAGCGGGGCTGCTCCCCCCGGCCCCCCTCCTGCTCCCAAGGCCCTTTATTGCATTGAGGCGAACGGAGCGGAGCATCCTCCCCCCGTGCTGCTCATGACCTTCATGGGTCTGGGGTCAGGACCCCCCATCGCTGGCGCTTGTAGGGTCCTGACCCCAAGTCAGGGACAGAGAGAGGGGTGGGAGGCTCCACCACCTCACGCAGGGCTGCGAGGAGGAGGAGGAGGAAGACAGGAGAGCTGCACCATGCCCCTGCAGCGAGGACCCTGCCCACTCGCAAGGGCTGGGGGTTCGGGGCAGCGGTGACCCCCATTCCCAGCCCCAGTGGGGGGGAGAGGAGCTGGGTGCTGGGAAGGGCTGAGCAAGGTGCTGCTGCCTGTCTGCGGAGCCTCAGACGTGAATGAATTAATTCCCCCGCCTGGATATGTGTGTGTGCACATGTGCGTGTACGTGTGCGATTCCTCCCACGCACGCACCCCGGCAGCGGGGAGCGCAGATCAGCTGGTAGGTCCCCGTTTGGGTGGGCTCCCCTGCCTCCCTCCCCCCGGCAGCTGGTGGCATTTCACCGATTTGGGGACGAGGCACCCACATCCCTGTGCCCCTGCGGCCCGACGGGTCCCCCTCTCCCATCCCCACGGTCGGAGCAGAGCGGGGGCCAGGGGCTGGTCCCAGGCAGCCGGGGCAGGGACGGGGGGGGGCGCGGGGGTCTCGCCTTTGGCTCTGCAGCAGCGGAGCGCCCCGGGGGTCCCCCGCTGCGCGCAGGCAGGTGCATCCACGGAGGGTCGGAGGGAGGGATGGAGGGATGGGGAACCGGGGGGTCTGCACACAGACACCCCCCCCCCGGCCCCCTGCCCCGGCGGAAGGGCGGTGGAAGGGCGTCCGCGGCTGCGCTGCCTTCCGCGGAGCGCGGCTGCGGGGCCCGGCGGAGGGGCGGAGAGGAGCGGGGAGGGCAGGGGCGGGGAGGGGACGGGCGGCACCGCCGGCTCTGCCCCTTCTCCGCTGCCGGGGCTCGGCGGAGAGCAGCCGCCCCTCGCCGCG
>JASVER010000094.1:1548439-1611308 GCA_030449065.1 Oceanodroma leucorhoa
GGGAACTCGGCATGGAGAATCGGTTCGGAAAGTTGGAGCTAATTGCATGTGTGTGTGCGTGGGGAATTGCTGTCCCTTCTGTTGCAATTCGTGCGTGTTGCTTTAGATCATGTGCGAGTTATTTAGGAGCTCTGTCTCTGCCAGGAAGAAAGCTTTGCATTTCTAGGGCAGCCTCCTACGGAGACGGGGAAGATGCAGCCAAAAAGGGGGAGAAGTCAGAGACCGTGGTGGATCTGGGGGTGAAAAGGAAGCAAATGAGAAGGGTCCATTTTTTTTCCCTCCTGCGAGGCTGGGGGCACACAGGACCGTGACTCGGTCGTGTGCCAGATGCTGTTACGGCAGCGCCCGCACCCCGCTGCCTCTCCGCGGGTGCCCTGCGTGCGTGTGATCCCCGGCACACTGCAGCAGCGGGCGCCCGGAAAAACTCTGCTGAGCCCTCCTGGGCTGGAGGAGCGTCACCCTGCCTGTGAGGACAGGGAGAAGGGGACAGGGGAGCTGCTGGGGGAGACTTGAAGGTTGGCAGAGCGAACCTCCCTCCAGAGCATCCCGTGGTGCGGGGCTGGGGGTGCAGGCAGAGGGACCACCGTGCGCGGGGTGCTCGGCATCCCTGAGGAGGGCTCTGCTCCCTGGGAGGAAGGGGGGTGACAGGCTCTTGCTCTCCCCTGCTCCCCAGCACAATCCCCGGCTGGCGAGGGGAAGGAGTGCCATGCTGGTGGGGGGGTGCTGGTGCCTCACGTGCCTTTGTGTGGGGTGGGACACAGGCCTGAGTGGTGGGGGGCTGAGCCCCAGTTTGGGGTGCCCTTCTCCATGACCTGCCAGCGGCAGAGCATGCTGGGGAGTGTCAGGGCAGGGGGGCACGAGCCCTGCCTTCAGAGCCAGAGAGAGCAAGGAGGGATGCTCTGGGGGCAAGGGGGGGGGGGGGCAAAAGTGGGAAGACTTCTGGGCAGGGGAGAGGAGGGGCTCTCCAGCGCTGGCTGGGGGTGCAGCTGGCCGCTGGCCGTCTGTACGCATGTCTGACTCGCTGCTGGATGTCTCACGAGCCGAGATTCAGGAAGACAGGATCCTCCAGGATGCCCCACCTAAGGCATCCAAACCGTGGTCCATTTGCCCTCGCAGGGGAGGTTGCGTGAAAGCAAGACCCTCTGCCCCCTTTCCCGGGTGCCCCAAAGGTTTCATGGGCATGGGGAGGGAGGGCGGGTGGGGAGGCTGTCCCCCCCCAGCCAAAGGAGCTGCAACACCCCAAGCAGTCATCACTGGGAAGCCATACCCCCAGACTGAGCATTAGGGATGGGGTGCCCAGGGGACAGCTTTCTGAAGCAGCCCCCCACGACGTGGCCTCGTGGTGAGGAGCCCGGGAGAGTGGGGCCGGGCGCAGATGAAGCCCAGCTCTTCACATCTGGGCTCTTCTTTCTGATGAGCCAAAAAAGCCCTTTGCTTGGGATAAAGCGATCGCTGCCACAGCGGCCAGGCTGGGAGGCTGCACGTTCCTGAGCAATTTTTTGTTTTAGTCAAGTTGTGAGGATAAATACCTCTACAGCTGCCTGTGTCCAAAGGTCTCTGGCAGGACCAGTGAAAGGAAACATGTATTACAGCTAGAAAAGAGGCAACACAGCCTGAGGCTGCTGGGGGAAGCTGCGGGAGGGAGAGGAAAGCGGGCCATCGCGTTGTTTGCTGGCTGACTGTCGGAGGCTTGTGCATCTGCCTGCAAAACCTTGCTGTGCTCTGACACCCCGGAGACTGCTGAGGATTAGGTTTAAATTCTCTGCAGATGTTTTATTGATATGAGTTTAGTGAGTGTGTGTCTGTGAGGTGATTTCTTTTGGGTAGGAAAAGAAAACCCCTCAGCCTGCCCCTCCATCCAAAGTCCCTACCTTGCGTCTCTGCGGGGGTCTGCGCAGCTCTACCTGGCTTGGCAGTGCCGCGAGCCGGGAGGAGAGGAGGGCCCCAGGAAAAAACACCGACCCGGCAGCCTGGGCTGAGCGTGCTGCTGGATTTGGGGGGACCGAGCTGTCCTGTGTGGGCTGTGAACCGTGGGGAAGGGCTGCTTCTGCCCTTCCTCCTCCAGCGGGATGGTTTTGTGCCCTGCTCCGGGGTCTGCTGGCACTCCCGGCTTGGATGCGGTGCGGGATGCCGCAGGCACCCTCCCAGGGCTGCCGAGGGGGCACGCAGCACCCTGCTCTCCGCAAGGCCGTGGAAGCAAGGCGGCAAAAGCCACGAGGCCGGGGCCAGCTCACCGCCACGCATCCCCGCCGGCTCCCCGGCGGGTGGATTTACTGTTGGGCTTCCCATCCCGGCCTGAGCGAGTGCCCGCTCCAGCGCTGGGGTGTGCTGCCGAGGGTGCTGGGGCCCCTCGCAAGGATGCTCCGTGTGGTCCGGCGCCTTTTGCACCAGGGCAAGGCTGTCTCCCTTCCCTGCCTGCCTGCCAGCACCTCCGCTCCCTGCCTGGGAGGCCCGTGGAGCCAGCGGAGAGACGGGATCACAGCTGGAGGAGAGGCTTCGGGTGGCGCTTCGGGAAGAGGCTTCATGGCATCGGCTGGAGAAGACCGAATTGGAGCTGAGACCTGGGCTTGCTCAGGGCGAGCACCAGACGGATGTGCAGCTGGGCTGGGCGAGGGCGGCGGAGGAGGAACGGCACACGGTGGAGCTGTGGGATGGCTCTCGATGCCTGGGAGCCGATTGCCCTGGCTGCAGCAGGAGCAGGTTGTCCCAGCTGCTGTGCTGGGTGCCCTCGGGCTGGGGTTTCCCGGCATGTAAAGGTGCAGAGCTGCTGGTCCCTTTCTACTCAAAGCACCAAAGCATCATCCGTCTCATGGCAAAGAGCTGACATTTCTGCCCTGAGGAGCATTTGGGGATGCCTGTTTCTCCTCCGCCAGTCCAGGCTGTGTGACAGGAGTGTGCCTCCACCGCTTGTGGATCCTGCCTGCCTCCCATGTGGAATATAATCCTGAAAGGCCGAGGAGGGCCTTCCCAAGGGACATCTGCCACCCAAAATTGGATCTAACGTGGGTGTAGGGGCTCTGCACCTGCTCCTGGTTACCCAGACACCCTCCAGACCTCTCTGAACCCAACGGTGTTTGTTCGGGGGCATCGGCTGAAGACCGGGAGGACGGGATCTGTTCCTTGGCCTGACTGCAGGCAGCGGAGGCGTTTCCACCCGGGGGCTGCTGCCTGTCCTGCTCGTTCACCCCCGGCACTGCCCCATCCCTCCTGCAGAGCCGTCCGAGCCCCGAGCATCCCCTCTCCTCTCCCCATGGCCCGAGGAGCGTGTCCCGACTGGGTGAGGTGGGCAGAGGCGTGCGTGGCCGCCTGCTCCCGTGGCACGCAGGAGGCGGGGGACGGGTGACGGCAGAGGACGAGCCCTGCCTGCAGGCAGCTGCCTGCGTGGGGGAGCCGCTGCTGGGGCTGAAAGCCCACCAAGCGTGGGAGCTGCCTGTGTGTCCTGGCGGGTGGGTGGGGGGGTGTCACGGGTGGCCCTTGTCACATGCCTGTAGGTGTCACTGTCCCTCTGCCGTACCCAGCCGAGCAAAGGGGCTGGGAGCTGGAGGCTGAGGGTTGCTGTGCCCGTCTGGTGCCTTGCGTGTGGCAGCGAGGGGAAGGGGAAGGTGCTCCCCAGGGCGCAGGGGCAGCCACGGGAGGGGGCATTGCACGAAGTGGGGTCTCCCGCTGCATCACCCTCCGGGGTGGCCGAGGATGCCCTCCAGGTCCCGTTGTGCCCGCCTTTGCCTGCTCCAGGGCTTTCCCTGCCTGCGGTTGCAAGCTGGCAGATGGGGGGGTCCAGAGTGGCGGGGGGTCCTGCTCACCCCGTCCCCATCGCTTGGCTGGTGCAGGCATGGGGGGACCAGTGGTGCCAGTGCAGCCTGTCCCCCTTCCCCGTGCACCCGTGATGGGTCGGGTCAGTGGCCTTCCCTGGGACTGACTTGGCAAGAATTTATTTCAAAAAGCAAAAGAAAACGATAAAATGATAGAAACAGCGTGAGAGGTGAGGGAGTGCCGGGCGGGAAGGGGAGGGCTTGCCGAGGCAGGGTCCAAGGAGCAGGCAGTGGCCGTGCACGGGCGGAAGCCGGGCGAGCTGGGTGGTTGCCACCCCAAGGGCCGGCTAGCACGGAGGCATGCAGGAGGCTGTCCCCAGGGGGGAAGAGTTTGTACCAAGCTGTGGCTCTTCTGCAGCCCTGCCAAGCCCGAGTGCTCAAAAACCCATGAGTCAGATGCCCTAAAAATCCCGCGGTGGGCCTAAAAATGATGAGCCGCAAAAGAAAAACCAAGCAGCGATGAGTGCAGTGAGTTTGGATGGGCTTTCTGCTTCCCTTGACTCTTGAGAGGTCATGCGTGGAGGTTCGTGTCCCCAAGCACCAGGGCTGGAAACATGCTGTGTTTGTTTATTTGCCTGTTTGGTTTTAATAAGAAACAGAAAGTCCTGTGGCATCACGTGGCTCTGGGAGCCGAGGCGTTGGGTTAACCCTCCACCTTCCCCACCCCATGCCTTGGGGCACGTCACCGCTGCCGGGGTGCCCTGTGACATCCCGCTTGCTTTTTCAGGCCACCGGTTGAATTTAGTTATATTTAACAGCCCCAGGTGGGGTTGTGGCTGGGGACACATCCAGGCTCGTTTTAGGCACGATGGAAGGATGCTCTCCCTCTGCAGAGCCCGATAACGTGGGGGACCAGTCGGGGACCGTGGCTGGGGCACGGGCTGATGTGTGGGGTCCCAGGGAGGGGATGCAAGGGGTTTGCCCCACCTGGTTGCCCTCCCTCACCTCTCTCTGCCCTCATCTCTCCTTCCCCTGCCCCTCGCCCAGATGAGATCCTCCGCTCGCTGGCCGGTCCCCCGTCCCCACCGGGGCAGGACCCCCATGGCTGGCGGGTGCCCGTGGACTGCGTGCGAGCCAACGAGCTGTGCGCGGCAGAGCCCAGCTGCAGCTCCCGGTACCGCACGTTACGGCAGTGCCTGGCCGGCCGCGACAGAAACACCATGCTGGCCAACAAGGAATGCCAGGCAGCCCTGGAGGTGCTGCAGGAGAGCCCCCTCTACGACTGCCGTTGCAAGCGAGGGATGAAGAAGGAGCTTCAGTGCCTTCAGATCTACTGGAGTATACACCTCGGGCTGACCGAAGGTATGGGGCAGGGCGCTGTGGGGTCGCAATGGGGTGGAGGGTGCTGGAGGAGAGGTGGTCCTGACCCACCTCGAGGTTGGGAAGCTCCGAGGGCACCTTGCCGCTCTAGTAGAAATCGCTGAGCGGTGCACGGGCACCCCAGGCAAGGCAGACGGTCCCCCCCTTTCTCAGAGGATGCTGGTGGGGGCCGGGTTGAGAGCTGGTCTGCCCAACATGGGTGCGTGGCAAGGGAGAAACAGGCTGGGGGCTGCGTTTGCAGCAAGACCTGATCGCTGTCGTGGCAGAGCTGTTGTGCCTGGGTGTCCGGGCACCTGCAAGCTGGGCTCCTCTCCAGCCGGGCTCCCTCCCTCCTGCCTGCCACAGAGGAGGGGATGTGCCGGTGGGATGCAGGGGGAAGCAAGGCTGGGGGACGGCTTTGCATCTCAGTACCGGCTGTGGGGGATCCCTCTGGGGTGCAGAGGTTGTCGCTGGCTCCTCGCCCCCCCCCCCTCCAGCCCCCCGTTAGCCCTTGCCCCAGTGGGGTTTGTGGGCTGGGGAGCAGCAGGGAGGGCTCGCTGGGGTCTCGCCCTGCGGGGAGGCGATGCACCAGAGCCTGCTGTAATTGCAGCCTGGTGAAGGAGTAAATCAGAGGCTGGAGCAGTGCAGGTAATTGAAATTGGATTTTGCTAGCCCGGGGCTGGTTTGTTCGTTGAAGGCAGGATTATCTGCTGCCTGAAGGCAGGGGGAGGCAGCGGGCTTCACCCACTGCCCCTCGCCCCTCTGCAGGGGCGTCACCGGGGCTGGGGCTGCCCCCGGGGCTCGTGGTGCTGCTCCAGGGCTGCAGAGGGGCACTTTGCTGGGCTCAGGGGAAGGAACCAGCTGTGAGGGGCTCAGCTGGGGCTGGTGCCAGCGCTGGTGGGGTTTGCTTTGCTGTCCTGTGGGCTCTACCCCCTCCTGCCACCCCTGCGCAGCTCTGCCAGCGCCCGGCTGGCCCCAGACTGGAGAAGAGCAGAGCCAGCGTCAGTTTAACAGTATAGATCCCTTTAATGGGCTTACGACTGGCTCTGCACGTGGAAGCTCTTAAATCCAGCTTCAGCTTGTGCAAAACCGCCTGTACCAGAGCCCCTGAGTTGCGGCACAGTCCTCGCGAGGGCACGTGCCCGCCTGGCCGGTGGCAGCTTGGAAGCAGACGGACCCTCGGCCACCCGCGTCACCAAGCGTGTTGGCAGCTTGGCCCTGCTTCCACCGACGATTTGGGCTGTAAAAATGCCTGTTCCTCTGCGGTTTCATTACCCCGGCTGAAAGCCACCTCCTTTAGCGGCTTGAGCGAAAAGGGGGTCATTTGATGGAGCCTGCGGAGGAGCCTCCATCCCTGGCAGCCACGTTCCCGCGGCGGGCGCAGGTCTCGGACCTCCCTCCTGAGCTGGGATTGAAGCCAGAGGAGGTGGTGGTGGTGCTGGGAGGGCTTTGGTGGCAGCAGCGAGGACGTGGGGGGCTGTACCCGAGCATGCAGCCCCCCGGGTGAAATTGCCTTCAAATCTGGGTCAGCACAGGGACTAGCGAGCCAGAAAACCAGTCCCGAGCAGGAATTACTGCTTAATTGTTTTCTACCCCTCATTAGCAGCCTTCATTCAGCAATTTCAGAGGGCTTTGAAAACATGAATGAAGGAAGCTTTACTGCCTGATGGGTACTCCGGGACCTGTACCTGGAGGAGGAGGAGGTGGAAAGAGAAGTGATTATACCAAGTCTTAAGGAGAGGTAGAAGCTTTGGGGAGATCCAGCAGCTCATAGCTTTAATGTGCATAAACCAGTGAGTGTAAAAGCAATGAGGAGCCCAAGGCAGACAGACCCTGATCTTCTGCCTTTTAGCAAAGATGCTGTGCCCGGTGGCCTCCCGTCCAGCCCCTCGGCTGCGGGAGCTAACCTGTCCCTGCCATTAAGGAGGACTGCTTTCACTCCAGCTGCATTCCTGGAGGTTAATTGAATCTCAGTGAGCTCAAGAAAAGTCCACTGCTCTTTTAATGCTCAGTAATTTTCCTAGCAAGCAGCAGGATTCAGCTAGTATTTAATTATTTATTGCATTGGAAAAGCAATATACCGGGAGGTTACAGTGTTTCCTAAATGCACTTTAATAAAGGTGCTATTTGTCATCGGAGCATTAGGAAACCCGGCGAGGCGAAGGGGGTTGGCCTGAAGCGGGAGGACTTTGCAGGCTGCCCGGAGCGTGTTTCCTTCCCCCGGATCAGCAGCGGTGGCAGGAGCTGCCCTTGGCCCCGGCGGGGGCTGTTGCACCCACGGAGCATCACCCAGCGTCACCCTGAGGACGGGGGCAAGGCCAGGCGCGGGGCGATGGGCTCGAAACTCACAGCCGCTGGAGACAGCCCGACCTGGCATCCCACCGGCATCTCCCCGGCTGCCCACCCGGCTCTGCCCCCCCAAAATTTCCAAGAAACTGTGCTGAGGAGCTGCTGGGCTTGGAGCAAGCCCTCCCACATTGCTCCCCGCCTCTTAATGAGCTTGTTTTCCGGCACGGGGTTTCAAGTGGCTCCTTAATTACATGGAATAAATGCTGCCGCCTTGGGCTAATAATAACTGGGTAGAGCACGCGTGGGCTGGAGCGGGCCGGGCTGCTGGGGTCTGTTCCCGGGGCAGCCCAGGGCTCGCCCGCAGGGAGGGCACCCGGTGTGGGCAGGGATCCTGCCGAAAGGGCTGCCAGGCACAGCGGGGATCGATGCTCCGGGCTGCTGGTCAGCCTCTGACTGGGGCTTTCAAAGTCCAGCCATTGATTTTGATTTTGATTTTTATATATCTTTTTTTTTTTTTTTCTTGTGGCTGCTGGGGTTTGAGGAGAGAGTTTCCTCTCCTGAGAGCCGTGGCCGGCTCTCCTGAAATCAGCATCGTCGGGAGATACATGAAGGGCAGGCAGTAAAAGCACCAGAAGAAGCATCTCTCCATCTCTGAGAGATGGGAGAAGGGGGGTTTGTTCCCAGCCTGGGGACAGACGGACCGTGCTCAGGTTCCCTCTGGAAAGCGAGGATTGCGCTGGATGAGCCCTGGAGGAGTGCAGCGTGGGTGGCTCAGTGGTGGGGATGCTCTGGTGCTCAAACGGTGAGGGTCTGTATTCCCCCACTGAAGTATTTCCATTTTCCCAAACTGCATCAAAGGCAGAGTGGAGCGGAAAACAATCTTTACAGTGTTTTTTTAGGCAAATGCTTTTTCTGCAACAACAAAAAAATAATCCCGTGTTGAGTACAGACCCTAAAACTTTCAGCTTGCAGCTGGCCCAGCCTCTGTGGATGAAACATTGACCTTTCAAATCTGAATTCCCTCAACTTTTGAGGTCAGTTTGAACGCAGCCGCTGCCAAACCTGACTTGCAGAAGGAGCTGAGCTGCCGGCAGGACCCAGCCGTCAGGCAGCTGCCCGCCCGGCCGCAAACTTCCAGCCAGCAAGAATTAAGCTGAGTTGGTCCAAAATGGGCTTTTCCTTTTGTTGCAGGGCAGTGATTTAAATGCTTTCTGGTTTTCCCTTCCCAAATTGCAGATTGCCATGCTGGGGGGGTGCCTGTGCCCAGCCGTAGCCTCAGTGGTGGCCGAGGTTATTTGCTGTAGTTTTTAATTTGCTTTTTCTCCCCCTTCTCTTTCTTCCCTCCCACTCTAGGAGAAGAATTTTATGAAGCTTCCCCCTACGAGCCGGTCACCTCTCATCTCTCTGATATATTCAGACTTGCTTCAATTTTCTCAGGTAATAAAAGCAACACGCTTCCCCTGTTTTATATTCTCTTGCCTGTGAACATAGACCTGCTACCAAGCTCCCTGGCAAGGAAAACCTGCAACTCCCTCCCCCGTGGTTTGGTCTTTGCTCCTCCAGCTCCTATGGCCACTCTCCTGCCCATCTCTTCTCCCCGTCACCCCAGACCTGATGCCTTGAGCATCCCCCGGGGTGACACGTGCCCCCCCCGCAGCTGGCCGGGATGCCGGCGCCTGGCGGAGGGGAGTGATGGAGGGGCTGGTTCCCCCGTGCTGCTGGGTTTTGATGCACTTTGGGACAGATCCTCTCTGTTTCAGACCTTCCCGGTGGGACCAGACGTGGCTGGGAGCGGGTGAGCCCCGGCTGAGCCGGGGGCTTGCTTTGAGCCCCTGCCTGGCAGTGAGGGCAGAGCCAGGGCAGCAGCCTCCTCCTCAGGCTTCCTATTTCCCCCCAGGCTGTGATTTAGGTTTTTACCTTTTGGACTCAGCTGCCTCCAGCCGTGGGCTTAGATCAAATAGCTGAGGTGGGCTGGAGAGCCTGTAATTCCCTCGTTTGTCTTGCGGACATATCCCCTCGTGCAGGGGAGGAGGGGGAGGCGCAGGCACAGCCTGGGCTCGGGGAGGGGGGGGACACACCGGACCCTCCTGCTGCCCATCCATCGCTTGACATAAAGCGTTTTGTCTTCTGGGAGATTTGGGACCGGCAGGACGCCCCGTCTGTGGGGAAGCCGGGGGGGGGGACCCTGTTTGCTGTCCCTCTGCGGGGCAGCCGGCCTCAGACCGAGCTACGGGATGCTGCTGGGAGAAGGATGCCCAGCCCTTCGGAGCATCCCTCTGCCTCCACGTCCTCCTCTCGGGAACCCAAACTCCACCATCATCCTCGGGAACTTTTTTTGCCATCTATTTCCATGACAACCCTCCGTGCTGCCACCCCCCCCCCCCCACTTTTCAAATTAGGTCACGCAATGCCTTGCCTTCTCCTTGTTCTTTCTCCTCTTAACCCTTTCCCCAAAAACCACCCGCTGCCGCGGGGTTTTGGGGGGTCCCTGCATTCCCAGACTTTGCGGGGTGCACGTGGGCAGAGGGTGGTGGCACCCGGGGGACCCCGCAGTGATGCCGTGCCCCCCCCGGGGCCGCACAACCCTGCCCGCAGCCACCCCAGCTCACCTGGGGACACCTCGGAGGAGGGCTGTGACGCCGCAGCCCCTCGCTGCCGTCACCCGCCAGGTTTTAGCTCCCAAAGGGAATTTGCCAGGCTCCTTCTGGGGAGCTTAGCACCGGTTCGGGATGACGATGCCACCCCCTCCATCTCCCGCACGCCTTTTTGGATTACATTAGCGTCAAGGAAATATTTTAGCTGCTGGAAGGTATGAAAAGCAAAGTGTCTGGAGTGGGGGATTAAACGCTCATGGGTTGATTTATTCATAAAAGCAAAGCGAGAGGAGAAGGAAGCCTGTCTGGCAATTTTGGGGCTGGGGGAAGGGGGAATTGGCTGCTGTTATGCTCTGGAGATGTGCCGCAGCCATCGGGGTGGCCTCGATGATGCTTCTGCTCCTTCTCTCTCCCCCTTACGTGGGGCTGGAGTGGGAGTGGCGAGCGGCTGCCCCCCCCGGGACCCCCAGCCCTGACCCGCAGCCCAGGCGATTGAAGCAAATGAGCTGTTAGTGTTGTTTCTCGATCAGAAGGCTGAGGCAGAGCGCTGCTAATTGCCCGTGGGGATAGCGGCAGGATTACCTTGCCTTTGGAGAAAGAAGGGGCTGTGTAAGCGAGGAGAGCGGCGATGCCCGCTGCCGCGCTCGGATTGCTCGTGCCCTCCATGGGCAGCCTGACGGGACCCGGGGTGGGGGGGGGGGCTGGCGGCACCGCGAGCGAGCATCGCAAGCGAGCATCACCGCAGCCCTCCCCATGCATGGGGCTTTCTGCCCCCAGACCCCCCCCCATCCATGGAGCAGAGCATCCCGGGCCGGCAGTGAGGATGCTCTGCAGTGCCGAGGGGTGCCGGAGCCTGCCCTGCGGAAACCACAGCCTGTAGGGAAGAAGGAAGAGGCTCCGGCCGGGAAACTACCCCCATGATGTCTTTCTGCCTGCGTGGGCACCAACACGGGGCAGCAGCAGCCGAGAGGCGGGTGGGCGTCAGACCCCCAGACTCAGCCCGCGCTGCACAGCACAGAGCGGGCGCTGCCTTCCCCATCGCCCTCCTCCTCCTCCTCTGCCCCTGACCCCGTCCTGCGCCGAGAGGCCGGGCAGAGCCTGCCGAGGGGACAGCTGGTGGCACCAGGTCTCCCAGCGCAGCCCCCTCCCCAGCTCCTTGGCCCCCGTTTCCTTCTCGCCTCATGAAATATTCATGCTCGTGCTTTATTAATGAGCTCCCCAGAAACCCTGCGCTTTCGAGCATCGGCTCTATTAAAATGCATCCAGGTCCCCGCAGGTCTCGGGCAGGGCAGGAGCGATGCTCCGGAGGATTAGACAATAAGCCGACACTTTGCACAGATCCCACGCTGGTGCCGGAGAGCCGCCGCGCTGGCTGTTAACCGCTTGCGGGGCTCGGGGCCGGGGTGGCCGCCAGCACACCGGGGTGCAAAGAGTGCTCAGTGCGTCCCCCCCAAAACCAGGAGCTGGTCTAGGCAAGGAGAAAAGAGAGCCGTGTGTCCCCCATTCTCTTCAAGCATCTTTTTCCCCTTCTGCTCCTCTGACATCAGTGTCATGAGCTGTCTCCATCCTCAGCCCTCAGCTGGAGGGACCCTGTAGCATCACCCGGGCTGTGAAATGGCAATTTCTGCCCTGTCCCGTCCTTGGGGAGGGTGCGAAGCCCCGAAGGACTTGTCTTCACCTCCTTTCTCCCCAGCTTTATTCCGAACAAGGCTCCATGAGGAGCAGGGAGGAGGATCCCCCCCCCAAGCACAGCGCCGGTTCACGCTCCCACCATCCGTTGGCTCAAATGTCTCTCTTAGCTCAGGCGACCTTCTCGCCTCTTGCACTATTTTTCAAGGCAGATCTACTTATAAATCCTATATCATAAGAAGTATTCACTTTATGTATGTCTTACCGAACTCCCCCGTCCCCGGTAGATCTCCAGGGGGGTGTTCATCACTGGGGTGACACTTTTGGCATTTCAAGGGCTCTCTCCGAACAGCTTTACCCACCCCAGCTCCGGGGTCTCGTGGCATCGCAGCCCAGCCGGGGGGTGCTGGCCCTGGGTGAAGGGGGCCACGGGGACCCCACAGTCATCACGGCGCAGGTCGGGACTGGTGGCACCGAGCCCCTGGCAGCTGCAAACGTCCCCCAAGGGCAGCGGGATGTGGGTCAGGTTTGCATGGGACGGCACCGGGGAAACTTCCAGCTTTGCCTTTTAATTGAGACCAGTTAATGGGGGCAGTGCCATGCTGGCGGCTCCCGGCTCGGAGGTTCATGCCGAATTGGACGAGAGTGAGGGAAAATGAGACGAAGTCGGGTCCCGTGCTGCAGACGACACCCCAAAACGCTACTCGCCTGCAGGGCGGCCCCCGTGGGCTGCTGGGGGAGGCAGAGGGAGGTGTGGGGGGGATGCTCGCCCAGGCAGCTGGTTGCCATTTGCTAATTAGCAGGGCCCTACAAATATGTCTGTTAGAAAACCCTCCTCAATGCTGTCCTTCGTCTTTGCTAGCGGAAACTGGGAGACAGTGGAGGAATCCACGGACTCGGCTGGGCTGCGGAGGGGAGGAAATTAGGGAGGAGATGGCTGGTGCAGTCAGGTGGCTTCTAAAAGAGCACCTGGGCTGCTGAGGGCAATCCATCATTTTGACCAAAAAAAAAAAAAAAAAGAAAATTCAGCGTTTGTTCCCGTGCAGAGGTTTGGCTTCGTCCGTCCTCTCCCCGTTTGCTGTATTTGCTGACGGCCGGGATTCCCGGGGCGGATGCAGGATCCGGTGCGGGGCAGGTGGCCAGTCTCTGGCTCCGGTGGCAGCCTTGGCCCCATCGTCCCTGCCTGGGCAGTGCTCGGCCCTGGGGGGGGCTGGCTGGGGGTGACCCAGTTTTGGGGAGCCCCAGGAGAGGATGTGAGGGCTGGGGGGCCCTGTGGAGCTCGGCAGATTATTCTGCTTTGGAGCAGGCTGAATAATTAATAATTATTCTTTGAATAATTGACAAGGAAAAAAATATTGCAAATTCATGGCATGAATTATGCACTGAAGACTGTTTGACCAGGTTCCCCCCGCCGCAGTCGGTGCGCATTAACCCCTTCTGTGCTGGAGGAGGACCTCCAAATCGTGCAGAGGGACGGGGATGAAGTGGGGGGAACCGCAGCTGTGCATCCAGCCCCCTCCCCGCTGCCAGCAGGGCAGGGACAGGCCATGCCGGAGATGCCAGGGGGTGACACCAATGCCAGCCCCCTTCCCCGTAGCATCTCCCCAGGCTGAGGGCATCTCCCCATCCCTCGGTACCACGCTCACCCCTTCTCCCTCTTACTCTCCGGGCAGGAATGGACCCCGCCACCAACTCCAAAAGCAACCACTGCCTCGACGCGGCCAAAGCCTGCAACCTGAACGAGAACTGCAAGCGCCTGCGCTCGGGCTACATCTCCACCTGCACCAAGGAGATCTCGGCCGCCGAGCACTGCAGCCGGAGGAAATGCCACAAGGCTCTGCGCCAGTTCTTCGACCGCGTCCCCAGCGAGTACACCTACCGCCTCCTCTTCTGCTCCTGCAAGGACCAGGCTTGCGCCGAGCGCCGGCGGCAAACCATCGTCCCCTCCTGCTCCTACGAGGACAAGGAGAAGCCCAACTGCCTGGATCTGCGCAACACGTGCCGGACGGATCACCTCTGCCGGTAAGGGCTGCGCCGGGCTCTGCGTGGGCTTTTCCCAGCCCTTCCCGGTGGGATTTGTGCGGGGCCGTGGCCGGGTTTGCAGCTCTTTTGCTGCATGACCCCTTCCGAGTTTATCGGTTGCATCTTCCCGACGCCACGCGGCACTTGCCGGCTGGGTCTCCTCCGGTAACAGCTGTATTCTGGGTGTAAAATGGGGCAGAGTTAATGGTTTTTGGCGCCTCGTGGAGAGGCTGAGGTGTGGCCTCGAGTTTAGTCCCTCTTTGCTGTGGGGTGAACCCGTGGCTTTGTGCGGGGCCGCGTGTGGTTTGCAAGCACGGGGGTGCCAGCGGAGCCCCCCCACCCCAAGCTTTGATCGGCTCCGAAACCCCCAGCGCAAAACCACGGCTCTGCCCTTCCCTGTGCTGAGCCCAGGAGGCTGCAGTGGGGCAATGCCCGCCGGCAGAGACGTGGGGCAGAACCGGAGCAGCGGGGACGGAGCTGCCTTTCTGCTGGGGACGGGGGGGTGAGTCCCCGGGGGCCGTGCCGTCTCTGTTCCCCACCCGGGACTGCTCCATCTCCCCGAGCTGCGGAATGGGCAAAAGGCACCGTGGCAGCGGGAGCGCCCACGCCCTGCAAGCAGCAAAATCCCTCGGCATGCTGCTTTCAGCATCCCCGGCGAAACTTCATAGCTGGTGAAACCTGCTGTTTTCCCCGTGGTGGAGCGAAGTCGGGAGATCAGGTTTTTGTTCCGTTATGAAACTCATTATTCATACGGCAAAAAACCTCCTGTCACCCTCCGGGGGCTGGATCAGCCTCATAAAGAATATGTTTCCTACGAGGAGGAGGGTCTTTTTGCCATCAAGGTGATGGAGTTTCCCAGAGCCTCGTGGTGAAATAAATAAATAACACAGCTTCAGGTCCTCCTCTGGCTGCAAGCGAATGCGTTTGAAACGTGGGAATGTGGCTTTTTATCAAAAAGTAATACAATAAGCCAATGTCTATGAATAAAAGATACCAGGGCTGCACTGAGTTGTGGCCAAATTAATGGTAGCACCTCTCCGTCAGCAGGCCCGATGCTTGCTCAGACATTAAATGCTGCGGATGCATCCGCTCATGGAGAGGGATAACCTGCATTAGCAGCGCGCTGGGAGGGACCAGAGAGGCCACAGAGCTGCTGAGCATTAATTATAAGCCCGTTCCTGCCTGAAATGAAATTCCGCCAGAAAGAGGTGAAGCAGCAAAGGGGGAAGCGTGTGGCAGCTGCTTTGGCTGTTTGCTCTGGGTTGGAAATGCATTTTTCCAGCAGCAGCGTGGGGGAGAGGCAGCTCTGGCTGGGACTTCTCACTCTGCAAAGCACCCAAATCCGGCATTTATGTACGCACCCAGCTTTGGGCATTGGTTTGCAGAGTTTTGCCATAACCTCGGCTGTTCTCTCCCCGCGATGGGGTGTTGCGGGGCTGTGCATGGATGCACTCCTCGGATCCGGGCTTGCAAGAGAAAGTCCCATCCCATCCGCTCCCCTCCCACAGCTCTGCCCCGGGAGGGGGGCTCCAGCAGCATTCCCGAGGCTTGGGCAGGCAAACCAGAGCTCCAACCCCCCCATTAAAAGCGGTTGCATTAACCAGGCTGTGGCACTGGGGTGCAGGAGGGGTTAAGAGCCCGCAGCGGGGTGCCCGGGGACGCTCTGAGATGCTGACGTGCTCCAGCAGCTCACTTGGGCTCCTTGGGTTTGCAGCTGCGAAAGTGTCTAGAAGCGGTGACCTACCTGGGGGGGGGTGAGCTGTGCCCAGCACCTGAGCTGAGTGTGTGTGTGGGAAAATAACAGTTTTTCTCTATTGATGTTGCCTTGCAAGTGAGAGAGGGTCTGGCTTTTTTCTCCCTGGCTTTTGGGATGGAGATGGCTCTGGCAGAGCCTTCTAGCAGGGGCTGTACGTGCTCTGCGCTTTCCCTGGGAGCGGGCAGGCACGTGCAGGCTGCACTTTATGGTCCTGGCTGCTGTTTTCCCCCTCCAGCTCCGTCTGGAGATCTCCTGCTGGCACGTCTTCCCCAGGGATGAAGGAATGGCCCTGCATGCGGCGCCTGATGCCCACATGGGCGTCATGTCCCATGGGGAAAGGACGTGGAGGAGAGCTGATCAAGGAAAACCATCGTTAGCAAGAGACTTGTCTGAGAGCCTGCTGCCCTGTCTGCTTGACATTAGCTGCCTGACTATCCAGCGGCTGTGAGCCCGTCTGCCCCGGCGCTGCCCCCAACACGGGCAGGGAGTCCCAGCTCCCATTGCTGTGGGTCTAGTTTCCCAAATTAAAGCTGGGCATGGACTTAACTCGCCGGCTGAACCCCTTCTCCCACAGCCTCGTCTCCTCCTCCGTGCGTGTTCCTGGCGTTTCCCAGCTGCTCCGGGCTGAGAGCACGCAGCGAGCCTGGAAAGCCCAGGCTCAGGAGCTGAATGAATCTAACCACCGCGTGGGTAACGCAAACTCCTCCGGCAGCTGCTGTTTGCGCTTCGTCGGAGGGTTTTAACTGTTGTGGAGGTGCCATGTATTTAGGGTGGATTTGGCTTGGTGCAAGGGGGTCTCATTCAGCGGTGATGCAGAGGTCCCCGTTGCAGGCTTGGTGCTTGGAGCTGCTGTGCAGGCAGGACTGCACCCAAGGCGGGGATCTACAAACTTTGGTGCATGGCTCCAGGCCCCCTTGAGATGCTTCTGGTCCTGCTCCGGGCGAGCAGCTTGCTCTGCTCTTCTGCAAAAGCCCGGGGGGGGTTGCATCCATGTGCAGGCTGGGTGAGTTTGGTTGTGAGTGGCTCTGGGGTTGTTTTGCAGGGACGGGGTGGTCTGCAGGGCTGCCTGGTGCTGGGGGGCCTCTCCTCTCTCTCTCCTGCCTCTCCAAGGCCCCTCTGCATTTATAAATAACAAAGCATTGGCAGGCAGGTGCTGGGAACGTGTATAAATAGAGCGTGCAGGCTTTATCCTCCTTCCCACAGCATCTGAACCCACCAGCCTCCACCCAGGGCATGAAACCCCTCCGTGTCCCGTCATCCCAAGCCCCTACCTGCGGCTTTTCCCATCCATGCCTGTGCTTATCGGGCTGGCATCGCGGACTGATGCTCGTCCTCCTTATCTGCCTGTGTGACTGGCAAGGGCATTGAACTCAGAAGCAGATCAGCAAACTGCTCCAAAACCCAGTGGTGACAGGAGATGAGATAATGTTCCTGCACGGGCTGCGAGCGTAATTAAGCCTGCTGGCTGAACGCCTAATGAACGGTGAAGCCCTTGGTATCAGGATAGGACTTTGCAGGGAGATTTTTTGCTGCCATCTCGCCGCGGTCAGTGCTGAGCTGGGTGCGTGGGGATGCTCCTCGTAGGGGCTGCTGCTCCTGCAGCACACAACCCGCCCTGACGTCGCCTTGCTTCCTTCCCGAAAGAAGCTGAGGAGTTGGGGGAGAGGGTAAATTAATGGTCCAGCATGGAAAACAGTCATTCTGGAAGTTTTCATGGCTTTCTGCTGCTGCTTTCCAGCTGCTCAGGGCTGGTGGTTAAATGGTCATTCAGCACCAGCCCCTGTCCCATCAGTGGTCACAGTGTGGGAGGTAAAAGCCACCAGTTCTTCCATCGCCGCCGATGGAAGGCGATGTTTTCCGAATGCTTTGGACTGGGGTATTTAAACCAGCGGGCAGCGTCCTGGCACGGAGTGGGGTCCAGATCACCCGGGGGTCCCCCCGGCTAGGAGGAGGGTGCTGTGCAGCCCCTCCATTCTGCAGGGCCCAAGGACACGAAGGGGCCAGGACGCGGCCCCCGAGCTCCCGCGCATCCCTGCATGGGCTCAGGTCCCGGCGAGGGCTCAACCTGTGCCCTTCCCTTCCCAGGAGTGGGGTGCAGGATCTGGGTTATTCTGAGCTCAAATCCTGGGCTTTGCTCGGGACGAAGCAGTTCGAATGGCCTTGACCTGTGAGGCTGCTAAAAATCCTCCGTGAGATGCCTCGGCCCCAAGCCCCTTCGCCCAGCTCCCGGCTGTGAGAGCAGGAGCAATCAGGCTCAGATCGCTGCAATTTGTGAAGCTTTTTGTGCCGGGAAGCTTTTCCCGGCACAACAGAGGAGCCTGACAAACTCCCTGAGCTTTGTCTGATTGCAATGGACAGGTTTTAGCTCCCAGAATATAAAAACCTTTTGCAAAACACTAACCTCAGCTAAGGGGAAAGGGAAGGAAAGGGGAGAAAAGAGCTGATTTCAGCAGCTGCAGTTTGCTGTATTTTTCATCTTGCATCAGCAAGTCAGGAACACAAATAATCTGGTCTTATATGCCTCAGTGATGCTGGTGCTGAAGAATTTCCCAGCCTCCACTGGCTGTAACTCTTCAGCATCCAAAAGCAGGGTGATGTTTCGTTTGCCTGAGTTTTCTCCCCATTTTCAGTGTATTTGTGGCCGGGAGGGGGACGGATCCTGCCCAGCTCCTCGCAGGACCCCTGTGGCTGCGTGCATCGGTGAGGTGCATTTCTGCATGGCAGAAACCACCTCTCTTTGGCTGGGCTTGGGATGCTAATTCGGGAGCGATACCCCGGGGAGGGGAAGCCTTGCTTCATCCCCCGAGGACCCACGAGGGAGGCTTGGCTCGAGGGAAGGAACAGATCCAGGCTGGCTTGGTATTGATCAAACACCAAACACGGGAACAAAACGCCTTTTTTTTTTAAACCCACGTCCTCGACTTCACGCCCTTTGTTTAACACAGACAAAATGCCATCTGTAATGGATGTTTCTTTGATAAACAGCGGAGCGGCAGCTCAACTTTCTCATTACGCCGTGTAATGAGAGCGGCTCGGAAGTCCACGGCTCAGCTGTCCGCGTAGTTGTCTGGGAAGAAGAAGGAGGAGGGAGAAACACTCCTGGATTTAACAGCGGCTCTGGGAGCTGGCGGAGAGGAGCAATGCTCGTGTCTGGGGGGGGACAGGGCACGGCTGGTGGGTCCCCAGGGTGGGTGGCTGCACCAGGGCTGGGCGACTGGGGCTGCAATAACCTGCCGGGGGAAGGAGAATCCGACCTTAAATTAGCAAATCTGCAAAGGTTGGTGGCTTTGGCTTCCTGGTGGGGGGGGGGACAGAGGGAGGGGGCCAGTGGGGCAGCACCCCCCGGGTACCTTCTCCCCTGGCACCCCGTGGGCACCCCCATGCAAAGGCAGCTGGAAGGGATCTCTCAGCTCCGTGGCCACCTTGCTCAAGGCTAACCGCGCTCTTAACACAATAATAAGTCAATTCGCACTGAATAATTAAATAGAGAGCCTTCATAAGTATTGACTTAATGTGACAGCAAGTCTATACTGACTCAGGGTTTGCTTATGTAAACACAATCTCCTGTTCGGCTTAGTTAGCAGTTCAATGAAATAGAACAGTCCTTCAATTAAAATCAAATGATGCGTGTGTTTAATTCTTCCCTTCTCTTACCGGGTAATGATAGGGTTTGAGCATAGGCAAGAGGATAAAAAAAAAAAAAAGGTCTTTCAACTGCTCTTATCTGTGATGAATCAAAATGAGGTGTCCTAAAAATACATACGGATAACTAAACTTCTTAATTAATGGTTTCTAACTTAGCAGTTGGTCTGTTGTCTGTTTGTCCTCATTTTTTTTTCTTCTTGCTGGCTTAGCTCTGCTTACTCTAATTTGGAGATTTTTCCTTTGCTTCTCTCTGGTTCCTTCTCTTTTTGCCTCTTTCCTGCTGCCCCCATCTCCCTGGGCGAGGGGCAGCTTTGGGGTGGGGGACCAGTCCTCACCCTACAGAGAGATGCCATGCTACCGCAGGGGTATGATTTTCACTAAAAGCAGGAATAAAACCCTCCTGGCTCATACCAGAACAGACGACTCCAGTCTCCAGAGGTGGCAGATAACTCTTCCTGGATAAAACAAATACTTCCATTGATCTTTTTTTTTTCCCCCCCTGTGAACTATTTACTAGCTTTGGTAGAGGGTCATCCAGCAAAGTGGAGTTTTGCTCCAGGTTCCCTCATTTCTTTAGCTGATCCCCATCCCCAGGGCTCTTTGAATTACCTGGCCACTGTTCTTAGTGTTTGAGGCTAATTTTTTTTGTCTCAGCATCTCCTGGCTTCGAAAGCATTCATCTCCAGCAGGACGAGCAGGCAGAGCGAGTGTTGGGAGGAGGATGCCCAGCGGGCCCGCAGGTTTTTCATGTCTTGCTGAGTTTTTGCATGTTGTCGCAGCTTCTTGAACATCCACTGCTCTGCGGGGGGGGAGAGGCGCATTTCCGAGCCGCCTCTCGACGCTCGTGTCTATTAAAGCCATTTTTCCTTGGTCCCTGTAAATTGCCTGTGAAAAACACGTCTTGAGTAATCTCCGCATCTCGGACATTTTCTGCATGAAATATTCAAGAGCCTGATACTGTTCGCTTCGATGGCTGGTGAGTTATTACCAGCGCCAGGCTTGGACTTCTTATAGGCATGCGGTGATGGGAACAATTAGCACCCAATTAGGCACCTTGCATCTGTTCTGGGGATTTTTCTGCTTAAAAAATTGCAACGCACCAACAAGCGGAAAAAAACCAATCAAAAATCCTCTGCTGTCTAGGTAACTTTTAATGTCAGAGCGAGGGTGTCTTGCCGGCGCTGGCAAGCTGCTTCTGAATTTCTGCATGATAACAAGGCTAGGAGATGACTTAGCAGCCAGGAGCTGATGGGATGGTCCCTGCAGCGATGCGCGAGGTCCCCTAAACGCGGGATATATGCACCGGGGTTATATGTGCACTGCAGGGACCCGGGTCCCTGGGAGGTGTCTGGAGTTGGGCAGGGAGAAGGAGAAGTATTACAGCCCCCGGATCCCTGCAGCTGCCTCCTCTTGGCATCAGCCTGGTCTTTTTACCCAGAAACCAAACGTATTTTCTAGATGCATCACAGAGAAACAGCTTGGAAACCCCTAACTTAGAAATCCAGCACTTGGAGTGGGTTTGCAATATGATATATGTGTGTATATATATAATTAATTTTTGTTAATCCGTTTTTCACTCTTTTTTTTTTTTGTTTTCTTTTTGACTTGGAGGCCTTTCAGGAAAATAACGTGCTGGCCGAGGCTGCGCTCTGCAGCTCCCCGTGCCGTCGTCCTCCTTCCCCATCCCTGACCCAGCTGCCAGCCCAGCTCTTCCCAGCCCAGGTCTGGCGTTTGCAGGCAGAGACTGGCCAGACCCACCTGCTGCCTCGAGCTGCCAGCCAGCAATTTGGCACCAATTCCTCCTGTTTCTGCTAAGATGGACTTGGCTCTCTCTCCTTTTTTTTTTTTTTTGCCTGGGCACTTAAAAGCAGAAATCTGAGAAGCTATGGCCCGGCTCCAGTAAGGTTTATTCCTGGCAGTTAGAGTCTCATCCAGCGACTGCAAACTCATTGTATACAACGGAAAGAGTGACATCTGGCTTGGATATTCTGGAAAGATTACCAGCTGGCTTGTCATGTATTATGAAAAGAATAACATTTGCCTTAGAGGATGCTACAAGCCAGGAGCAGGGCCCCAGGGAGCAGCGTGACAAATTTTTGTGGCGCTCGGTGATGAACTTGCCACAGTTCTTTAAGAGAATTGACGTGCCTTCGCCTCTAATTTGGGGAGAGGGGAAATGCTGTCGGAAACTTTATTTATCTCCCACGGAGGGGAGGAGGAGGGAGTCCAAATACCTTCCTGTGATGGGGATTGTGTGAAAGGAGCGGCATTGGAGCTTTTCTGCTCTGCAACACCCCCCCCCCCCCCCGGGCTCTCCCCTCTGCTCCCACCTTGCAAGTGGGGAGCAATACCCCTTGACCCGAGGCTGGTTTTGGCTGCAGGGAGGGCTGGGCACTGCAAAAGTCCCCTGGCAAAGCTTTTCTGCACGTGCTGGGCTTCATGCACAGCTCCAGCAAGCGAGGCCATGTGCTGAGAGCCGAGCATCAGTCCCAGGAATGGGTGCGGGATGGGTGCCCCTGGCTTCCCTCTGCACCGCTGGCAGGGGGGGGGGAGTTTCTTTCTAAATCACTAGGGAGGAAAATAAATGTGGGTCTGGCCAAAATAACACATGGGCTGGGTGAGTTTTGTTTGCAGGAGGAGGAGGTGGTGCCAGTTGTGTTATTGCTATTTATTAGAGTACAATGTGTAGAAGAGCGCGGCGGTGCCCAGGAGTCCTGTCTTCTCGTCGGGAGTGCTCGAATAACCCAGATGAAGAGGCTGACCTTGCCCTGGAAATTTTGCAGCCTGTCGGGAGGCTGTAAGTGGGTCAGGCAGCTGGTGTAAGTGGGAAAATAATCCAGTTCACACCGCTGGCAGCCCATCAGCAGGCGAAAACTGGATGCAACGGGCAGGCCCGGCCGTGGGAAGCGGCAAAAAGAAGGTGCCAAGTGCATGGGTGGCTCTCACCAAACCCCCGGCTCAACCGGGGAGCTCGCTGTGGGGTGATGCCGGGGACCCCAGAGGACCAGGGAGTCCCCAGAAGAGGCTCAGCTGCTCCACAGAAGATGCTTACATCTGTGGCTGTGAAACCCCGGGACCTGGAAAAAGCCCCAGTCACGGATGGCTGGAAACAGCAAAAGTCTCCAGGAAACCGTTGCATTCCCCCATGGAGCATCCAGTGCTCCGGTCCAGCCCGGAGCAGCTGTGCTTTATTCCCTCTTCTGTCCTTTCCCCAGTACGTAGCCCATGAAACCGCAGTGGCCTTCTGGCTGCAGGCTCAGCGGCAGCATCTCTGCTCCCCCCCGGCGCTGGCTGCCTTTCGGTGGTACCGGCCCCCCCGCTCCCTTAGTGCACTCGAGATCGGGTGTGAGGAAAAGTGCTGGATGGATGGAAGGGTTCGCTGCAGATCCCTTCTGTTTCATTCAATCACTGCTCCATTTGTTCCTCCATTTAATTTGATCAAAACCTTCTGAAAACAAATAATTCCTATTTAAAAAAAATAATAATACAATTTCTACCCTTTATTTTCATCAGGTCTTATGGCTTTAGGCAGGTACGGTTGGATGATTCAATCACCGGTTGGACAAAGATGACATTTAATTAAGAAGGAAGGAAAAGGAAGCTAAAGAAAATAATGCATGCCTTCTTCTTTCTATATGAAGTGTGGGGAAAAAAAAAGAAGCTGAGGAGATTTTCTGTTGTGAAATGCAAGGTCTCATCTACAGTGTCAGCAGCTTGGCTGCTTCGCAGCAATTCCTCCCTGTGATTGAGATCCAGCCTGGGCCACAATTCAGCCTCGTGTCTACTCATTTAATGACTGAGTCAATTTGGAAAACTGCTGCCCATCCATCTGTCCACCTGGTCCATCCTCTTCTACACCCTTCCCATTTCTTTATCCTTCTACCTTGGTGATTCGGTTCATCCCAAGAAAAATCCCCAGAGCATGGCGTGGGAAGCGTGGGTTAGTGTCAGCAGAGCCGGATTACCGACGCATCCGGAGATAACTGCGCTTCCATCGCTCCTTCTGCTCTTTCTGTGCGTTACACCCAGCAGCGAGAGAAGATGCGAAGGGGCAAAGAAGCCAGTCATTGGGTTAGGAGTGGAAATCGGCTCCTCTGCTCCTCTTGTCCCTTCTTTATTCCTCCTGGCCCTGCTGCCGTTCTCCCCATCTCTGCTCCTCCTGCCCCCCCTCTGCCCCCCCCCCGAGCCGAGCCTGGCGGGAGGGCAGGCAGGGCACCAGCACCTCTGCCCCCGGGGCTCTGCCAGCCTTCCTTTTGTTTTTTCCCTTCTCGGCTGCAAAAGAAGAAAAGAAAACGTAACCCTCAACCTCAGGCGTTTTAATTGCACTCTAAGCTTTAACATTTCAGGGGGAAGGTAAAAACAAGCAGTGAAATTTTACAGTCGTGTAATGACGCCGGGAGCAGCGCGGCCAAATGAGGTTGTGAAGTTTATGGTGTGCTCTGCCGGCGCTTGGGAAGGGCTGGGGAGGTGGGGAGCAGTAAAGGGTGGAGGAACGAGGGTCCCACGCTCGGGGGGCTCATCCCCAGTGGGGTACCCACTCGCAGGCAGGCACCCCTTGCCTGTGACCCTCCGACTGGGGCGACTGGAGGCGAGACAAGAAGTTGCACCTCCTGAGTCTAGATCTCATTTAGATCTCCTCTCTCTATCCCATTTACCCTCTTTTCTTACCTTTATTTTTTTTTAAATGTTGCTCCTTGCTGCTGAGTTGCTCTGTGCCGGGAGCAGCGGTGAAATCCCGTCCCTCTCCCTCTCCCTCTTTGCACCCAGGTCCCGGCTGGCCGATTTCCACACCAACTGCCAAGCCTCCTTCCAGTCCCTGACGAGCTGCCCCGGGGACAACTACCAGGCGTGCTTGGGCTCCTACGCGGGGCTCATCGGTGAGTGCCGAGGGGGGACGGGATGGTGAAGGGTCTCTCCTACCGTGGTCCCTCATGCCTCTTCCTTCTCCTCGCCCGGGGACAGGCTTCGACATGACACCCAACTACGTTGATGCCAGCACCACCAGCATCACCATCTCGCCCTGGTGCTCCTGCAAAGGCAGCGGCAACATGGAGGAGGAGTGCGAGAAGTTCCTCCGAGACTTCACGGAAAACCCCTGTCTCCGTAAGGCGCTTCCCCATCCTCCTCCTCACCCTGCCCCATCACCGCCGGGGTGCAGCCCCCCATAAACATCTCCTGCCCCCAGGAAACGCCATCCAAGCCTTCGGCAACGGCACCGACGTGAACCTCTCCCCCAAGAACCCCTCACCCCCCATCACCCTGCCACCGAAGACGGAGAAGAGCCCTGCCTTGCCGGATGACATCAATGACAGCAACACCATGTACGACACGAGCGTCATCACCACCTGCACCTCCGTCCAGGTGGGACCCGAGCCTGGTCGTTGCTGCAAACTGGGGACACTGGGCTGGACCCTCGGTGGGTCCGTCAGGCAGGAGATCGGCTGCAGCCCCGTGGGCAGCTAAAAGTCCTGCTCGGTGCATGCATCTCGATCTGGATGCAGTGTTGGTACCCAGGTGCCCGGCAGGATCTGGCCGTCCCTGGTAAACAGGGGTCTGGGCACTGCGGGGGGTCTGGCGTGGGGAGGGATCCCTGCCCTGCCCATCCCCTTCCCGCCCCTGGGGCCTCGTCCCCTGCCTGGCACGGCTCCGTGCCCGGGGCAAGGTGAGCTGGGGTAGCTGCCCCGAACCCAACTTCTCCTGCCCCCGGCTCGTTCGGGGTGAAAACAGCTTGAATTCCACGTCGTTTTGGGAAACCTGAAAAATACGTATTTTCTTGCGTGGCGTTGGGCTTGTGGGTTCACGCTTTGCTCCTTGGGTGGGAAGGTGCTGCGGGGAGAGGAGGGGGAGAGGGTGGGTGTCACAGGGGTGTAGGCAGGGTCCTTGGCAGGAGCATTTGCAGCAGGGGGCATGGCGGGGGGGAGCAAACCTGGGGCTGGGATGAATCCGCCTGCGTGCTTGCAGCGTTGTGCTGTTTGCACTCTCTCCTGCTTCAGGCAGGAGCCCAGCAAGGAGCCTGAGCTGCCCGAGAAGGGATGAGCCCCTTTTCTTATCTCCTCTCCTTTCGTAAAGCTCTTCTGACAGTGTTTGAGAAGCGCACGGCGAGACTTCACGCTTCAACACCGGCCGTGTGCTCTGAGCCGCGATTTCCACTGCCCCGTGCACGGCGTCAGCCTTGCAGGGCGGCCCCGCAGCTCCCGGGGGAATTTGGGGAGCTCAAACCCTGGGGTGCGACCCCAGGCAGAAGCAGCCCCGGGTGCACATACCCGCCCTAAGCCTTTCTCCTTTCTCCTCTGCAGGAGCATGGACCGAAGCTAAACAAGTCCAAAGAGCAGAGTCTGTGCTACTCAGAGGTACGTTTGGGGCAGGGGGGAGCGCGGGGAGGGGGGTCCCGGGGCCGGGAGCTGTTTCCCACTGCAGATGGCTCGGGAAGGACGTGCCAGACAAGCGCTGGCTTCGCTCACCGGAGGGCAAAAATAGCTGTTTTCCAAGGTCGGATGCTTTTCCCCCGAAAGAACCCCGATGAAACCCTGCTCTCCCCCTCGCCCGCAGACCCAGCTGACCACGGACATCATGCCAGACCAGAAGACCTTCGTGGACCAGAAGGCAGGCGGCAGCCGACCCTGGGCGGGCCGGATCCTGCCCGTTGTGCCCGTCCTCCTGCTGAAGCTGGCGTTGTAGAGGGGCGAGGATGGCAGCGGCCGGCGGGACGGGGACGCTCGAGCGCGCACAAGCGCGCACCGGTAACGCCTGCCGGCACGCCGGCTCCCGCCTCGGTTCCTGCTGCGGCGATGGGGAAGGGAAGGACCACGTCGTGCCGGAGACTGAAAAGCTCAGAAACACCGGGGATGCCGAGCCGGGGCACGCCGGGCGGCAGGAGGACCCTCACCACGCTGGGAAACTTTGGTGGTTTTCTTCCTATTTTCATTTTTCTTTTTTTTTTTTTTTGGTCTTTTGGTGCGTTGGGATTTTTTTCTAAAGCAGGAGCCCACAGCTCGTGGCGAAACCCCCCTCAACGTGCCCTGCAAGAGGGGATCCAGAGCTGCGAGCGGCACTGGGGAGGGAAAATAAGCATTGAGCAGAGCTTTGGCAGAGGTTATTTGCAGGACCCATTAGCCCGGGTGCTCTGGGGTGGCCGTGGGGACAGCGAGGTTTCCGCATCGGAGCATCCCAGAGGATGGATGTGCCGTCAGGAGGCTCTTCTGCATCCTCCGAGGGGATTCGCTCGAGCTCTTGACATTGTTATTGGGGTTTTTGGTTTTTTTTTCTTTCCCGTGGTCGGCGAGAGTTTTAAAATGGAAGAGAAAAGAAACTACTGTTCAAACGTTGTGAGGTTGTCCTGATGTTTTCAATCTGTCACTTTGAGGGGAGATTTTTCTTTTTTTTTAATTTTCGTCCAGTTGAATTTGGGTTGGGATGGGATCTGACCCATCGGTGGTCGGAAACCTCCGTATGTTCCTCTCTGTTTTCTTTCTTTTATATATACATATATAGTGTATGTATATACTGTCCACCTATACCTACATATATGTATGTATATACATAACCATATACATCTACAGTGTGGCTTTTTTAATTTCCTTTTTTCCTTTATTTTAAAAAAAATGCTCAAATGGCAACAACAACTTAAAAATGTATTATTGTAAAGTTTATTTTTTTTAATAATGTCTATAATGGAAAAAAAAACAAATAAACCAAGAACAACCAGCCAAGGACCGAAGCGGCACCAGAAGCCGAGCTCTGCCAGCAGCCACCTGTGCCCGGTGGGTGTCTGGCCAAGCAGCCCGAGCCCGGGGGGGGACGGGGGCTCTTCGGCTGCAGAAATGCAGGATTTGGGTCAGTCTAAATATTTTGCAATGCTGCGAACAATTCCCTGACTGTTTTGCTCTGGGAGACAAGCAAACATTTCAAAGGAGCTGACACGTTTCTGTGTGGCAGGGTGGGTTTTTTTTATGTGCAATAACTTTGTTTTTGAAAATACCATCCCCTTTCCTTAATGTCTTTTTCTTTTTTTTCCCAAGCAACCTGACAGCGCTTAAAACCACAATGAAACATTGAGATTTGAGTCACACAAAACATCAAGTTTCTCGATTTTATTTATTTTTTTTCTCCCCACTTTACTGCTCGTCCCAGGGAGCAGAAATGTCAATCCCCATCCAGCTCTGCCCACAGAAAACAGGGTGTCAGGGGCATCCTGGGGATGCCGGAATCGGAGCTGAAGGACCGGCTGGGCTGTTTGCAGGGAGCTGGGTGCTGGTAGATGGAGGAGGGATGGAGATCTATTCCCTTTTGCAGCACGGAAAAAGAAAACACGTTTGATGTGGAAGTTGGCGCAGGGAAAATAAACATGTCACGTCTCTCGCAGGAGTCGTGTAGCAAACCCAGGCTGCTCTTTACCATATTCTCTCCTCTAACAGCCAGGAAAATGACAGCTCTGAAATAGAGAGCCAGATGTGCTGAGCAGTTTGGCACCGCAAAAAGCATCTAGGCGCGGAGGGCGGCGTTTGAGGGGCTCTCCAGCCAACTTCGTGTGAGGGGTGAGCCGAAATCCCGGAGCTCCCAGCCGTCCTGCTTCAGCCGTGGGTTCGAAGTTTTGGCAGTTTTGGACGCCCTGAGCACCGGCACTGTGTTTCTTTAGGAAAGGGGCTGTAAAATACAGTGGAGGTTGCTTTCCTTGGTGGTGGTTTGATTTCCTTCTTTCCCGAGAAGGCTAGAAATACCCATGGCTTTTCCAAAGGGAGTATGAACTCCTTTGCTAGGAAAGGTCAGGGAGAAACGTCTCCATCCAGTAGCTGATACCACATCTGCTGCCCGCCAGGTACCTGCACCCCAGAGCTCCTTGGCTCTTCCAGCTGAGGAGGCACCCGCAGAAAGCAAAGAGCTTCGGGTGAGCCTGAGTTAAGAGTTGCCCCCTCACTCTCGGGGGGTGTTTCGGCACTGTCGTGCCCTCCCCGAGCACCCGGGGCCATGCCGGCGGGGCGAGAGGCAGGGCAGCGCCTGGAGCTACCGGCTGCAGCAGGGATGGGGAGGTGCCGTGCCTGGAGCACCCCAGATCCTGGCTGTACCCCCCCCCCCGAGCTCTGTCCTAGGCGCAGAGATTGCGCTGGAGCTGCTGAATATTCATACGTTCGGGATGAAGGCATTAGCCCTGCTGCTAAGCATGCCGCCTTCATCCAGGTGCCTCGTACCTGGAGCTGCTGAAAGCAAAGCTCTTCGAGGGGGAAGAGCTGATTCTGGGGCTGGGGACACCGAGTCTGAGAAGCAAAATCCTGGTGAGTTATCCTCCCACAGCCCTGCTAAGTCTTCCTCTCCAAACACAAAGCCTTTCCTGGAAGGAGGGCAAGGGGACGAGACGCTATCTGTTTGTGAAGCGGCTGAAGGAGGCTGTGGGAAACTCTTCTGGAGGATGCGGCAGAGCTAATGCAGCGTGCTAAATCGCTGCCTTTCCTGCTGGCAGAAGCTACGTGATGTATACGAGGATTTGATTTGCATGGTGTTGTTTTGGGAACGGTCCTTTTTGAGGAGCAGCACAAAAGGAGCCGTGTGGGTCCGGGGGTCTCCAGCCCCTCTCAGCCAAGCCTCCTCTCGTCTGGATTTGGAGAGATGCCATACACCGGCGGGATGTCTGGAGACTTTGTGCAGGCTCTCCCGGGGCTGCGTTGCAAACCGCAGCGTGGACAGTCCTGCTCCAAACCGCTGCCACCCTCGTCCGTGCAAATCCCTGCAGCAGGGATGGGTCCCGCGGGCTGGACACGGGCGTGCGGGCGGCAGAGATGCTCTGGTGGTTTTTGGTTAGTTGCTTCGGTGTGACCAGAGGAACGGAAACCAGCCTGCAAAATCCACCCGTGGGCACGGCCCCAAGAAGCCGTATGGACCCGGTGGCTTCCAGATGTCCCAGCTGAGCGTGGGGCCCAGCAGCTGCAGGACTTGTACCCACCCGAGGGCTGTAAAGCGCGTGGGACCAGGACTGCCTGCAAACAGGGGATTTTCCTTCTCTTTTTTCCTCTGCTAACCCAGATACGCAAGCAAGATGTTGCAACGAAGTGTCTGCCACGGCTTCCCAAATCCTGGGGATTACCCTAAGCCACGCATAGCCCTTCCCTGCCCGATTCTGAGGTACCCCTCGCCCGAGCCCATCCCGTTTCCATGGCTCTCCCTTCACTCCAACCCACTTACAGAAGGCAAAAAAAAAAAGGGATTGAGGGCAGTTCATTTCCCTAAGAGCAAATTTTCTGGTTTGGGGTTTGGTCACCAGTGGTACAACCCGTTGGAGTTTGGCCCGTCTCTCATGGCAAGGGCAGCTGCAGCAGCAAGGAAAGACTTTTCCAGCGTGAGAGGTGATTAAAAATAGATGGGATGGCACTTTTGCCCTCTATAATTAATTTGATGTTCTCCTTTAGGCTTTAATAAGCACGCGGGCCAGCGTGGTCGGGCAGGTGTCGTCTTCTTCCTCCCTCTTCTTAATCCTCCATTAAATAAGTTATCACCTTGGGGCACTCCTGACACCTCCAGGTTTCTTGTGAGCAGATACTTCTGCCTCATTAACTTTCCCGAGCTGCTTCACTTCACAAGAAATACTTTTTTTCCCCCCATTGTGTGGTGTTTAATTTTAAAGGCATAAAAATAACCTCTTGCCGACCGCGTGGAGATGAGTGGCGCTGCGGGTCAGGGATGGGGATGTGCGTGGAGCCAGGATGCTTAAGTTTAGAAACCTCTTGATCCTCGAGCCCAGAAGCTCACTTGATGCTGTTCCAGCATCCAGAAAAAGAAAGAGGAGGACATAGGAAACCAGTCCCTTTTATTAAATGGGAGCAATTCCAGTGGGGCACCAAACATCTCGAATCACCCATCGTGGTTATCTGGGATAATCTCACCAGAGGAGGAAGACAGCAGGAGGCTTGGTGAGGTCTCTGACAAGGTGAGGAAAGCAGAATTTATTTATTTTCTTATCTTTAATATTGTAAATGAAGCTCTGGAGACTCCCACAGGTCCTGGGGCCTCGGATGACCCCATGAGATTTAAAGGATTTGGGGGAGCGGGATGCCACGCAGCAGGAAAACCAGGACCCTCAGCTTCAATCTGGGGGAGCGGCTGGAGAGGTGCTTTGGGGGGTGGCAAAGGGGGGCTCTGCCCCACGAGCCGTGTCCCAGCGCTGCCAGGGCTGGGGACACCGGGGAGGCAAAATGGAACTTGGACTCATCCAGCTGCAGCCATTGTCCCCAAGCGCTGTCCCAGGAGAAGAAGGGCTCAAGGGGTGCCCAAGGAGGCCCCGAAGCTCATGGAGATGGCTTGAAAACATGGAGGGGTCCTGCTTTACAGAGCCATATAAAAATGTAATTTTCTCATCAGCATGAGTGAGCTCTAAAACCTCCCCCATAAAAAAAAAAAAGAAAGTTTATTTCAGTGACACCCCCTGATCTCACCAGGCAATTAAGGAGGTGGCTAACGAGCCCGGGGCTGCAGCGGTGGTGTGGGGCTTTGCCCCAAGTGGTCTCAGCTGCAGCATTTCCCCGTGGGGAGCCAGGCTGTAGGATCGGCCACGTTCTCAATTACCGCCTGAATGGCCTCGTTCCAGCAACAATTAGCAGCCTCCGAGGGACTCCTGTGTCCTGCATTACACTTTCCTAATATAATTACCACAGTAAATGAACAATGAATTAAATCAAGGAGAAAGGCAGGGGGAGACACCAGTTGTGCTGCTGCCAGGGGTCACAGCTCTGTCTCTCTGGAGGTAGGCAATCCTCCTGCCTTGCTCAAGGCTTTTTCTTTTTTGAATCTTCTTCTTTGAGAAAGGGATATCGGCAGGGATGGCGAGGAAACTCCCAGCTCCAGCATGAGGAGGTGCAGGTAAGCAGCCGGGTAGGTCCCTGCAGCATCGCCCTGCTGCCATGCAGGTGCAGCACGAGCTCCTCTGGAGACCGCAGAGCTGCTCGAGGGATGCAGCAGCCTCCGTGCACGGAGATGGTTTCCAAATGTGCATTATGATCAGAAACAAAGTCCACAGCTGGAGTAAGACCCCAGCCCAGGGACAGCCACCCAGGCTGCCCACCGCGGGGCAGAGAGCAGGGGTAGAGCTGGTGGCTCCGAGCCGGCGGTGGATGGAGGGACACGTCACACCTCTGCTGTGAGACCTTATGGAAGTGGAAGGTGATTTTTATTTTAAAGCAGACTTCACTCGCTCGTAGCCATGTGCTCCCACAGCAAGGCACCATCCCAGCCCCTTCGACGCGCTGCTGCCCAGACAGCCCCACTGGAGCCAAAAAAAAAGGGGAGTGCTCCCTTCCCTTGGGCTGCTGGCTGCAGCTTTGCAAGAGCAAAGGGGCTTAGGAAGAGCAATGCGGAGCCCCTTCCCCCTCAAAGCTGGCTAGCATCCTTGCTTGTGTTTGCTTTCCTGCTTTGAACGGATGCACTCCGTATTTCCTGAGGGTCTCCGTGCCTGGCACGGAGCGTGGGACGCTGCAAGGCTCTGCCGTGGGGATGCTCTTCTGCTTCTGCATTCGAGGGGTGGGCAAAGCTGGAGAAAGGAGACTTGAATGTATGTTCTGCTCCGGATGGAGCTGCAGCAGGGCAGCAGCAGCAGCAGCTTTGAGTCCCTCCGGCGATGCCCTGCCCGGGCTCTGAGCAGAGCAGAGCACCCCAGGGCTGCCCGGCGCTGCTGGGCTCGGGGCCGGGGGGCGAGAGCCGTGCCTGGGCTCGGGCATCTCCTGCGCGGGGATGGGGCTGAAAGGGTCCCTTCGGCAGCGCCGGAAAAATTTCCTCTGTGGAAACTGGCCACGGGGAGGGAAGGCGTCGAGGAGGCTGCTGGTGTCGTCCTGACTCGGGAAGATGCTTGGAAAGTCTGGACTGATGACAGCAGCCGCTGCTGCTCGCTGGAAGCACAGACCAGTTACCATGCAGGCGCAGGCTGCCCGCAAGCGAACCCCCCCTTCAGCTTGTGCAAATTGAAGCGTCGATCCGCACCAGCCTGGCAGGAACTCCGGGTTTCCTTTTTCCTGGCGCGGGGAGGCTCCCGGTCGGGGCAGAATTCCCCGTGCTGGCCCCTTGCGTGGTCCCACTCCACTTGCTGATAGGCAGCTCCGAAACCAAGCCCGGGTTTGGGGCGAGCTCACCCCTCGGCCCAGGTACGGGAGTTGTCCAAGCCAGGCTTGAAAACAGCCCGGCTGGGCTCGCTCCCCGTTCCTGGCGTTCCCGTCCCCTTTCCACTTGGGTGACTAATAACTCGCCTCCAACGCACGCGCCTCCAACCAAAAACTAACCCCTGATACTTTCTCCAACATATTCCGAGTACATTAATTACAGGAAAGACAAATGCCTGTGCTTCCAGTTACTGCGTAGTAGTGAAAAATGACTGAGTGTAAAACATGTCTGCTAGATAATTAACTTCATAGATAATTTCTTCTTCATTTTGACTCAATTACTTCCTTGATATGAGAAAGTGCTGAAAACACTTTTTTTTTTTTTTTTTTTTTATGTTGCATAAAACAATAATTGAAGAAAACAGCTAAAGCTTTCCCAGAGAGAGCCTCCCCTTCCTTAGATAAAGGAGCCAGGGAATAAATCGTATTTAGCTCTTGCTCTAGAGTTACAGGGTACAGCTTGGCACTTACGCTCCTGTGCATCGCATCTTGGCAGGGAGGGGAGGAAAATAGTGCTCTGTGTTTCTTAGCAAGCCTGGCAGAGCCGGGGTGCAAACGTCACGGCTATCGCCCGCAGGCAACGCTGCCTGGCAAGGCAGGGTTTGCTCCGAACAGCAGCACGAGAACCCCCGCGCTGGGAAACGCGGTGTTTGCGGCTTCGGGGGAGCAGGGTGAGCTTAAATAGGGAGTTTGCATCTGCGAGCATCAGCGTGCGAGGGCTGCTCCCGCATCTCACCCCGGGCTGGCACCCAGCGCCCAGTGCATCGCCCTTTGCGACGGCTCCTCTGACTCTCCCACCCAGCCCTCCTGCCAGAGCGGTGTCAAAGTTGCTGCGAATCGTCTAATTATAACAGATTAATCCATTAGAATTTCCTCCTCTGTTTACTGGATGGAAGTCTCCATTTCGCAGCTGTGCCTCGCATCCGACCAGCTAGCAGGCAATTTAAATACAGAAAGCAATTTAACCTAGTTGGAGACCAAAGCATCTTGCTTAATGTTATGCATAAATTTCCAAGCTCTTTGCTCCTGGCCATCAAAGGAGCAGCCAACGGCTCTGTGCCCCCAAACACCGGGGGAGCAGCAAGGGACACTCGGGGACAGGGCAGGGGCAGAGGGGATGGGAAGCTTGTGCCCGCTAATGATTTCACCTTCAGCATCCTGGCTTGCTGGTTTGTGTTTTTTTTCTTTTTCTCCCTGGGGCACTCACCTAAGCTCCATCACTCGCTGCCATAAATCGAGCTCAGCGCTGGCACGAGGGCTCTTCGAGGCAGCTTTCTGCAGACAGGCTTTTTAAGCAGCGGAAAACTCTCTGTGCTCCTTGCAGGAAATGCCAACCGGTGGGAGCGCTAAGGAAAAAATATAGAAGAAAAAATGTTTTCAGAGACATTTTTAAAAATAGCTTCCGCTTATACCAAAAATATGAATGTACAAAACTAAGGTACCACCAAACTTGGGGGGAAAAAGCACTTTCTAGAAAACTGGTTTCGATAACTTTCTCTGAAGAGCCGCCATTCCCTGGAGTGGTTTATGGGAGGAAGAGCAAGGTCTTGGTGGTCTGGGGGTCCCTGCTGGGAGGCAGCACATGGCAGCTCCGAGTCCTGCAAAAGCAGGGAACGGGGGGAAAAAAAGGGCAGAGGAGGGATACGAGGCTTTCCAGCCACTTGAGATTTAAGAGGAAACATCTCTGATGCTTCATCTCCTTCTCTCCCAAGAGCAGTAGCTTTGTGGGACACACCAAACCTTCCATGGGAGAAGTGGAGATTTAAACCCCGGTAAGGCTTCCCTTCTGGTGACTGTATTGAAAGAGCAAACCCCTCATCTGCTACCAGGAAAAATTACAACCACCAAAGCTCTTTTGTTTAAGCTTTGGCCTTGGGAAGAAATGGATGGACATAAGAGGAAGCTCCTGGGCTTTACATAGGGTTATATAAAGCAAATTATGAAATGCATTTGTAATAATTCTCTGACAGCTGTGATACACGGCGTGTTACCCCGGGGTGTTAGGGGGGACAACCGGCAGGCTCGTTCACTAAAGGAATTAATTTGGTTTAGTTGGTGTATTTTAAAGGGCTGTAAAATTTGGAAAAACTGTTTAAAGCCTCTGCAGTAAGTGGCCGCAAGGTTTTGCTGTTATGGCCAAAGCCGGGGCGAGGCACGTGCGGGAGCGATGGTGCTCAGCGCCCGCCGGGCTCCCTCCTGCCCGGCCGCGTCCTTGTGAATTATTCCTCGACGCCTGCTCGAGAGCCGCATCTTTGCATACGTTAATTAGACTCAGTGGGTAAAATAAAACCGAGCGCAGGCTCCTCTAATTCCCTGTCTGTATATTCATTATAGAAGCAGCAGCAACTGGGATGTCAAGGAGGATTAAGTGGAAAGCTGGGAAGTCACAGGTGGTTGCAGCACGAATTGCAAACCCTCCTTGCATGCACAGCGAAGCTGTCGATGGAGCTTGCGGGAGTAAAAACCGGCTGCCCCTAAAAGCAGCATCCATGCTCCCCACCGCCTCTCCTCGGAGGAGCATGGGCTGCTCCGCTTTCCAGTGCTCCCAAGAAGGGAAAACGCCCAGGCTGGCAGTGAACTGGTTAAGGTGTCTTGGTTGCAACCCTGTTTTGCTCGGGTGCTGATAAATGGGGCTGGGTGCTCCAGCCCCAGAAATCCCCGTTCCCAGACCTTGCCGCATAAAGGCGGCATTCTGCAGAGCGTCTGCCCCCCGGCTTGTTGTGCGGATGAGGGGGACGATCCCCTGAGGGGGCACGGGAGGAACAAGGGCTTCACTGTTTCCTTCGGGCTCTGCGGCCTCGGGGTCCTTTCGGTGACCTTGCATGGTCATTTTTGGAGAAAATCGAGTGTGTGGGGAAGGGGGAGGCACGCGGGTGGTAAGTTTTGGCATTTCCCACCCAGGTCTGCTGTGGCTGCCAAACCCTCCCTGTGCCTGGATGATGCTGGGGGGCACCACGGGGGTACCCTGCGGGTACCCAGGGAGATGTCGGTGCACGCACGTTGCTCCCCTTACCTAACCCAACCACCGGCTGAACTTTTTGGGAAGCAAACCCGCAGCTCGCCCCGGCAGGACGGGTGTCTGGAAGCCGTCACGCACGCCCGAGGGTGAGCCAGAGCCCAGCTGCACCGCGCTGGCCCCGGCAGCGCAGAGGGGTCCCGGCGAGGCGGCTGCGCGGCGAGGCAGCGGGCTTGGCCGGCGGTATTTAATTAGCTGCTGAACATGACGCTTGCTTTAATTCCGTGCGTTCGGAGACGTGTGTTGCTGCCCACACACACCAGTTGCCATAACAACTTTAATTTGTTTTCTAGCCTCCGCTCTGATGGATTTGGGGATTTTTGTTTATTTGTTAATCTCCCTTCCTTCCCTCCTTTCTCCCCTATTCCCTCTTTCAATCCTTCTTTTTAATTGCACTCGCTCCCCCTCTGTTTCCCTCCATTAATAAAAGGCAAAAAGTCATTGCGTGGGTCCTCGACCCCCAGCCAGGCATCCGCAGCCCCCTGCCTCCGAGCTGGCAGGACGCAGCAGCCGTGATTTATCCCAAGCAATCCCAGTGCAATAGTAGGGGCGAAGCCGTTGCCTTCCCAAATTCCTCTCCTGCTACTGAAACACGAAGAGACGCATGGCTTCCCCTTCGCCCACCACCCTGTCCTGCAGACACCAGGTTGAAAACCGTGAATAAATCTCTTCCAAGGCAAGGCGGTGGTGTTGGGACCTCAGAGGGATTGCTGGGATCGTTTTAAAGGGATCGACCATCTGCTGGACTGTTTAGAGAGAGAAGTAAATGCAAAGCGCAGGAGGCAGAGCCCTGCCTCTGCATGTGTGGGTGGGAAGCTTAGAAAGGTCCCCCCTGCTATCGGCAGGGCTTTGGGGTCCCCCCAGCACCCTGGGGAGTCCATGTGCCATGGGGGCTGGAAGCCAGGGACCGCTGCCGCCAGCCTCTGCCTTTGCACTGAAATGAGCCACTGTGGCGACCGGGGCAGCTCCAGGAAGATGCTGAGATGGATCAGTTGGTGCCACCAGGTCTTTCCATGGTGGAGGAGAAGTCATAGGATCAGGATATCTGGTCCTTAGCCTTTCCCTTCCGTAAGCCCCCTCCCCTGCTCCTGCCTCAGGGCTCGGACCCTGTCCTGCCTCCTCCAGCATCGTGTCCAAACCCCGGCACGATGCAGCCGGAGAACGTGACGTGAAGCTGCTTCTTCTCAGCCCGGCGACTTGGTTTTGTTTCCGCTGTGCTCTGGGGTTTCTCGGGAGGGATGGAAGGGCTGCAACTTATTATACTTGCATCAGAGCAAAAACGATGAAAAAAAAGCAGTGCTGGCCAAGAGGGGCAAAAAGCAGCAAAAAAAAGGAAAACTGGAGTTATCTGCAGCTCCTCTAGATTCAGTGCCGGGAGCGTGCGGAGGCTGGTTGGGCGGTGGGGAGGTGCTGGGAAAGGGGTGACCTGGAGGAAGAAGAGCTCAGCGGGGAGGAAGGTCAGGCTCTCGGCCGGCACAGCCTGAGGCCGGGGCTGTCACGCTGACTTACAGCAGCTGCCAGCCGGGTCCCTGGCCCCTGGCTCCCCCTCCTCGGCCACCCGGGCTCTGCCTCGCCGTGCGGGTGGGTGCACCCCTGCCCGAGCTGCTCAGCCCCCCCCCCGTCCCGTTGGGGTGACTTTCTGCAAAGGGGCTGGGCTGGGAGTGCGAAGCGGGGAGCGCTTGCGATGGTTGGGGTGCAGGGAGCGCGTCTTGTGCACAGACATTCACTGCCCGGGAGGTTTTTGCTCCCCGAAGGACTAATTTGCACAGGAATAGGTTTGCCGCGGAACTGACATTAATAACAGGCTGAGTTAGAGCCCTGCTGCGGAGCGGGATGTTAATGACTCTGTGCAGAGATGGAAGGGGGCTGTTATTGAAAACGATCTCTGGGCTGTTGGTTTTTGCTGAACCCTGGAATTAGAAGGAGTTTGGGAGGAGGCGAGGCGGTCCCCAGCCCCGCTGCGCTGCGGGGCGGCCACTCAGCCCCCAGGGCAGGATCCAGTTTGTCGGCTCGTCCCACCGAGCTTCACGTGTGGGATGGGGAAGGGTGACCACGGGCAGATAATTCTTGGGGGTTTGTGTATGTTGGCCTTTGGTCGGCCCTGTGATGTGAAGGGGATGCAGCCGACCGGGATGCAGCCGACCGGGATGCAGCAGAGGGGGATGCAGCAGCCCGGGATGCAGTGGAGGGGATGCAGTGGAAGTGGGATGCAGCAGCCCGGGATGCAGCGGAGGGGATGCAGTGGTAATACTCTTGGTAGCTGCGGTTTTACAGCTTCCCATAAACAGCCCCCTCCATCTCTCTCTCTGTTTTTAATTACCTAGAAAATAACCTCCATTCAATTTACAGCTCATTTGAAGCTATGAGCAAAGGTCCATAAATATTTAATGTGTTTAGAAGTGGCACCAACTGTCCAGGGCTTTTTTTTTTCTTTTCCAGGAGTTGCCTTTGTTTTAGAATATTTATTCTTCCACATCTTTACTTCTTTCTGCTCCCCCCACCCATAACCTCCTGTGAAGAAAATAGTGGGTGGTAAAAGACAGCTAACTGCTGGCAAAGCGTTCAACCCCAAATTTTCTTAGGAGTGATGGATCAAAACCAGTGTTTAGGGCAGCTTCTCCTCTAATTAGGGCAATTAAGAGGAACAGCTTCCCGACCATCCCTGAGCCCTCCTCGCCCTCCATGCTGATGCCTCTTCCCCGGAGAAGCCGGGTTACAATCCGCTCCCCGGCGTGAGCTTCGAGCTTGGGTTATAGGGGGTTTTGCTAGAAAAATGTGATTGCACACCAGGATTTCTGCCTCCTAATTGTGGCTGTGGCTGAGCATAGGAGCGGGTGGTTCGAGCAAAATTCAGCCTGAAAGCCTGCCCTGCCCCACTTAAAAGTTAAAAAAAATATTAATAGTTATTGCAGTTAAGAGGAATAACCGGGAATTTCTGTTGTTGCTATAATTTCAGCTGCAAAGATCGCAGCAGCAGCTGTGCGTTGCTTTGCCTTTCCTCTCCAAAGGAAAACTTCTCCCATTTTCTGAAGTCCTGACAGTTGCCCCGAATCCCAGATATTATGCAAGCAAGCGACTTCTACTCCCAGATTTTTGTGGGTTTACCCAGAACATATTTTAGCTGCATGTATTAATCACTACAACACATATTTTATTGTAACATAATAGATATATTTACTGTACGAGGAGTGACAGCATTTATTAATTATGCACAAGCGGGCCTAGAAAACGGATTTGTTTGCTTTGATGTCTAATGCGGCAGACTTTTTTTCTGCTTGTTAAACTTAATCAAAAGCAATCAAAATACACTCCCATAAATTATAGCAAATTAATTTCAAACAAAAGGGAAAAATATTAGGTAGCGCAAATGGAAATAAAATTAAAAAAGAATAAGCGAGATAGGAGTCAGGCTAATTTAAATACTGTATTTGGTTACAGTTTTTCCTTTCCTCTGGACCGATGGATCAGGAATAGAAAAGGTGCAGAAATGGGGTCTGAGGGGCTCAGGGCTTCGGTTTCCCCCTGAGGAGCTGTGTTGGCACAGCCAAAAAATAACAGGGACCGTGATGCTCGACACAGGCTGGATGTTTTATTGCACCCCGGTGCCGGTGCGAGTGGGTGCGGGCTGCGACCCCAGCCCCATCCCTGCATCCACATCCCTGCGAGCATCCTCCAAACCGCCCCGTGGTCCCTCGTTTACCCTCTCCGGAGCACAAACCAAGCTGCCTCTCTCTTCTCCTCTCTCTCGTCCTGCCGAGTGCTTTGAATGTTTAGTACATCCTTAATTAAAAGGCGAGCAGCTAATCTATTCTTGTCAATTGGCGGTTGGTGCTGAAGGACATTCCCCTGTGCACGGGCACCTTCTCCCGCGCGTGCACTGCCGGCACACGCCGACAGCACGGGCACGCCGAGCTCTATTTACATAATGCTATTGACATTTTGAGGGTGAAATTATGTATGCTGCTTTAATTCACTGTTAAATTAAATTATGAATGTTTGGAACGTTGTAATTTCTTTTGTTCTAGGAACAGATTGTTTTATATATCTGCCTATATTACCAAGTTATTAATTTAATGATTTCATAATAGCGGTTCATTCCTTTGGGTAACATAAAGCGAAAAGTGTGCTCGGTGCACGGCTTGGGCTGACTTGCTTGTCCCTACACAGATTGCAGGGGGTTAGGAATAAAGAGGTTGGGTTTGGCCGAGGGTTTAGGGGGCTGCAGAGTGGGACGAGGGGCTCCGCTTGTGTCTCCCGCTCCTTGACCGGTGCCGCCGGGGATGTGGGATGCCAGACCCCGCAGTCCCAGGGTGTCCCCTCCGGGGACGGGGCACAAGCGCAGCGGGGGCTGCTCAGCAGCCGGAGGGTTGCGTCCCTCCTTTGCATCCTTGGGGTTGGGTTTTTCCACGTGCTCAGCTCCCAGCCACGCGCTCAGAGCCAGGCTCTCTTTTCCAGCTGCCTGGAAAACCACGTGCCCGGACGGGTGCGCTCGGAGCAGCCCCTTGCCTGAGGGCTTCAGCTCATCCAGATGCTGAGCTGCTTACATTAACGGCACCCTCGAGAGAGAGCAGGGCTCGCGGGGATGCCGGTGTTGCATGGGGAGAGGAGGGAGGTGCACGCCTCGTCCCCGTCCCTGTCCCCATCCCTGTGCCCGGCCCCCTCTGCTCCTCCTGAGCCCCACGGCGCTGGCACCAGCCACCTGCAGACCTGCGCAATACCAGGATCGCCCCAAATCTGGCTGCGTTTCTGCTTTTCCGAAACTTTTAACGACTCTGCTCAGCTGCCTCTTTTCATTGCTAAAAAGTCTAACCAGCTCTGCAAACGTCAGAGCTGACACCGGGTCCGTCAGCGCATCCCTGCCACCTCTCCGGGGCTGGTACCAAACCTGGCGACATTTCAGTGCGGTGCATTTAAGGCCTGAGCTCCCGGAGCCAAGTGACTTCACAGGCTCTTATATATATATTTCTATATATTTATCCTTTTATCCTCCCTGGCACCACCCGCTGTGGTGCGGGGAAAATCTGGGAAAAATTGTCCACCTACATGCTCAGAAATCAAGGAAGAACAGCAGAAGCAGCGCCTGCGATCTGTTCTTTAAAAATGGGACTTTGATAAGAGACGTGACGCGGGGCCAGGGACCAAGGAGTGGGCTGCCTGGTGACGCGCGTGGATTTTAACATCTCAGAAAAGATGGAGCAGAGTCATCATTTAAAGCCGATCTTGGCTTGCTGTGGCCAGGAGCACCTGGGCAAGAGGGAGCGCAGGAGGGTCAGGCTCCTTGCATCCCCATCCCTAGCTCCATTTCCCATCTCTAATTTGCTTTTCCAAGCACACAGGACCTTCCCTGCTCCCTGAATTTCCCAGGGGCCGGTGCCGCTCCCTGCCCGGCTGGCTGCCTGGCTGCCCGTGCACCGGATAAACAGCAAAGCGGTGAGTAAATCAATGACCCGGTGATAAAGCGGAGAGAATTGCTGAGCCCCGAATAATCCCTGCCCGGCCCCGCCAAGACTCTCAAGTAATTTCCATTCTAATCCGTGCTGCTTGACTTCTAAGAAGGTAATGGCTCCTACGGCACTTCCTTGTCCTTTAGCGGAACAATTTATGGCTTCTGCTCTAGCTGCCTTGCACTCCTGAAAAGCCTGAGCAGGGAGAAGCCTGAGCAGGGAGAAGCCTTCGCATTATTGCACTTTTGCATTATTGCACTTTTGCATGATTGCACTTTTGCATGATTGCATTCCTGTACCGTTGCACGGTTGCACCGGTGCGTGACTGCCTTCCCCTGGGCACTTGTCCCAGAGCAGCGGTTCAGGTCATTACCGGGTGCTAACGATGCTAAGGGCAGGGATTTAAGAGGGCTGGGGAGCCCTGCGAGGCGAGTGGCTCTGCAAAGGATTGAGCTGGCAACTTGCATCAGGTGGGAAGCGGGATGGAGCAGCGCTGGAGCAGGTCTCTGCTCCGGGGTGGGCCCTTCCCAAGCCGCCCACCAGCCCTCCTCAACCGAGTCCTCCTCAAGCAAGAGCACACCAGGCTCAGTGGACCCGCTCCCTTTCTGAATCACCTCACTTGCTTGGATTTGTTATTTTATTTTTCCCCCCAATTCTAAATGGTATATGCTGCAAGAAGGGGAAATTCAGGTTTCAGGCTCCCCGAGTCACCAAGGTCTCACCGTGCGTGTTACAAGCAAAGCCATGGGCACAGCAGGCAAAACCAGAGCGCTGGGAATCCCGGAGACCAAACCAGCCCCAGGAGATGTCACGAGTCACCCACCGGCATCGCGCTGTAGAGGAGATGCGGCTGCCGGTGCTGCAACCTGTCCGGGAATACCGGGAGATGAACGTCTTAAACTTTTAGAGGTGGATTTGTGCATGAGATGTCAGCGAGCCCCGGTGACTCGGTGTGTGTTGAACCTTAGTCCTGGAGATCGCACAAATTCACGCTGCCGTGGGCTCCAGGCTGGCAGGACCTGAGCAAGCCCGCGCAGCCCAAAGGAGGAGGGGGGGAATCCTTCACTTCTGCCACCCGCGGTGCAAAACGAACCTGGTTTTTAGGACTCTTGGGCGAGCTTTGGAGCGGTAGTCTGCGTTGTGCGTTGTGTTGGAGTTCAAGCCTCAAAAGGGACCATGAAATAATCTGGAAATAATCAGTTCTGGCTGCTTTATGTGTCCTACGCCTTCCTATTTCACCCGGTTACCCTTGCATAGCAAGCAGAGGTGGGTGCTGGGCTGACCCCTACCCGGGGAGGGACCTGGCCTGGATTTGAAGCCGTTAAAAACTGCAGAATTCATCATTTTTGCTGGTGTCGGCTCCAGTGGTTAATCAGCCTTCCTGTTAAAACAAGTACCTTATTTTTCCAGTGGGAAGCTGAAGCCAGACACAATCAACTCCTGCCTCTTGTTATGTCTTTCTTCACCAGATTAAAGATACTTCAGTAGCCTGTATTTTCTCCCAGGAAGGTACTTACTCATGGCAATCAAGTCACCTCCGTTGTCCTTTTGATAAACTAAACAGCCTGAGCTCTTTAAGCTCCTTCCCCTGCAGAATTTTTTCCAGCGCTTGTGACCTGTCTGTGCACCTTCCCCGCACCCCTTCGGGCTTCCCTGCTTTGCCCCAGGGTCTCCATCCCCGAGTGATTTTGCATAGAAATATCCATCCAGGGGACAGCCCAGGGTGCTGGCGTGATGCTAAGCAAGGCGGGGAGGAGAGGGGGTTTGGTGGGGATGACTCTGATCCCTGTAGCACCAGCCGCTGTCCCCGCTGGCTCCTTCCACCGCCCGCGCGATTGCCTTTAACAGTGTCAGAAGAAACAGCGAAGCAGAAGAGAAGCGACGTCAGTGAGCGATAGTGAAATGAATTGATGCCGCTTGCAATGTAAAGATGGTTTTTTTTTTTCCGATGTCTCTTCTGCTGGCGCCTTGCACGGTCTGTCTCGTATCATCTCTCCCGGCTCCGTGACATTTTTCTAACCTCCAAGTGTGATATCCAAGGGACGGGTGAAGCTTTTCTGCCTCCCTTCCAGCCATGGGGGAGAAAATGCTGGTTTCCTCCTAAGCAGGAGGTGTTTCCTCGGTGCTCCTGGCTGGGATAGCTGCCAGGGCTCGGGAAACACCTGCACGGGCGCTGGAAAATGGGGAGAAAAGGCTGGAGATGGGAAGGGAAGCCCCAAAATTTGGGGGGGGAGGGGTGTCTGCATTAGGAAGCAGCCCCTGCATGTGTCCATCTCCCATAGGGGTTTCATGTTTGCACAAACGTCGGGTCAACGCGTTGCAATACAGGCTTGTGGGGATGTGTACCAGCAGCGCTAGTTACTGCCCGCTCTGCCACCCAGCTCTGGGTGATTGCCGTTAAGGGGAGAAATACTGCAAAATTGCTTAAAAATGGGAGCAACCTGTTAATTGGCGTCTGGCCCCGATTGCCCTGGTTGCCTTACAAGTACGCAGCAAGGAAGCATCTGAAATCAAAGCTCTCATGTCCTAATTCTCCTTACCGTGGCTCACGCCATGCAAAATACCCTGGATACAGAGCTGGATAAATGAGGCAGTTCAAACATTAAAATATTTGTAAAGTGGTGCTCTCCAGCAACAGACACTTGAAATAATCTGTTTAGGCATCGGGTGAATTTGCTCCTACCAAAGGGCCGTCATCGGTGTCAAAGGCACTTAGTGTCAGGCCGGCGGAGTACCTACTCCTCGTTAGCTACCCAACGCCCAACAGTAAACACATTTTGCTGTTTTGCCATCTTAAGAAGAGGGGGAAAAAAAAAAAAAACCTTTCTGACAGCTTGGTTAACCTTTCCCCCATCCCTTTCTCACTTCTAAGTGCTGAAGTTCTCAGCTGAGGGCAGCTGTGAAGAGCAGAAAGGGAGGAAGAAGGGGGGAGAAAAAAAGTGTTGGATATCTATTTTTTCATGCTGTCTAAAAATACAGAGAGTCTCACACGTTCTGCTGTCTCCCTTGTAATTAAAAGGCTGATTTCATGCTGCTGCAAAGGGTAACCCTAATTAGAAGGTGTCAAAGGAGGGAGAGGAGCTGAGGGCTCTGCCGTCCCGGTCCAGAGCTTGCCTTCGCGCTCTGTATTTATGGATGCCACAAATCCTACTGGGGGGGAAAAGCTAATTTCTTTTAAATAATGAAAATGTTATTTTAGTTTTCAGCCCAGGAAATGTAGAAGGAAATGTCCCATATGGGGTATTGAGGGGAAAAAAAAATATGGAGAAATGCTTAGGACTAAGCGGCTGTTGAAGGAAGCTGGTCCCCAGCGATGTCCGGAGGGGAATTGCTCCTCCGCAGCCTTGTGTCGCTGTGGGGGGGACGGGGCGGGTGATGCTCCGTGGGGATCCGTTCACCGCGATCCCAGTGATTGAACCATTTCAGCTTTTATGCCAAACCCCTGGCTTTTCAACGTTTGCGTGGCTTGTGAATGAATGGGGGGGCTTGCAGCTGATAAGCGGTTGAGCTGGCACAGCTGGGACAGGGCGCAGGCTGTATGTTGTGAGCAGAAACTTCTCATTGCAAATAAAATATATTAAAACTTGGGGAAAGGTGGCATTTCTTTCCATCTTATAGGCATAGGGCAAAGATACCGGGATGACCAGATTATTCAGGTGATATCACCTCTGTTGCATGGGCTCGGGCGAGAGAGTTTTTCTCTTCCCGTCGCAGCTTCAGAGCTCTTTTTTTGGGGAACTTTAGCAGCAAAGCCGTGCTCCAAACAGCCTTTTCATGCCTTTCCCAGGGATCAGCCCTCATGCCCGCACCGACAAGCCACGGTCCTGCTGCTGGCACAGGGGCTGGGCACTTACGTGTCCCCTCTCTGCTGGGGACTCGGTGCCAATGACGCACTCGCTTCCTTGCGCAGCACCAGCGCGGAGGAAAAGACCCAAAACAAAGCTGAGGCTCATCAGCTAATTGGGGTTTAAAAGCAAATAATTGCGTGAGTCAAAGTGATTTACTAAATTAAGTCGTTCTGCAGGGGCTGGGGATTTTTATTTATTTTTTTTCCTCTTTAAATACAAAGCTTTAATGATGCCCCTCGCAGGGGAGGCTGGCCCTGTGCCGCGGCGATGGGGTGCCTGCGCCAGCTCCTGCTGGGACCGACTGCCTTGAAATTTGGGCAAGGTTCAGCGTTTTGCAGCTCCCATCAGGCTGATGCCTGGGGGGGGGGGGGCTGGGGGGCTGCGGGTTGCTGTTGAGGGGAGGGAAACACAAGGGCTCCATCCTCCCGCTGCAGCATCCCCGCTGCCCGGCTCTGCTCCCCTCTGCAGGGGGCTTGTCCCAGGCACCCACCTCCCCCCTTTCCTACAGCCTCAGGGGTCCCAGCCCTCCTGCTCGGGGTCCCCAACTGGGCTGGCCACTGACCCCCCCTTATCCTGGCTGGCTGCCCAGCAGGTGGGAGCTCAGACCCTTCTGGAAGTGAATATTTTACCCTTTATTTTTTTCCCCTCTCCGACTTCAGTGAGTCATACAGTTCCTTCAGAGAGAGCTTGTGCTTGTGGGGGCTGTAAAATCCCCAGCAACTGAGAAATGCAAGCCTTGAAACAAGGCTCTTTCGGCAAATGCCGGGCTGCAAATCTGGACCTGGATTTTTTCAATTAAGCTTTTTTTTTTTTTTTTTAAAAAAGCGAATTAATTGATATTTACTTAGTGTGTCAAAATAGCTCCAGTGCGTTGGAGTGCCGCTTGCCACGCGGTTGGAACAGGGGGCTGGGGAATGGAGGCATGAGTCAGTGGTAAATGAATTAAAAGCAGCAGCTCCTGCTCAAGGCCAATTACGTTTTGCTCAAAGAAATGGGAGGGAAGCACATGGACTGCAGAGAAACTGTTCCCAGGAAACCTGCCCTGGTCTCTTTTTAGAGGAATTTGACTCGTTTTCCCTGTGCAGGAGTGCAGCATTATTGGGGATCTGATTGCATGGCAAAAGTAGCAGCACCCAGTTGGTGTATTAGGGAAAATGATGGTGTAAAGGCTGATAATTGTTCATGGGGCTGGAGGGGGGATGGGCTGTTTGCTGTGGGAGATGCTGATGGTGTGCTTTGGGCCATGGGCCCCATCTCAGGTGGCTGGATAAACATGCCCATGTAAGTCGATGTGTTTTTCCCTCTGATAGAGACGTGTTTGCACGTCAGATGATTGCTCAGCAAAGCACGGCCTCTTAGAAACTTTAATTACACCTATTTTTATATCTATATATATAAATATGGGTATAAAAATAATGTAGAACTGAGAAAATGTATGGGTGAGGAGTTTGGGTGTGGGAAGGCAGGTCGCTAATTGCTTGCAACAACCCATCAGCTGGACTCTTGCAGGGAGGTGGGCTCTCATCTCCGCTGGTGGCCCTGGAATTGGGGTGCTCAGAGCGGGGACCTGCCAGAGCTCCCAGTCGGCCCAGCAGCAGGCGGGTACTGGGACGGCGTGTGGCTCCCCATCCTCGCGATGCAGAAGCGCTGGGCGTTACAAAGGGGTCTTTGTGGCCAAATATCGCCATTGCTGTCCTGCGGCCCAGGATTGTTCTGCAAAGTTATTTTCCCTCTTTTTTCTTGGTTCCCCTGGCCCACAGCACGTGCGATTTGCACAGCACAAACTTGTCAATAGAGAGCAACTCTGTGGGTGCTCTGCAGAGGAATACCCACCCCTGCGAAGGCACCGGCGGGCGAAGGACCCCCGGCACTTTGGGGTGAGCACCTCGCCCACAAGCTCTGGGCAGCCCTGGACCCATGCGGCTGCAGAGGAAGCCGGGGCTGTGTTTAATATCAGCTTTACCCAGCTCCAATTGCCCAGCAGTATATTAAAGCCATCTTTCTCGAGTTACTGGGGTTACGGTTTACACAATTAAAACCCTTTTTTTGGTGCCCTGCTGCCCTCCATCCTCCTTTTCGGCTCCCGTTTATCTCCTCTCATTTGTCATCTTTATTAGTTCTTAATCTCCCATCGGTACTGAGGAGTTAAGAGTGGGATTAGGGGGAAGTTTAATTGGATGGCACTCCACGGCCCTCCCAACATCAGATTCAATAAAAGTTTATGAAAAGATAAAAATCGCACTGGGTTTTATAGCTCTGGACAGAACAAAAGGGACTGGAGAGGAGAACAAGGTAACTTTTTCCACCTCCCTTTTTTTTTTTTTTTTTCTTTTTTAATTCCTTGCCAGCCCCATACGAGCCGTGTTTCAGCTTGATTAAACAAGGAGGGAAGGATTTGTGCGAGCAGCGGTGTTATCCCTTTTGCTGCGTGTAAGCAGTAAGTGGCCTGCCGCTGCTCGCCCTCTCCCTGCGATTCCCCCTGACAGGAAGATGAATTGGGCTTCGGCATGCGAGAAAATAACATTTATTTCACATTGAAAATATGCTGAACTGCTCGAGAAGCTGACCGGGGAGGTCAGGCCTGGGGGAGCGGGGACAGGAGAGGGAGGGTACGCGCCGATGGGACGGGAAGCCAGAGGCGCTGATTTGGGCAAGAGCTTGTTGCACGCAGCCACCCTGGGTTATTCCAGTTTAGCAAGTGCTGAGGCTCTCGTTTAGCATCCCTGATGGTCTTCAGGGGCAAGGAATTTATTGTCAGCCCAGGTATTTTGACGAGAAGGAGCAATTTGGTTGTTTTGGGGGGCTATAGACCCTCCAGCCTCATCCATCCTGGCTGTGCTCATCCCGTGCTGTCACCTCTCCCCAGCACCCTCCCGGCACAGGGAGGGGACCCCGCTGTCCTGATCTACCGCCTTTTCATCCAGAAGATAAGAGAAATGATTAAGGGCTTTCAGAGGAAGCCCAGGGCATGGGGAGAGGATGAATGGGAGCTGATTGAGGCTGCCGAGTTCAGGGGGGGTGTGCGTGAATCCAGCCCCCTTGTCCTCCACCACCGAGCCCCAAAATCTTCCTCTGCCGGGTGCTCTCCTTGCACCCAGTCCAAAGCAAAGCTGGGTGCTCTCCTTGCACCCAGCCCATAGCAAACACGGGTGCTCGTGGCAGAGCCTCCGGCTGTGTTGCTGCTCTGGGGGAGCGTGCAACAGCCGCTGGAGCTGGCTGAGCCTCGCAGGAAAATCACTGCAAATTAAAGTTACAGGAAAATCTGCCCTTTTTCTTGTTGGTTTTGCTTCTTTCCCTCATGATGGAAGCTGTTACTGCTAGAAAAAAAGCCCAAGCTAATCTTCATTATAGCTTTCCATTAGGGTCGTAATTGTTTCCATTCCTGTTAAAAATAATCATGGTTGTTTTTTCCCTGAAACACCCGGCTCTGCTTGTATTTTCTCTCTTCTGGGTTCTCATCCCAACTTTTTTTCTTCTGAAGTAACATATGGGGGGGGGGAAAAAGTGGGGGAAAGTGTTAAGAAAGAAGGCGGAACAAAAGAAGGGCACAAAAATAGAGAAACGGGGGCTGGCTGGTGGGGGCAGGATGGGATGAGGAGAGCTTGCGGCTCTCGCACAGGGGTGCAGGGTGCGACCTGCTGCATGGGACATAAAGCACCCAAAGCCGGGGAGAACCTCAGCGAGGCTGCGGGTCTGGTCCTCGACCAAAGAGCATCCCCCCGGGCTCAGGGGGGTCGGGGCCAGTGCACCCCTTCAGGCTGGGGGGGGGATGCACCTCTCCCATGGCTGAGCATCTCCCCCCTCGAGTTTTCTTGCCTGTCCCAGCCCACCCTGGGAATCCTCTTCCCTGCAAACCCTGCTGCTGCCTTTGGGAAGCATCGGCCAGCAAACTGCAGGCAATGACAGGCAGAGAGAAAAATCCTCTCCCTGAATCAAAGAGGACATCTATTCAGCGCCAGCTCCTCTGGGGACAGCGGGGGAAATAAAGGGACATTGTCAAATCCTTTCAGGCCCCAAATTCTGGTTTTGTAAGAAGAGTTTTACAAACCCGAACGGGCTGGTCGCGGCAGCCTGGCTCTTCCAGAGGCCAAATTCCCGCTGGCGTGGAAGAGGGGCTGTGTCCAAGCAGGAGTGTGGAGTCTGGCCTGGTAGGAAGATCAACCTTTAATGGAGTTCAGCTTCTAAAATGCACATTTATATACAGAATTGCTCCGTGCCTCAGTTTCCCCCTCTGCCAACCGGGGATGACAGTGCTTCCCCTTCGCCTGCCTCTTCCCCTGCTCCAAAATACCAGATTTTTCAAGCACCGTCAGTGAAACCTTGGAGCAAGGTGCCTGGTGCTGGGGACTCTCCACAATCCCCCCTGGCTCCGGGGGGGGAAGGTGTTGGCAGCCCTGAGCCTGCAGCACCCCTGGCTGGGGCTGCCCCATCTGCCCCCTCCCTGCTGCTTTATCTGGGTGCCCCGTGAGTTTTGGGCACCCCAGAGCTTATTGCAGGCTCTTTCTTAGCTGGAGAGGCTGCTCTAAGGGGAAGGTGGGGCTGGGGAGTGGTAAATGAGTCGGGGTGTCTCTGCTTTTTGTGCAGCGCTGCCCTCTGCTCCCTATTTCTAACTCCTTGCAAGCAGGCATTGTCAGGCTGGATCAAACCAGCAGCCTGTCTAGCATCATCTCCCCGCCTCGGAAAGTCACCAGGCTCAGCTCTTTTAGAGAAAGATGCAGAAAATCCGAGAGAGAGCAAAAGCTGGTTGAGTGCTGGGCTTTTTTTTTTTTTGCTGCTCTGCACAGAGGAGCTGGTCTCTGGGAGGAGGAGAGGGTGCCGAGACGGCCCCTCGCAAAGCAACCCCGTCCCGCTGAAATCAGCAGAGCTGCACTAATGCAAAGCCAGCGTGAGAGAGATGAAAATCAGATTCTCTGCATATAAAAGTGACCGAACATCATCAAGAGATGAATTAATTGCTGGTGAATCGCTAATGAAGCGTTATGAGTCAGCAGCGCTACTCCGCGCCGCCAGTTTGATCTCCGGGAGATGGGTAGGGAGTTGTTTGAAATGCCTTCGATGGGTTTGCTTTGAAGCTGTTCCAGCCACCATCACCCCACGCTGCCTGGGGACGGGGGACGTTTGCAAATGAGGCTCCCAAAGGTGTCCCCGGTGCCGGTGGGGTGCCGGGTGCACGGCGGGGCTCCGTCCCCACGCGATGCTCTGCGTGGTGCATTCGCTTTCGGTGACCCAGAGGTGCCCCAAAGAGCCCTCGGCCATCGCGCGAGGGTTCGGGGCATCGCGGGGCATCGTGCCCATGGCGGGCGGGGGACGCAGCGCTCCCCACGCTGCTCCGGGTCCCTTGAGGATTGGTGCCAGCTTATAACGTGCATTATAAAACATGCCATGGAAGCCCGTCCCTGGGCTTGTGTGACCGCGCGTGGCCCCTGTGTGTGATTAGTCCCATGCTAAAGGTCGCTGCCCTGCCAGCTTCCTAAAATTGGCCGGTGAAACCCTCCCCAGCAGCGACGTCGTCTCAAAGGGGTGCCCTTCCAGCCATGCTTCAGCCTCACCCACAGCTTGGGAGAGAACCGTGGCTGGGGGGGAGCGGAAAATAAAACATGAAGAAAAAAAAACCCACAAGAGGCAGAGAAGAGGTGGGGGAGGCTCTTTTCATCTGTATAATAGCCTGTTTCTGACAAGGAGCCTCTGTTCTCTTCCAGTGGAAAGCTTTTAAGAGCCCCAAGAAGGACAGGCAATTACCAGAAGGTTCTGTGTACCTGATGGGGTGTTGTTACAAATCACTCATCGGCGTCCCGGGCGTTTTGGAGCGTGGCCATCGCGGGCTGATTGCCGTGCAGGGGGGAGAGGCTTTAGCGGGGAGCTTGGTCCCCTCCGCAGCCCCGGCTGCGGGACCCGCTCTTGCCCCGGTGCTAATGGTGCATTAGCTCCTGGAGATGGGCGAGATGGAGGGCTCTGCAATTAGTGAGTGACATTAAAGCTGTTCATCAGGTGTACTCCCAGCGTCGGCTGGAGGGGAAGTTAATGCTCATCAACAAAAATCGCTGAGAGCTCTAAAGGGCAAACCTGGGAGAGAGGGGAAGTGCACTAATGAATTTGGGCTTTGCTAAAAGAGCAATCGGCAGCCGGCCCCGCATCCTTCCCGGAGGGGCTGGGCAGTGGCGGGGGCACCTCCGTGCGGCTCTGGGCCAGGATGAGGGGGTAGTTTTGTGGTATAAAACACTTCTTGGAGCCCAGAAGAATCTCCTTCGGTCCCTGGCCTTGCAGAAGCTGCCTCTGCCGCCTGGGAACGGCCGCCGCAAGTGAGGCGAATCTGGCAGGCACCTTCACGTGGCATAAGCTGGAGGATTGATTTAAGTTGTGATGCTAAAACCACTTGTTGCGCTTTCATTCACGCAGCAGCTGCATTTATTTCCAATTGCAGGAATTCTGAGGGTGGCAACTGCTCCTGAGAAGAGCCGCGGGATGCGGGGCAGCTCATTCTCCTCCATCAAGGGCTTAAAACCCCTTAAAAAGCACCCAGGAGTGCCCGTCCCCAGGCCCTTGTGAGAGGAATAAACTGCTGCAGCCTGGGAGGGGCAGGGGCTGGGGGCGGTCTGGCCGGAGCAGCCTTGCTCCAAATTAATTCAGCTTTACTGTTAATGAAACCTATGGTCTAAACAGTGATGCAGTTCTGCAGAGAGGGGGAGAGTACCCCATGTCTCTGGCAAGGTTATTTTTGGCTCATCTTAATGTGCTTGAAAGCCACAGTAATACTGCAAAAAGCGTCAGCCATAGGATAACTTAATTAAACTTTACTTAAGAGAGTTAAATATTCATTATTTGGCTTCAGTTACTGCCTTTGCTGCATCCCCCCCACACTTCTGTTTTCACTGGGGCTAATTAGTCTAATGGCTGCTACTTGTTATGACCTGTTTCTATTTGGAAAACAACAAAAAAAGGAGCAATACGCTATTGCTTGGTATTACCCAGGGCTGCTCGCCGAGGGACGGGGTTACGGTGTGAATTTACAGTGTGAATTTATGGTGTGTTGGCTCCTGCTGCAAATCCCAGCTCCCTGTCCTGCTGCGCGAGCATCCTGCATCCGCCGCTCGCTCTCCCACCGCCTCGGTGGATTAAGGATGCGAATTTGATGGGTGGTTTTTGGCTGATTGAGATCAGCTAGGGACAAGTTATCGGCCTCATTGCTGAGGTTCCCCTTTCACTGCTGGCTAGCTGGAGCGTGGGTTGAGAGAAGTGCTTTTGCAATGGTATTTTCCCCCTGCTCCCTATCCCCGCTGGCGTGGGGCTCGCCCCGGGCACGTCGCTCCCGGGGACGCTGTGCAATGTCTGCACGGCAATTGGAGATCTCCCAAGGCAGGACGCCAGGAACAGCTACGTATTTACTTGACCGTACACGTGCATTTACAGCCAAGCTTCGGTGTAGCGATCCTCTGCTGGGGGAGGGTGGCTTGTTTTTCCAAGCCCCTGTGTTTGCCCGTTGCATGAGCAGTGTTTGCTCCCGTCCCCTTGCTCGGTTATGCAGATCCTTGCCCTGAAGCTGGAGGGTGCAGAACAAAACCAACCCCCTCCCCTCTGCCAGCACCGTGCTGCCCCCAAAACTCCGGCACCCACTGGGAGCCCTTTAAAGGAAATGAGGCAAGAAACTCATCCGAGGGCAGGAGCAGCGCCGTGATGAATTGCAGCCCTTGGAAAATCTCTTTACCACCCGCGCACCGAAGTAGGTGTCTCGGCGTCGGGCGGGGAGTGCCGTGGGTTTGGAAGTGCTTCTCATGGCTGCCTTTGCCTTCGGGGCTTGGCCAGGGATGTGGAGCAGTTCCCCTCATCCCCGCCGGTGTGTCCGTTTGTTTGCACCCCCCTGCACCCACCTCCCCTCCCGAGCCGTTGCCTCCGCCCGAGCTGAGCGGGCAGCTCTGCGGATCCGTGTTGATGCGAGGCAATCAGCACGGCCACGACGCGGCCCATCAATCCGTAATAGTATCGGGGCTGTTCTATTGCCGCCGGGCTGCTTTTGAGCTGAGCAGGCGTTTTGCTCGGGCTTTGGGGATGGGTCGGAGGGATGAGCGGGGCCAGGAGGCTGGAGGATCGGTCCCCGCACAGGCGCCGTCAGGGAGCGGAGAGGGGCGGGAGGGGAGCGATGCAGAACTGCACCAGCACCTGGGGAAAAGGCAGCAGCCAGCTGAAAGGCAGCTGTAAAAGGTGAGATGTATTTCTGGCGGTGCAGCTTGTATTTCCCTTCGCTGCAGCGTAGGGAAGGGGAGAAGCTGGAGAGGAATACGCTTCCCTGGAGGGTGCATCGGCTAAACGCTCTCCTTAGGCTGCCTTTGAAGCCTGGGCTGGCAGGACAGCTGTTTGATGGTCCCTTTCTGTGGATATCTGCTCCTCTTTCGGGGTTTTTTTTTTTGCTGCTCCACTACAGTCAAGGCAGTGACATTGAGGGTGGGGAAAAAATGGAAACCCCCTGAGTTTACAGAAGGGGAAGATTTGGGGGTGTCTGGAAGGAGCGCAGTGTTGGAAGGCTGTTGGTGGGTGGCTTTGGGGTGTCTCGGCACCTGTAAAGCAGAGAGAGGCTGGGATGGCGTGAGCCAGCCGGGCTCGCAGGAGTTAAGCGAGCGGCGAGCATCCGACAGGCCCTTTGCGTGAAGTTTTTCCTCCTGCAAGTGGGTCAGAGCAGCTCTGCGGAGCTGCGACCCGAGCATCAATTTTAATTTCCCACCGTGCGCCCGCGTGCGCCGTCTGCGACTTCACCCGCTTTGAGCTGCCGCGCTGATTTATTTAAGGTTGCGAAAAACCGCTGCCGCTCCTCCGGCTCTCCCCGAAGAGCCGAGCAGACAGCGCTGCAGGTTCAGATGCCGTCCCTGCCCGGGGAGGACGGAGCAGCAGCTTCTTGACACAACCGACAGTCGCTGGATGTCCCGGGAGAGCCGTGAGAGCCCGGCAGGCTGCGGGAAGGCAGAGCTGCCCGCTCGTGGAAATGCCCCCTCCCGTCCATCACCCCGGCGTCTGGCCTCCTGCCTGGGCACTCCGGCTTTCCTGCTGAGTTCACAGCTCCACCGTTGGGCCCGAGCCACCAGCTCGGACCGCAGAAAGAAAGTTGGTTTGGGGTTTTTTTTTCCCCTCCTACGCACAGGAATTCATCGTGGTTTTACGCATCGCTTGGAAATGTTGTTATTTAAATGTGTTTTCAATTGAATCCTAATTCTGGGAAAAGGGCCTTTCAATACTGAGTTGATTTAATTCTTTTCCTCGGCTCTGTATTCCATTAAAGCTGCCATTGCTTTCACTTGTCCAGGATGGAAACGTGTGTCAAAATTCCCCATGAATCCCTGACATTTCTACTGGTGCCCTTCAGAGGAGGAAAGTCTGAGCGAGCAAATGATGCCGTGGATAAGACTTTTCTGTGCAAAACCCACCCGGCCGATGTGCTGTGTTAAGGAAGCGAGCAACATCTCCTTTAAACTCACGTGCAAACTGTTTTGCCGTGAATTTCTTGCGTCACCAGCATCTCAGCAGGTCTCCATCCACCTCCTGCGGTTTTGCCCTTTGCTTGCTCTCTGCTCGGAGGAGGTGATGGACGCGGTCCCCGCTGCCAGCCCCTGGCTGACCGAATCCTGCCGCCCCCCCGGTGCTGCCCTGGCTCCAGGAGCAGGTATCTTAATGCCAGCAGAAAATGCGATTGCTCCTTGCGTCAGCCTCCTTCCTCAGGTTGCCAAGGCCCGTGAAAGCCTTTGCTGTAGAAATGAGCTTGATTCTGTAAAACAGCATTAGAATAGCTATCAGAAAACCAATAGTGGGGTGTAATTATGCCCATATGTAAGCTGGAGAAACTGGATAGGTCGAAGGGAAAAGGGGAGCGATGGCAGCTTTTGGACCCAAGTGAAAATAACTCATTTTACGCATGTGTTATAGAGCAAGTTCCAGGAAAAGAATCTAATCCATATGGCAGCTCCCAGCCAGGGCTGGATGCTGGGGCTGGGAAAGCATCTGTCTGGAGGTGGGGGAGCATGTCAAATCTGGCTGAAACATGTTAATTTTATGTTTACCCTGATTATTTCCATGTGCCGAAGATGATTTTTCCCACAAAGAGAAGGTGGCAGCTCTAGCCTCTCCCTTTTCCAGGGAGGGTCAGACCTTCATCACCTCGCGCAGCCCTTCACCCTCCTCACCGCAGCAGGGCAGTGGGGCACACACTGCTGCAGCCTGCCCTGCAAACACGCACAGGGGAAGAATTGCAATCTCCTGTGGGCTGGATTAATAAACTCCTCCTGGGCCATGCAATTCCCGGCCTGGAAAGGAATTGGAGAAACAGCACGGGAAGCCTCAGCAGGGTGGTTTTTTGGCTCTGAGCCTGAGCAACTTGTAAGCAAGGTGCAAAGCTCCAGCGCGGCTGCATCCCTCGCACAGGGCCCCTTCCAGCGGCCGCGGGATTCGGTGACAGATTCATCCAAATTAGGCAGCTCAGCATCTCCCCAAGTCTTCAGAGATCCCGCAGAGACGTTCCCAGGCTCCCCACGTGGGAGTGGTTTATAGGAGCAGACAGGGCCTCACGTGCATCCCTCCCCTCCTGCTTTTCGTCGCTCTCCCTGACGCTGCGGGGAGCCGGGGAGGGGGATTGCAATTCTTCACACCCGCGCCGTTGCAGCAGGAGCTGGGGTGGGTGCCTCAGGGGGTCCCCTAGCTCTGCTGGGACCCCGGGGAGCAGCAAGGGCTGTGTCCTGCCTGTCACCCCTGTGTGCCTCAAAAATATTGAGGATGCTGTTTGCTGGCATCGGTGTTGCCATTAACGCTAATACACCCTGCAAAGCCTGGCGTCCCCCCAGCGCTGCGTCCCGCGGGCTCTGCTCTTCGCTCCCCATCTCCCAGCGGGGTCCCGCGGGCATCGCCCCCCTTTCTCCTTTGGGATTCTTCCCTGTTTAACAGAGTATTGATCGGTGGCAGGGTCTGGGCTGTGGAGCACGAAGGAACCGGGCAATGAGGGGAGGAGAGAAGGGAGGCGGGGGCCAGTGCAGCCCCCTACAAGCCTGTCCAGCCCTTTGCTAAAAATCTGGACGTGCTGATCCTGGCTGCTCCGCACTGGTTGCTTTTCATTATTACTCTTGCTTATTAAATAGTTATTGCTTCTGTGGCGCTTTATGTTTTCAAAGCACTGCCTAATCGCTCGCTAATCCTTGGATGTGTTTGCTGGCAGTCGGGGGGGGGGCCGGCCTGCTCCCTTCGGGGACCGCTCGTGGCAGGAGAGGGGACATTTACACAGCAGTGCCAGCCCCGAGGAGCAGCTCCCAGGGCTGCCACCGGCTGTCCCCAGCCCCGGGTCCCCGCAGCCCCTCCTGCACCCGGCGCGGCTCCGGCCAAGCCATCGTTCAATCTGCCATCCCCTCCATTTCCCCGCTTTTCTGGTAGCTGAGCACATAATACTCGTACTTTGCTGTGCCATAGCTTGCAAATAAGCCTGAAAAATGGGCAGCGAGCCTGGAGGCAGATGCTTTTTTGGAGCGCGCTTGCTTGTGCGTTTTGCTCGCCTGGGTTCTGCACCCTCTCCAGCCGACGCGCCGCTCGCCGCGGGCAAGGCTGCTGCCTGCAGGTCCTTGCTTTGCGGGGGTCCCGGCAGCGGGGTGACGCAGGGTCCCATTTAAAGATGACGGTGCTAATGATGCACTCAGCTAGACTCAAGCTTAGAAAATAGATTTCCCCAAGTGTATCAGCCTCTGCAAGGTAGGGACATCTAACCGCTGGTGCTGGTGGGGTCCCCACCGTCGCCTTTGCTCCGTGATGTGAACTGCGGCGGTGATGCTGCACCGTGGGCTCACCGGGGCAATTTAACCCCACGCCGCCTTCCTTCGCTGCTGCTCTTTGCAAAGTTGCCATCGCTTTCCCTCGGCTTTGTTCGACCGTCGTGTAGCCTCAGGTACGGCGAACAGGAGGATGGGGAGGGCGGGATGTCTTTATTCATAAACAGGTTTGTTCAGGGGAAAAACAAATTTGAGTTTGCAGGAGAAATGTCAGCCCTGAACATCGGAGCAAAGATTGTTCACACTATTATTATTGCAGATTTACAAATGTGTTCAGGAGCTGGAGCTTGGCAAGATGCACGTTCTGCCGCGCTGCTAAGGGTGGTGGGAAACGGTGCGTGTGGTGGGAGGGGAACCGGTTACAGTAAATTACGGTGGGGTTTGCCGAGGAGCAGCGCCGGCGCTGGAGCTTCAGGCTGGTGTGCGAAAGCCGTGATGCTTGTTTTTTCAGCTGAAAACACACCAGCAAGAAACAATCCAGAGAGTTTCACTGATGATGTTTTGTAGGACAAGAACTGTTTTGAAAATGAGAGCGGGGATTCTTTCGAAGAATAAATGTTTTGCCTTTTCCGGGTTTTTTGGGAAGACGTTGCAAAACCTTTGCATCCCCTCCCGTCGCTTTCTTTGCAGCAGTAACTTTGGTTTCCCAGTTTGCCCGACCTTCAGGCTTGCCAAGGTGTCTGTGCGGGCGGGCTGGTGCCGTTTTGAAAGCTAAGCATCGCCGCGCTGCCCTCGAGCTTGGGGCTGATGGGCAAACCTGGGCGCGAGGACCGAGGCTCGCCCCAGCCCTCTCCCCCTGATGCACCGAGGGTCTCCCAGGGCCAGAAGCAGCCCGGGGGGGTCCAGGCTGCTCTCCACGGCTGGGCACCCTCCTGCCGGCACAAAATCCCACAGGCTGCGGTGCGGAGGAAGACAAATCTGGTTTTAGCTGATCAGATTAAAGCCCTGCTCTGTCCCATGCCCGTCTCTTTCTTTTTCCAGCAATTTTCCTTTTATTTTTTGCGTTATCCCCCAGCAACCCGTGAAGCAGCAGAGTGAGGCCAGGCAGCCCCGGGGGTTGCGGCGTGCCGGGAGCGGGCTGGCACGGGATAAAGCACGGGGGTGGCAGCCTGAACGGTCTCTAAATGACACTAGTGGGCAGTCAATGCAATCAATAGAGTGTCACTCCTGGAAATCACCCTCTCACAAGGCAATTTTCTCCACCAAAGGTCCTTGTTAATAGGGCCAGCTGTCTCTGACCTTTCGAGGGGAGAAAAATGATGCGGAATTCAAAAGCTGCTATTACAACTATCACCTTTTCCCCTCTACCCTCCTCCTCCTCCTCCTTTCTCTCCCATCCGCTCACAGGTCCTTGCCATCGCACAGCAGAAACGACGGGGATCTGTTCACGCACGAGCCCGCGAGGTCCCAGCATCACCTTCGCACGTCTCCTTATCCGGCTGCTGACGTACCAGCCGGAGCTGGCTTTGTCTCCTCTCGCTCTCCGAAAGCCATTTCCCTTCCTCCCAGACTGCGGAGGAAGCCGGTGATAAATTGCTGACTCCTCCGACATGAATATTGTTCAATTATTCGCAGATGTGTTTTGGCCCGAGTTTGACAAAAGCCCCTGCTTCAGCATGTTTCTGTCTGCTAACCAAAGGCAGTCATGCTAATGTAAAATCAGCCGTCATTAGCGCAGGCTCGCACCAGCTCCCAGCCGCTCCGCACTTGCTGCTTTTATCCACACTATCATTTCCTCTTATGATTTAACTAATGCAAGAGAAGCCTATTTCTCTCACAGATCCAGAAAGCCCAAGAAATTTGGTTAAGATGCTCAGTCCTGCCCGGAGCCCTCCCGACCCATCTCCCTTGCAGAGATGCTGCTGCTGGAGCAGAAAGGGAGATCTACGTCTGCTTTTGTTTTTTGGAAAGGTCAGAAAGGCCAGAGTGAAGTTTGTGGAAAGTCCTTTGAGCATCCCGGGTGGATGCTGGTGCTTTAACTGGTCTGGATCCAAATTTCCAGCTCCACCGTGGGATTTGATGGATCTCAAGGGGTTCATCAGCACCTAATGTCTCCCCAGTGCTGCTCTTCTCCCAGACAGCTGTGTGAACCAGCAAAACCAGCAGACCTGAGACTTCTAGACCTATAGAAGGCAATTTTAAAAGCTAATATGATCTCCAAGATTTATACCGTTCCATCACAAAAAATAGCCAAACGGCCCCCTCCTTTCCGTGGTGATGCTCTCCCCCGATTTCAGCTTTGTGGGTGCTGGGCCCTTTCCTTGGGGCAGAAGTGAAGCTGGGTGCTCCCCGGGAACGCTTTGCCCCATGGAAGAGGTGATGCTGCAGCTGCCCATCCCCGTCGGTTCAGGGCAGAGCTGGCTCAGCCCGATTCATCTGCCCGAGTCGCTCCACGACATCCATTTTATTTTTCCCAATCAGTTTGCATATACAGCGCGCTCGCCTGGATGTGATAGATGGACCCAGTCAGGAATATCCCTACCCCATCTGTTCTAAAACGAAATATTCCTCCTTTTTGTCATATTTCTAGGGAAAAGAAAGGGTTGGGAGTGGAGCTCGGGATTGCAAAGGGACAGGAAAGCCCCTGAGTCATGCAAAAGCTGTTCCCGCTCTGCCCTCCCATTTCCCCGGCGATGGCGAATGCACAAGCCTCGGCGCTCCCCAGTTTGGGAAAATATTCCCAGGTCGGGGGGCACCCCTGGGCACGTGGGGGTGGCTGCAGACCCCGAACGCTGGGGGCTTTTAATTGAACTTCGGTGGTGGGGGGTGTCGGTGCTGGCGAGGGATGTGGGAGCAGGGGGGGCAAGGAAGAAACCTTCAGATTTGTATTTGCAATGCTGAACTTTTTGCCAAGTGTGGGCTGCGAAATTGCTGACTGCCTGACTGCTGGGAAATCTTCCCCTGGGCAGGCAGCGGGGGCAGGCGGTGCTGCGTGTCCCCCCCGGCGTGGGGAGGTGCTCGGCCGCAGGTTTGGGGCTCTTTGCCATTGTACCGAGGCTGCGGGGTGTATTTTTCCCAAAGCTGGTGTGTGGTCTGGGGTGAGGGATCCTGTTTCTCCATATGACCCCAGCACTAACTAGCTCCGACTGTGTTTTCTGCCTTTTTTTTTTCCCTTTTTTTTTTTTTTCCCCTCTTTTTCTTATGTATTGCAATGTTTTGCTGCTTGCCCCGGCTCTCAGCGGGGCCACGTGCCTGCGTTTGCACGGGAAATCCTGACGGCTCTTCACCCCGGGAGTCCGCACAGGCGCTGAGCAGCTTCCCAAGGCGAAGGGCAGCGGCTTGTCCCGCTCCCGGGGACATTTAGTCTGCGACAAGAGCCAGGTCCTCCGAGCCCAATTTTAGAAACATAAGGCTGAGGTGCAAAGAAAAAGCGAGGAGTTTGTGGCATGCGAGCAGCCTTCGGCAGCGCAGAGATACTGAGCTGGAGTCCTCCTCTCCTCCCGCTTCAGGATCAGTTATCCTCCAGACTGGATTATGTGACGCTAAAAGCTATATCCCATCTCCCCGGCGGTTTCCTCGGCTGCCCCTTCTCCAGCTGACGGTCCTCACGTTGCATCCCCTTTGGCAGCGCTTTCCTGCCGGTTTATCACCCCGTTATCCTTGTCTCGCTTGTCAAGGGGTTTACGCCGAAAGCTTTAAATCGCTCAGGTTAACCTCGGGTCCTGGCAGAGCCTGCCTCTCGCTGCCCTGGCGATAAGCACTTGAACAATCCTATCTTTAATTACACTGCCTGGATTCTCTTCTCCATCGGCTCCTCTCGGTAATAAGTTTGCAGATGCAGCAACGTCAGTGCTTTACCCCGCGCTCCCGGGGCTCGTGCGGGTGGGAGATGCCTTTTCCCCACGTGGATCCCCCCTTTCCTGGCCAGGGGGGAGCCGGTGTCCGGGTGCCTCGCTGCGGGATGGGGTGCAATGGGTGTGGAGGCTGCGGGAGCTCCAAATATCCGCATTTTTGAGACTTGCAGGACGAGGTTGCAGAGAGGTGTCCCGTGTGCTCGCAAGGTTTCTCAAAGACTAGGCTTCTGGCTCGTGTGAAGATAGGAGCATCTCCGATTTCTCTCCATTTGATGCTTGTAAAGAAACGTAATTGGAAGGTTCAAAAGGCAGAGAGTACATAGCACTAACGAAAATCATTTAAAACCTGGCTTCTGGACACTGGGATAAGACATACAAGCTTTCTATCCAATGTCCTGACCTGCTGAGGGTGCTCGCCAAGTTTATGCCGGGAGAAATTCTGCCAACTTCTGGGCAGTGACATGCGGACGGAGGGGACAGCGAGCCTTTTACCAGGAGCCTTGTGTTCCTCCCAGTCCCTGCGCCGCGATACTCGCAGGAAAAGCGGGCTCCGAGCAGCCGGCGAACGCCCTGCTATCGGCAGGGCTGTTGTGCTCGAGAATAAATAGCGAAGGAGCCCGGGGCAGAGAGGAGAGAGGCCAGAACCGGAGAGAGAGCTCAACAGAAGGAGCTTGTTTATGAGCCACGAATAGAGGAGAGGGGAAAGAAGATGGGGGGAAAAATAGCCTCGACTGGAGGAAGCAAAGGCTGGAAATAAAACATTTTTCCTGCTCCTTTTTCTTTAAACGAAAAGGTCTAGAACAAAGCCCCCCGTCAGACCCTTCTGCAGCAACCGGGCCGGCTGGAGCCGCGCCGGGACCCCCGGGCTCGGTGCCCATGGCGGGGACGCTGGCAGGAGAGCGTGGTGTCCCCGCGTCCCCCCAAGCCCGGCTCCCCCTGCCCTCGGTCTCTCCCCCTGCCCTCGCGTGCTATCAGAGTTAAGGACGTACAGAGGTCTCCTCCGTCAAGCCGACAACCGATTACCGCCGGCAGGAATAGGCTTAACGTTTTAACTCATTTTCAATTCAATTAAGCACCCAGGTGCCCCAGCCTGGCGCTCTCCCGAGGAGCCTTAATTCTCTCTCTCCCTCAACCCTTCCAGCCCCGAATAAAGCGATAACCAACCCAAGCCCCACTTCTGCGCAGGCAGGCAGAAATTGAAATTCATTTTGTACCTAAGAGCTGCTCGGCTGCCAGCCTGTCTCTGCATTTATGGGACTGTACATATATCTATATGTAGTTTCCTTATGGCTGTTGGCTTCAAGGGACTTTTGTATTAGCAGGGAGCTGATCTCCCAGCGCCGTCCCAGCATCCCGACCTAGGGCCAGGAGCGCGATGGGACCCCGGTGCTGAGGTCCCTTCTCCCAGCTCCAAAGGTTTTTACAGATGCTCTGGCAAGGAAACTGCTCCAAATCCAGGGGTGACCTCTGAATAACCAGAAACCACGCTGGGAGGGATGCCGAGTGGTTTGGTGCTGGTGCGGAGGCTCGGTGAGGCTGCCTGCAGCAGTCTGGCAGGGCTCATTGCATCGAGGCAGCGTGGATTGAAAAATGCTAATTTATGTATTTACAGACAACTAACTCAACTGTTCCGTAAGCCGGGATACCTGGCGGGTTCAAAGTTAACCTTGCCAAAACAGGAGAGAAATGTTAATGGAGAGAAGCTGCTGCAGCTGCTGGGGGAGAGGAAGGATGCTTCCTCCCTTCCGTGGCTCTGAGAAGGAGATGCTAGCAGTAGCACCTTGGTTATTGTAAGAGATTCTTATTTAAGACTCTCCTTTTTTTTTAATAAAGGGAATATTCTTCGCCTTTGCAGTGTTTTTCAATGAGCCAAGGAGGAATTTTTTTTCCATATATTGTAATTGATTTATTTTGTAATGCAATATTGTCTAACATTCACAGACTCATTTGACTAAATTATTCATCAGCAAATTTTTAAATAATGCAGCAACTTTACTCTTTTGCAAATTCCACTCTTATTTCTTGCTTCTTAGGCCGGGGCTGGAAACTAATATGCACTAGTGAGGTCTTCATTGCACCTCTCTCCGAGTTAAGCTGTTGAGAACTAATGACTGGAAGGCTGAAGACTAATTAAAATAAAGCCATTACCCAGAGCCCAGATTTACTCTCTGCTCCAATATCTATTGATGTGAACGGAGGAGCTCCTATTGATCTGGGTGGGTGCTGGATCGAGCTATGGAGGTGGCTGAGCGGAGAGGGTAGTGGAGGAGTCTGCAGGCAGGCTCTGGATGGGATCCGAGGTGACGATGAGGCGGTGGTGACCCATAGAAGAGGGAAAAAACTGTACAGGACCATGCATGAATTGCTGAGTCCTTGACAGTCGTCATTGTCCCCGATTACCTTCAATTATCCCGTGAGGAGCGGTGGGAGAAGGGGGATTTCCAGGCACAAATGCGAGGACCAGTTTCTTTCAGTGCCGTCAAATTTACACAGCATTAGAGATCCCAGTGGCAGGGAGAGCGGAGTAATAAGCATTTTGCCGCTGAATCAGGGAGCCAAATCTGATTTACCTTCATTTTAAATTGCATTTCAAGCAAATATTCCCCACCCTGCCCCAATAAGAAGAGTATAAAGGAATGAATTTGTTTAGTTAAGGGAGAGCAGCCCTGCTCGGGCTGCGGGATGACACCTTGTCGAGAGCCTCGTGCCTTGCAGAGGCCGGGCAGGCAGCAAAGCCTGTGGGTGCAGGCAGGGCTGCGGGGTACAGGCAGGGCTGCGGGGTACAGGCAGGGGTGCGGGGTGCAG